>JARKIC010001103.1:0-151321 GCA_029378375.1 Mycena olivaceomarginata | reverse complement strand
TTTTGTTGCGGGGTGGATCGAGGAGACTCCGGGCATCTCGAGACAGTGGTGCGAGGCAGCCTCGCACGCACCTCGGCAAGGCTGGGCACAGCCCTGCCCGGCAAACCCTGGCGAGGCGTCTAGAAGGACCCCCGAAAGTACGGTTGTAACTATGATCCCAAAATTCCCAAAATCTGGGCTTAAATGTCCGGACAGGCCCGGGCCGGACCGGGCGGGACGGAGCCTCCGGATGCCGGCATTTCAGTGGCAGTTCCCGATTTTCGCCCCACTTTCCCTCATTTTCTGAAAATGTGGCTCAAAAACAGGACCAAAAACACGCAAATGGTGGGAGCTAGCGGCCGCGACCCATTGCGCTACCAAAATTTGAAAATAATTTTGGTCCATGGTCCAAAACCTGACCTTAAATGTCCGGACACCACCTCAAGGTGACAGCCAAACTCGAGGGCTTAAATGTCCGGACCAGCCATCAAAGTTCCAACCGTACTTTCGGGGGTCCTCGTCTAGACCAACCTCGGCTGAGGCTCGCCAAACCTGGACCCACGTGCATCCAGGAGCCGCCAAAATGCAGTGAAAGGCTGGTCCGAGGAATCTCGGAAGATATAAAGGCTCGCGGTACACTTGATACTATGCTTCAAGCAATACTAACGTCGAATTGGCAGAAGGATGCGCAGTTCCAATCATCTGCACTCAGAGCATTGCAGGAAGCAGCAGAGACATATCTGGTATCCTTGTTTGAAGATACGAGTATTACCGCTCGACGCGCCAACCGTGTTACTGTGCAACAGAAAGACCTGGCTTTGGCAACTCGATTAAGAGGAGAGCGGGAAATGTTCCAGGGATTTCGAGCAGCTTCGCCTTTTCTTGTGGTTCCATCGTGGCTGGAAATGGCGGAAGGCGGCCTTGGCCCGCAAAAATCGGGCTGTCGGCGCGCTTACGAAAAAAATTCGTAAGTCACAGTTGTCACAGATCCCCATACGAAAGGGTCAATTCATAGGCGAGGTCACACCCCAAATGGCCCTACGAATTGAACGAAATGGCACAGTAGCCGGCGCTTAGGGCGAGATGAGAGATGCCCGTCATCCCCATCAGCGTCTGCTGTCAAGTCTCAGATGTCAAACCGGATTGTGCGCCCGTGCGGCAGTCTGTAAAATTGGAATACGAGAACTATGGTGCAGGTCACCTAGTCACTGCCACCAAAATTTAGTGGCCAAATCGGCCAGAGAATTTTTTTGAATTAAGTGTACCTCTGGAGGGATTTTAGGCGTACTTTTGAATGTATTATAGACTTTAATTTGGCTCAATGAGCCCAACGAGCTCCCGTTTGGAAAGTATCCGAGAGGCCAGGGGATGAGTAGAAATCTGTACATACATGAGCGAGTAGCACAGCTATTTTCCTTATACGGCAATACTACATTTTGCATCACGGTTTTTTGGCAGTGTTGCCAACCACCACATTCAATTTCAAATGGCCGCCATTTTGAAAAGCATGACCTGATGCAATATAGGTGCATTCAAAAGGCTGCCATTTTGAAAAGCGTGACCTTGCGCAATGGAGGTGCATTCAAATCGTGGGCATTTGAAAAGCCTGACCTGACACAATAGAGATGCATTCAATTTCAAATGGCTGCCATTTTGAAAAGCATGACCTGCTGCAATAGAGGTGCATTCAAAGGGCTGGCATTTTAGAAAGCATGACCTGGTGCGATAGAGATGCATTCTGAAAAACATGACCTGATGCAATAGAGATGCATTCAAATGGCTGGCATTTTGAAAAGCATGACCTGGTATTTGTTTTATCAGCTCCCCCTCTCAGACATGCCGTTAGCGTATCAATGGCTCGATAGTTTGATATCTCATTGCGGTCATTCTTTTCAAAATGCCAGTCATTTGAATGCACCTCTATTGCCCCAGGTCATGCTTTTCAAAATGCCAGCCCTTTGAATGCACCTCTATTGTGGCAGGTCATGCTTTTCAGAATGGCAGCCATTTGAAATTGAATGCATCTCCATTGCATCAGGTCATGCTTTTCAAAATGCCCACCATTTGAATGCACCTCTATTGCGGCAGGTCATGCTGTTCAAAATGGCAGCCATTTGAAATTGAATGCACCTGTATTGCGTCAGGTCATGCTTTTCAAAATGCCCCTCATTTGAATGCACCTCCATTGTGCCAGGTCACGCTTTTCAAAATGCCAATCCTCCCAGCACGATCCCGTCAAAATCCGGCTTGAAATGATTGCACAGTGGCCAAAATGCTGTTTTGATGCAGAATCTTGGCACACTGTTTGGTGACCGCCTGTATTTGTTTGGATTGGCATGGAGAGCCCTGAGCACCTTTTCAAAAGGACCAGAGCCGTCAAAACAAATCTGAAGAGACAGTCTGAACCAGAATTTCGCTGGCTATCCTCGCAAAATACTGTTTTGATGCAGAATCTCGGCACATTGTTTGGTGACGGACTGCATTTGTTTGGTGACAGCCTGTATTTGTCTGGATTGACATGGAGAGCCCTGAGCACCTTTTCAAAAGGACCAGAGCCGTCAAAACAAATCTGAAGAGACAGTCCGAACCCGAATTTCGCTCGCTATCCTCCCAGCATGATCCCGTCAAAATCCGGCTTGAAATCATTGCACAGTGGCCAAAATACTGTTTTGGTGCAAAAACCTCAGCACATTGTTTGGTGATGGCCTGCATTTGTTTGGATTGGCATGGAGAGCCCAATGATTGCACAGTGGCCAAAATACTGTTTTGATGCAGAATCTCGGCACATTGTTTGGTGACAGACTGCATTTGTTTGGTGACCGCCTGTATTTGTCTGGATTGACATGGAGAGCCCTGAGCACCTTTTCAAAAGGACCAGAGCCGTCAAAACAAATCTGAAGAGACAGTCCGAACCCGAATTTCGCTCGCTATCCTCCCAGCACGATCCCGTCAAAATCTGGCTTGAAATGATTGCACAGTGGCCAAAATGCTGTTTTGATGCAGAATCTTGGCACACTGTTTGGTGACTGCCTGTATTTGTTTGGATTGGCATGGAGAGCCCTGTGCTGTGCAGGCGTACCCAACGCCTCAGCGGATCCATATTAATGCATCTGGAGGGACACGAACACCTGGGCCCGCATGTAGAAAAATACCGCGCCCGCGCCACGTCAGTCACATATTAATTACAGGCCTCTCATGTGACATTTGTAAATAACACGTTAATGACGGGTGAGAAAGATCGCGTTATTTAACACGAACTTTCTTACACAGTGATCTGTCGTTTATCACGATACACGAATCTACGGGTCAATGATACAACATTTTTTATTCTGTTTGCCTGCTGACGACTTCATGAAAAATCCCAAATTTCAGGATATCATTCTAGACACATGTTCATGCGTATTGCCTGATTCAGCGACCTGTGAAGAGCGCAAAACCAATATTTTATTTGTTTGTATCATTGACCGGTGATGGACTGTACACGTGGACTGTTTCGCCCGTGGGGTTGCCCGGTCCATCCCAGAGTTCGGGCAGGTTCCGTAGCACTTTTGGCCACTCATCCACTGCCGTACACACCCCGGCGAGTATGGGAAACAGATTCTGGTGTGGGACCCAAACTTTGGAAAGGAGATTGGTGGAGTGCAGGAGAGGTCGGTACTCAGCTTTCACCGGGGCTTTGTCGAGGCTGCGAAGCGAGGCAGTACGACAGCAGAGGGCTTTGAAACTCTTCAGTCTAAAAGGAGGCAGTACTTTGAGGACCGCATTCCCTCGGTCTAGACCTCACAACGTGACTTGGTATGGAGACCCATTTTCTCGAGCTTAATTGGGAGGTGATAGCCAGCGCGATTCTAAGGAAAACTGCCTCTTCAGATTTGCCGTTGCCGCCCTCGCCCTTGAGCCTAGGGCTTTGAAGCTCTTCATTCTAGAGGGAGGTGGTGCTGTGAGGACCGTATTCCGTCGGCCTAGACGTCAAATGTGACTTGGTATGGAGGCCTGATTTCCCGAGCTTAATTGGGAGGTGATAGCCAGCCCCATTCTGAGCACAACTGCCTCTTCAGTCGTGAATCGTTGGTTCAAGCTCAACTGCGTACCCGCGAGAGATAGGACAATACGTGTGTCGGCCAAGTTCTTGTGTATGCACTCTCTTTTGTCCCAATTGTGTGATCCTCATGATATTTGAGTTTATTCGTGATTGGAAGGTTTGAATGGCATTTTGAGTCACATGCTTCATGATGCCATTTTGTACCCAGTGCTTCACTATTGAACAGTTTAATTCGCATTTTGAACCCCATGCCACCGAATGGCATTTTGAATCACATGCTCCGTGCTGCCATTTTGTACCCAGTGCTTCACTATTGAACAGTTTAATTTGCATTTTGAACCCCATGCCACCAAATGGCATTTTGAATCACATGCTCCGTAGCTTGCCAGATCATGTGCAACTCGCGTCTTAAGGTGCGTCCGTTCTCTTGGACGCGCCCGCCTCCCATACAACCACCGCAACAAGGACAGGCCGGCTGTATGATGAGTTTAACCACTTGGGGATCTTCAATTTGACTAAGTGTGCAGAAAATTGTGAAGCATACTAATTTGGCAGGCCCGTCGACCAGGGAATGAGTCCGACCGGTTCCGATACAAATGTGGTGTTATGCCGTTAAGGCTCCAACCATTTCCGTTTATAAATGTTTTCAAATGGTTTTAACCGTTTTAATTTCCATTTAGATCGGGGGAGCAAGCTCCCCCAATTATAAAAGCTGTAGGATTAGAAAACCTTTCCAAATCGCAAAGACATCAACGGCAAGCAGGACAGTATAAGGGAAAGTATGAAATTTCGCCACAACATCCTCGGAAAATCAGAAAATCTCGCGAAGCCCATCAGCGCCCATACGTCAGGTGAGGCTGATCGAAGCCATTCAATGGGAGTCCCAGTCTGTCGTCCTTCACCCACACCCGGCCTCAGACAGACCTTCGCCTACCATCCGTTTCAGACAGACGAAGCCCCGGGACTCCCACCTGAGACCGGCGGTGGGTGAAGGTCTGTCTGAGACCCCGGCACTCCCACAATGGCTTCGATCACTGACATGGGCGCTGATGGAATTATTCCAGAATCTTCCGCCGAAACTACGCGTAGCCCAAAATACTTTTAGCTGTACGCCTGCTGCCACATGACCTGTCAGCTCGGGCTTCGACGTCTTCGACTCCCAAGAAGTGGAAATGGCCCGCACACGTTCCAGGTGCGCACGCGACTACCAAGGCCGTCCCTACAGCTCAGTCAGATAACTGAAAGGGTCTGTATAGCAGTTGTAAGGGAATAATAACTTGACAAGAGATATGGGTACATCCGAACGTGGGGAGGGGAGAGGGACATTGGGGGAGGGTATGGCGTTGATTGAAAGGAAAGAAAAGTACTGATGATATAAGTAAATGGTATTGAGAGGGAATTTTTGTGACCTGTATGGATGCTCTCAGTTCATCCCTTGTCCCGTCCCAGGGGATACCCTAGAAGAAGGGACCACCAACTCGTCGAACAGCCGATCGATCGTCTCCTCGTCAACTTCGGTTGCATGGCTGTTTTCGTCGAAACTAGGTGGCCAGTCACTGTGGGGTCGAGTTGGGTCCCAACTCTCCACCGGACCAAGGATCTGGGTCCCCCCTGAAAAGTTGCTCTGGTGGGGATAAGATTCTGGGCGGGAGAGAGGAGAGGGAAGAGGGGGGGCCATGGTGGTCTCAGCCGTTGGAAATGCAAGAGACGCAGTGGTTGGCATTGTGAGAGTAGGGGATGGCAGCTGCTGTGCGAAGAGAGCTGCGATGACCCTCTGAGAGTGATCCAGTACGCCACGTAGATTCCTGTTCTCCTCCTCGAGCTCGCCCACGCGACGCTCAAGGGTCAATAACCTGGCCTTCTGGTGGTCCCGCGACTTCTGGGAAGATATTTTGTTTCGGACCTTTCGGTCGTGTGCACGGGCCTCCGAGTCCTTGCAGCCTGAGGACAACGAGAAACCGCTACTCTTGAAGGACGGACCGGTCCCCGGCTCTGACAGAGAGGGAATCTTGGACATTGGATGGCTTTGCAGGGCCAAAATGAATAAAATCACATAAGCATGAATCACGTGTCTGTATAATAAATGTAAATAGGACTTACAATACTTACGTGCGGAACATGCACCTATGCGAGTCACGATGGTGCGGCGGGGAGGGAGCAGGATACATCCCTGCTGGTGGAGGCGTCATTGCGGCCCACGGACCAAGTGGAGAGGGAGGGTGAGCCCGAGTGGGTGGGGAGCGCATGGGGCAGCTGGCGCAACGGAGTGTGATGCACGTAGCTGAATGACCAGTCACACTCAGGGTATCGGCGATATCATGCTACATAGCGCTCGTTTGCCCTGATCGACGAGGAACTCCTGCAACTGTGGTCTCACCGCCGGGGCGAGGTGGAGCTTGACGGGGGTGTGGATGCCAGAGGGTGGGGCACTGTGGGTGCAGGGAGGTGGCGCAGTCATTCGGGTCTCGACACTGGAACGAAGCAAGTCGACAGTCGTGTGTATGGACGCGCGCGAGGGCATTTTGGATGCTGGTGAGATCAGGGGCGGCAATGGCATTTCGGCAGACGAGGTAGCAAAAGTCCATGGAGGCGAACAAGGTTTTAACCCTGTCCCAGGCGACGTAGCGAACAAGGTCAAATGCTAATCCGGATAATTACATAAGCACGTACCTTTGGCCTTTTGAATCGTCGCCGGTCCACTAGCTGAAGTCGCGGCAATCGAAAACCGAGATTGACCAGGTAACTCGGGGACTCCTGATATGCTGGTAACAGGAGTGCCAAGGAATGAATTCTCCCAATATATAGGCAAATATTCATAACTGTACCGGTGACAGGCGGTGAATGTCTTGCGCGCGCCTCTTGCCATGTGCGAGGTGGAGGGAGTACCTCGGCACCAAGAATGATCCTAGCGGTGGGGGACCTAGTGGGGATGTTGAACGACAGGAAATCAGTGACGATGTACCCTGAATCCGATTCGAATATACAGTTACCGGTATTCCTCCACGAGAGGACCATGGCACCAGCCAGGAACAGCGCTGAGCACGACGCTGGCGGTGGGGGGACCTGGTGGGGATGTTGAATGGCAGGAAATCAGTGGCAATGTAGGACTCACCCGGAATCCGAGCACAAGGTTCGAATATCAGCTACTCCTCCACGAGAGAACCAGGGCACCAGGCACGAACGGCCCTGAGCACGACGCTAGCGGTGGGGGACCTTGTGGGGATGTTTAATGGCAGGAAATCAGTGGTGATGTGGGACTCACCCGGAATCCGAGCGCAAGATTCGAATATTAGGTACTCCTCCACGAGAGAACCAGGGAACCCGGCACGCACGACGCTGAGCACGACACTAGCGGTGGAAAAAACCATGGCACCAGCCGGGAACGGCCTGAGCACAACGCTGGGGGACCTGGGGATGTCAAATAGCAGGAAATAAGTGGCGATGTGGGACTGACACCCGAAATCCGAGTACTGGTACCAGCCAGGCCTTGAGCAGCGGGAGGAAACACCAGGAAATGAGCCCTAATCCGAGAGCCGCATTTGTACACATTTCGGGGACGACAGGACTGAGGAACGGCGCAAAGCACTACGTGCCGTGGGAGACAAATGGACCAAATTAATACACACAAGACCGCTCGCCCCCATTTCCTGACATTCAAATTCCCGACTCAAGTGACAGGAAATTGCTGTCCCTCTTATTCTAGCCATCCAACATTTTTTTTTTGGTTATGTCTCGCCTCTATTTTTTTTCTTTCTATAGGCGATTGACCGTCTGACCAATCCTAAGAACCCAATAAATGTGTCGAATGCAATGCTTGCATTCAACCTGTGTGATGGATTCATTTCCGCTGCAATACACCGCAACTGACAGGTACTGAAACCACCACGGAAACTTCGAGAATAGGCCGTGTCCCGCCCAGGCTTCTGAAAGTCCCCCCTTTTTCAGCCAAAGGATAGCAGAGTGGGAAGAGGACAGAACTACGAAAGAAATCGCAGTTGGGATCCCCTCGTACTCGACCGCGAAAATCAGGTCTCCGCGCTGCCTCTTCTTCCCTGGGTTTCGGCCCGAGAGCGCCCGCTGCGAGGGAGACTCGCCCCTCCCCCACTCACCCAAAATTCACCCCCCCGCCCATACGATCCCCCAAAGCGCCTTGCCCCCCACCAAACAGCGCAATCCATGTCCGGCTCGGGGCATGCCGTTCAATTGATTGCATCTTTCTGTTCAATTGAAGAATTCAACCCTGAATCGATAGCGGCTAGTCAAGCACAAGGTGCCATTGGATCTGAAAAGGTAGAATTTCACAGAGATGTAGAAGACGATGTGGAATGTGAGTTGCTGGCGTGCTGCATTACGCGGTTAACCAAATAACAAATGAGACAATAAAGCACGCGGTCTAATCCTGAATTTACCGAAAAACCCGTCCTCCAATCGGAGAATGTGATTGGGTTTTTGTTCGCTCACGGCCGGTACTCATGCAATGGTGTGCACTAGAAGCAAAGGCTCATATCTGCTACCACGGAGCAAAAAAGACCAGAAAAGCTACGGATGGAAAGAAGAGGCACGCCGTCCTGCTGCGGCAAGGGCAACCTCGAGCTCCACAGTTGCCTTCAATGGCTTCTTCCGTGGTCCCTGAACACCAGCGGTCCACAGCACAGCTCATAGATCTTGAACTAAGTGACAGGAACATCATCCCTAGAAAACGGCAGCGTACCCAGTCGGCTCGTGCAGGGGATGCAGCGGCAGCGAAACCACCCCCAAAGAAACCGGGTCTTCGGTAGGTTGGACCCACTGAACGGTGCAGGGATGCTGAATCATGAGCTCAGCCACGGAAAGCGTAACGCAATGGAGACACGCTAGGTTCGACCATTCTTCAACGTCACCTACTTACTATCCCGCAATTTATTCGAACAATTTCCGTACTGTATACAAGACATGCGATTCCAGGAACTAAACAAATTTGTGGAATCTCCTAGAGTTGGAATAGTGCAAGCGGCGCTTCAACCGATTTTGGCGTCAACGACACATTGTTCGGCCTCGTGCTTGACGTCTTCTGGGTTAAATTATTTCAAACCGGGCAAAAATTCAGAGTCCTAAATTATTTCTCTGTTATTTAAATTGCAATATACCGCGGCACGCCGACCCTTTTCGGGCACAGCGTCATGCTCGCCTCCTCGGAGATGCAGATTCCTCTGACGCCAGGGCACCGGCATCGTGGATACGTGTTCTTTCTTTTATTGCGACCTGTCTCAGGCGCGCCGAGGGCACCTCACGTAACCCGGGCGGTTACGAATCCCAAACTGCTTGCGTAACGTCTTGATTGACTACGGTGTTGGGTCTCTCGAGATTAAAAAGCAGCGAGGAGAATAACGCGTCGCGTACGTGGTAAACACGTCGAGTCTTTAAGATTCCGCGACTTGTGCGTAGGCACTGTTACCACTGGCAGGAATCATAGGCTAGGATACATGAATAGGTGCACATGAAGACTGGGTTGAAATTGCGTTCAATCAACATCCCTGGCGGATGCCGACATTGGCGACAGACCGCGGTTCGATTCGTCCGAAATCGCGCAAAGTGGCGCCAATTTTGTCGGTAGGCGGTGCAGAGAAGATGAAAGAACTAGACCGCCGGCTTAATCGAGGATATGTTTCTCAGAGCGTGGCAAGGCTAGGACTTCTGTTGGTTTTGCCGCGGCAAGTAGACCAACTTGGGTGTGGCAACTTCAAGAATAGCAAGTATTACTACGCTCGTGGGCTGGGCTCAGGGTAAGTATTACTATGCCCGTGGGCTCGGGCATCGGAGCTCGGGATTCACGGACGACTAGGGCGTCGCGGCGCGTATGTACGACGGTTAAACGGAAACATCCCTAGGAACCGGCCCAAGCATACGTCATGATCAAGGCTTCCTAACTAGCAGCTCCCGCTGTCCCCGCTGTCTGGGCATTCGAGGCATGATAAATTTACACTTCAAAATTGAAAAGAGCAGGGTCGGCTCGAATTTCGCCTCGCAGCGCGGAAAACGCCACTCAGCCGAAATTGTCCACCTCACAGAAACTTCTCATGTGCTTGATCTGCTGTTCCAGTACATGTACCGACAGCCGCCGCCAGATGTGGAGTTTTCAACCATCGCTGACCTGGCGGAGGCTGCGGAGAAATATGTGGTTTACTCCGCACTTGCGTGGTGCCGCATGAGAATGAAGTTCTCTTTTTTCTCCGGCGATTTTCCGGACATTTAGCTCATCTACACCGCCAATTTGGATTGATGTGCCGCGGACATCAGCTGTCCACACCGTCAGATCATTGATTTGATAGATTCTGTGGACGCCAGCAAGCAAAGCTTCGTCCGAGCTCCCTCCACGATATCCTGGGGGTATCCTCGCTTGTTGATCCACCTCAATCTTCGTCCATTCCCTCATCTTCCAAGCCCGCTCGCTCGGCCTGCTGTCTCTCAGACTGTGCCGAGGCCAAACCAAGTTTTCCCTGTTTATTCTTGGCCCGTGTAGCCTGGGTTTTGGCTCGAGTTTCCGCCCGTTTAACAGGACCCGTTTTGCGAAGTTGTTCCGCAAACCGACGGTGACCACGCGATCCTGGAGGTAAGGGACAGGAGCAGTAAGCGATCGAGGGAGAATATCGCCAATAAGATGGCCATTGTGCAGAGCATGCATGTTCAGAATAAATCGTTGTTCCTCGGTGTGTGTTATTTGGAGTTCGGTACGATCGGTGAGAGTACGTTCTTGCCGGACACGGACCATGTCAGGCTTGCATTTACTGTGCACACAATCGTGCTGAACATTGAATGATAGCATGATGTCCTTTCCGAAGCGTCAAATAAGCAAGGAGAATCAATAATTCACACCTACCATGGGATTTATAGCCATCAAGGTTGCATCGGGTGAGGGAACAAGCAACGGCATATTCAGTCGTGCATCCTTGACGTCCAAGACAACGAACGGTTCAACAATAACAGTGGCGTTGTTCGAGTTTGACCCTTCCCGCGCCAGAATCTTCGTAATGCGGGCTGGAAATGGAGTAGCCAACTGCAATGAACATCAGGCGACCATGTAATGCGTACAGAGAAAGAGTAATGTACGTCGCTTGTCTGGATGAAAACCCAGAATCCAGGCTTGCACAGGTCTCCGGTCTGGGCACTGACATATTTACAGTGCGCCCACGTCGCCCCAACGGGTTCGGGTTCTTGTAAGGGTAAGTTCCATTTTGATGACACCCGGTTCTTGACCGCTTCAAGTTTAACTATTCCTGACATAGTGTGATCAGGAGGTCTGAAAGTGGGCACAATGTATAACATACCACTTGCCAGTGTCGTCTTCTCTGACCATCCTAATCTTCGCTGAAGCTCTCGGTTGGAGGTCAAAAAAGAACGAACACTACTCCCTGCACGTATGTATTCGCCTCCGGTTGAATCTTGCCACCACCCGCCGCTAACCATATGCTTGAATCGCTCCATATCTGCCAAGGTTGCCGCAATATCGTGGCTGGGAGAGAGATGGTTCGACAGAATACTGCATAATCGGAAAATTGCATTCCAGCATTCAAATATTTCGGTTGCAAAGATAACGCATGAGCCAAACCGGCGGGTATCATCGAGGGTGTGAGGCAGGACATGAAGCTTCCCCTTCACCAGGATACGGTTCGGGTCAATTAAACCCCAAATATCGAGGAGATTATCGACAAGGACCTGAAGATCGGCCTATCAACATGAGTCAGCTCATCGTTGAAAGTTGAAGTTTAAAATAATTACTTACTAGGTAAACCCGCATGTCCTTGATTTCGGGGAACCAGAGATATGCTCCAAGCTCTCCGGTTGCCTTCCATAGATCGAGAATCAGTGGCGTGCACAAGTCGTGCAGCTGGAACACCCCGATTTGCTGCAACATCTTGAAGTGTTTGCCAATCAGCGAGTTTTTATACTGGACAACATATCGTGGACGCGGAGGGGGAAGTGAGAGGCCGGAGATAGATGCAGCCTGTAATCTGCTGGCAAAGACTTCACCCTTTTTGTCGTCCCAGTTTTTTTGTTGTGTCATGCCAGACATACTTATCGTTTCCGAGTAAATATGTGTGCAGGATCTCGGCGGGAGTGTCGTGGTGCGGATCTAAACCTGTTTCAAGATCATGTCAAGTAAGGAATCTCTAGTATGCAGCTCTGATCGTTGGCTTGACCCCGAGATAATACCACCGCCAATGCCCATGGACGAATGCGACAATAACGCAGAGTATTCCACGTTGCTTATTGATCCAGAATGCATAGAACAGGATCCCGAATTAATGCAGGATGTATTAGTGGTGTGCAAAGGCTGCAAGTCCGAGCTCATGAGTGGACGTCATGAAAAGAAGCCTCCTCGTCGCGCTATGGCCAACAAGAATTATCTGGGTCCTGTTCCCCAAGAGCTACGTGATCTGTCCGTTGTGGAAGAGGCAATGATTGCACGGTGTCGTTCCAAATGTTGGATTATCCAAATGCGTGAACTGGATAACCGCGACTTTCCGAATGTCCAGCGCGGGTTCAAAGGTCATATCATTGTATATCCCGAGCGCCCATCCGCAATTGCAGCAACATTGCCACCGTCCATTAAAGAGATCAGGCCAGCACGTCTACGTGACATGGTATCGAGTGCTCCAGAGAAAATGCGCTCAACAACGACCGCACCGGCCCCACCCCCCAAGTCAGATAGAAGGTTGGAAGAGAAGAATATAGACGGCGTCGTCTCACCACCTATAAAGCTGGTATCTCTATTTTCCGTTTCCACCAGTCGTCCCCACGCTGAGGATTGAGAAAAATCAGAGAGAGATTAAATGGGTCTCCCGCCGTCGGAATTGTGGCGGGCTCGATGTACAGCCTGAGCTGGGCATCATCGGAGAGTGCACGGAGGCGTCCGAATACTATGATCAAGTACGCATTTGGGCTCGCAATATGTGCCACAGGTTGCTCATTTTAGGTGATTTGTCTATTCAGACGCAGGTAAGATTCCAACCATTTCCGTTTGAAAAAGTTTTCAAACGGTATTGACCGTTTCTATGTCTATTTTATTTGCCGGGGAGCTCAAAAGGTTTGCAAACGGTTTAAACAATTGTCAGAATTGAGCTACCTTCCGGGCGATCGCCAGCAGAATTCTGAGCAGAGCCCTTAGCCATCATGTAAAAGCACCAGGGCTGTTAAAACAAATCCCAAGAGACAGTTTGAACCCAAATTTAGCTGGCTATCATTCCAGAAAGACCCTGTTAAAATCCGGCTAGAAATGGTTTGCACAGTCGTGAAAATACTGTTTTGGTGTTAAATCTCATTATGCCGAGGCTCGTGTGCATTTGTTTGGTGCCAGCATCTAACGGCCCATCATGCCGGGTTCCACATGCATTTGTTTGCATTGACACTTCTGGGGAGCAATGCTGAGTTAATTCTCCCAAAACAAGTTGTGTAGTCGTCGGCTAATCTCTGTAGGTATCTGGATATATATATATATATCTGATTCTGCTTGCACGCTTGTTGCGTATCACGATATTCTATTAGACAGGTTGCGCAACAGCCATTCGAGCCACTAAATGGCGAGCAGGCAGATCCATCTGATTCCAACCCGTTACGCTGTCGGTCTGAAGCTATTTAAGCTCTGCTCATAATTGAAAAGTTTTCAATTATGAGCAGAGGAAGACAAAGGAAACAAATCCCAAGAGACAGTTTTGCTTGAAATTGCGCTGGCTATCACCTTAGGGACTCGGATTTGAGAAATGGCTCAAAATGTGCTTATATAGCGGAATTTGTTGGTTCGGCGGACTGATAGCACAGCATCAACAAGCTGAGTTTGGCGTTGCGACTGTTTGTGGACGGTAGGGATGAGCACGGGTACGGGTCAACCCGACGGGTTTGCGGGTCGGGTCGGGCGGGTACGGGTCACGGGTCAGCACTTTTCCAGACCCGAACCCGTCGGTACCCGTGAGAATATAGACATAGAGCATCAATAGTGCTGAAAACATGGAGAAACTCGGGTTTTAAACTGAAAACTGTGCTTAGGACAATGCATGGAGTCAGAACGGGGACATATATACCCTGTGAACGGTTCAAAACTTTCCGGCTATCAAGACTGACGAAGATCGCCATCAAACTCACGAAGATCACGATCAAACTGACGAAGACTTAACCGAACTATGACTGACGAGTTTGTATACGTCCCGTCAGAACGCACTTCAAACTTACTTCAAACATCACGATTCTCATGTAGAATATCATGCCATGAGTTGCCGAGACACGGATCACGACCGGCATGGGCTAGCCGATGACCCGTGGGCAACCCGTAAACCCGCGGGTTTGAGCCCGGGTTTTGCGGGTTAGGGTCCGGGTTGGCTGTTTTATACCCGGACCCGACCCGTGCTCATTCCTGGTGGACGGTTTATCGTTCCGGGGCTTCGGCTGCAACGAGGAGGGGAAAGGAAACAAATCCCGAGAGTCAGTTTTGCTTGAAATTGCGCTGGCTATCACCCCAGCGACTCAGAAAAGTCGAGTGTTCCGTCACCTGAACAAGTGATCGAAATAGTACAGTAACCACCATCACACCCATCAATTCTCCGGCTAATGCCGCATTCCAGATTGCCGGTGAAAAATCCACAAAATTCACAGGGCAAAAACAGGCAAAAACCTCCTCAGGTCATTCCAATTTAAGCCTCGCCTCCAATGACGGGGTAGACCCGGCGATGGGTGGCGATGGGTGGGGGAAGACAAGGTGAGAAATCATATGGGACGTGGTTATTTTAAGGGGTAATTACACCTTCCCAATTTCCTGAGGTGAAGTTAAACCGTCATGTTAAGGGGTTATTAAGCCCTGGGCGTAATTACCTTAAGGTGTAACTGCAATACTGTCAGTTTGTTACTCTGGAGAGCGCTTGCTGCGAGGGAGACTATGTCTCTCCTCCATTAAATATACCTTTCTCTTGTCGACGATCCCGAGGCATTCCGTAGGAACTGCATACAATATTTTATAAAATATTGCATCAACTATCATCCCCTACTCTGTTTACAGAGAAGGGTTCTGTGGGGCTGAAATGCGCAACCGTCTAAGCCACACCCTCGTTTATCCGGGTTTTCACCGAAATCACTCACATGATAATATCATCTGATGATCTGAACACAGTCAATGTTTGCACTTATTTGTCTTTTTTTTCCCATTTTCCCATTTCTCCCACAATATTTGGCGTTGTCTGGCTTTCTCTGTGATGGATATTCATATGTTCTAGATGGATATTCAGATGTTCTACTCAACAAGTGTTCGTCCTATTGTTTACTTCTTCCTTCCATGCTCGCACACGATCTGCCTCTACCGTTGCTCACTTCAGCGCTTCGGAGGCATACCACCGCAATAGCACGGAAGCATTTGCCGATGCGAAGCTGGATACGGAGGAAGACGCAATATATATCATGCGCTTGGCTCGCGTGGAGGATGCCAGCGGCACCATGCGCAAGTTTCGTGATGAACTGTTGGAGTTCAAGCAAAAGGCGGCCGAAGAATCCCGTGCCAAGCAGAAAGCCAAGGCCGACGACGCGGCGGCGAGGATTTCCGAGCTGAAGGCTATCCCCATCGTGTTGGATCCACCGAAGCTCGCAAAGTTGACCAAGGCGGCGCTTCGTAAACAATTCGACATCCGACGTGAACTGCTGAAGGAGTCTGTGATTGCAAAGATGAAACTGGGGGATATGAAGAACAAGCCTGAGATGCTGAAAGAGATTTTGGCCTCGGATGAACGGTTTGCTTGCCGTATCTCGGAGACTGACACACTAACTGATACATGATCTTCATCTAGGCGTTGCCGTCTCCCAGACGAATGATAGATGTCCAGCCTGCATGATACCCGATTAGACGTGATACCACTGCAGACCAATGCTAGTATGCCCTGTAAACATAATGTAGTTAATTCCACTCTCCTGACTGGAGTTCCGGTTGAGTTGTACTTGTGAACGCAGTCCCCATCAAATCACGACTGACCACTGATCTTTCGAGCGCAATTGGGAGACAAGGAGAGCTGTCCGTGTTCCAGATATATAGTGTGAGGTGTAGCTGTGGAATTTATCGCGATTTTAGGAGTATCCTGGACTGCACAGTCCTCGGTTGAATGTCGCTTCCAAATGGCAGAGTCAAAGGCCTCTCAAAAATGTGCCGAGTCATTATTACAGCCCTAGTTTTTGGCAGGACATAGCGCCGCATGTGGAGAACATTTCTCTCTCTCGAAGTTTGCCCAGAATGCCGCCGTTGGGTATGTTCATGCAAGAAGATCAAAAAACCATCAATTTCTTGATTTAATTGAGAACAAACATGTACATACTGCACGGCCGTCGATCGGCCGATGCCCAACCCCAAATGACATGTATTCCTCTTTCTACACACTTTTAATGCAGCGGCATCAGTTTCCATTTTGGGAAATAACCTTTAATTTCTATTCTATTCTACTCTTTATAAAATTACAAGAGAAGCCTCGCTTCGCTCCGGCAGATGGGGAATCAGGTAAGGTCCGGAATCACATTGGAACTCAAAACGAAAGAACTTGTGCGGGTGATGCTCTCAGAGCCTTTGCTGTGAGTCGTCGAGATAATACCAATGACATAGCAGAGAAATATTACAGACATATGGTGAAGATAATGAACAGAGGCGAGCGGTCAAGTAATTTCCTCACACGCATGTTGAATAAAGGACAACCAAACCCCAGCAGTAGCCTGATAATCGTTGGAAGGGAAATGTTGAAATGGATGCCGTGCATGTACTGCATGCTGGCAAGGTTGATGGGACCAGTTGCCTACGTTGAGTGAGTGAGTTTGTAAAGGAAGATTCTGGATAGCGTACCCAGATAAAACACAGCACAGCTGGATCTCCCAAAGGAGAAGTGGGGAGGTGAGCGATGAAATCTGATGAAGTGCCCTACATTGTGCATTTGTCCTGGGGGCGAAAGTGGTTTGTGGTTGAATATTTTGCGAGGAAATCAATGTTGAGACACATCATACACCCCGATACACCAGAATTTGGATGTCCACAATGCTTGTCCTCGAACACTATAAATATCACATGAATTAAAAGTCCATGTCATGGTCGGGATCGTAATTATCCGGTTCATCGGCCAGAAGACTGTCCCAACCGACCTCGTCTTGATCTGGACCCAACTCAGATTGCTTCTCGCTACGGCTGTCCTCGTCTCAAAGATCATTTGTGCCGTCATCATCCACGAGAGCAGATTCGCGGAAAATCAAATCCCGCTTTATCATACACTTCAGCACTTGTAAGGGCCTCGATAATGTCGGAACCCAGCCGATTACGACGCTTGCTGATGGTAATACCTGCAGAGGAAAAAGTCCGCTCACTGGACACTGAAGAAATTATGGCCAGGTAATCCCGGGCAAGTGATGCCGCCAGACGGGATAGCGGTGTGCATTTTCCTAACGCAATACCAAATCAGCCAAGAATCCACGGCCACAATGAAACTTTTTATGTACGCCTCACCATTCTATCGTGTTCATCCCTTCAGGAACAGCTTCAGAGGTGCTGAGGTACAACTTGAACTCGTCGAGCCAGGGTTTCAGTGGATCAACATGGGTTTTAGCTGTGCCAGACATGGGGGTGTCGCCATTCAGGACGATTGAGCGCCGCAGTTTGGTGTTTGTTGGTTTTTTTGCGGTCCATCATGTTCTGCGGTTGGAATGACGGTACGGTCGTCCCAGGTCTGCACCTCAACCACCACCACCACGGTGCGCACAATGGTTTTGCGGGATGGGCGATACTTGAGGGAACGCTTGCCCCCAAAATTTGAGGACCATGATTTTGGGATTCGAGGACCTACGAAACGGAAGGAAACCAAGAATAACGCTCAGAATGGACATGCACTTTCGGCAGGAGCGAAAACAGATCCCAAAATCGGGTAAGTCGGAGTGGGGCGAATTGATTGAGAGAACCGCTCGTTCGGGTCATCGGAAGGGTCAGCAGTGTTATTAACACTTGAATTTCTTACACAGCGCTATTGGGAACCCTGTCATGAGGGTCTGGGCATAAGCGCGGCCCAGTAACCGTACCCTTCCCTTATCAATTTATGATCCCAGAGCCTACAAACCTTCAATTTAATTGTAAGTTTGGACAACGTCGAGATGGCTTCACTCATGGGTATTTAGAATTCGGCCCAGGATATGTGGACTAACTTAACCCTGCAATTCAGTACCATGCGGCAGGTTCTGATTTTCTTCCATTTTGATGCCAATGTAAACTCAAAGTTTCAGGAAATGTTCGGGCTTTCGGAGGGCATTTCTGGCACCCTGAAGGCCTCGGTCGGACTAGCGCAGGAAATGCGCGAGGCACAGAGTTCTGCCTCCATTTCTGCCTCGAACCTTGGTGAAGCACTAACCCGGATGACCACCACAACTTATGAATCGCTCGAGCGGATCAATGCTTCTGCTGGTATGATTACTGAAAGCCTTACACCTGGCGGCAGTTTATCCCAATTGATATGGCTGATGGAGGTCGTCTCACGAAGTGCTGGTGTTCATGTTTTTCCTGCCGCTTAAACTCACTTCTCGTCCCCAGTTGATTTGCGCCATGTCCCAATTTTCGGTATGGTTTCTGCGTTACTATGGTGCGGGTCAGCTAGCTGCCGCTACCCCATGCTTGAGATTTTCCGGGTACAGTTTTGCCCACATTTCTTATCCCTCTTTAGAAAGTGATTCTTTTGCTAATTTGGCCACAAGCAGGGAAAATAATCAAAAATCTCGGCGCTTGTGGCTGTGTACAGGGCGAAATTTTTTCTCAGCCAATTTGGCCACTACTTTCGGGTAGCGGCAGCTAGGTGACCCGCACCATAGGTTTCTTTCTCTATCTGTTTCGTTCAGTTTGTTCTGTTCTTATGGTAAGCCAGCTACCGATAGTTGGGATCCCTCACTGATCATTAAGAATCAGAGCCTCACACTACTGTTATTTCAGCCTCGAAATAACACCAATGAGCGAGACAACGCTGCCACATTGGGGACGGCTGAGCTTCTGAAACTTTGTCAGACTCTGGAGAAGGTTTGTGTGTCAAAGGGAGACCCCGCGCAGAATATGGAGCTCAGCAATGCACTGCGGATTGTCCGCCGGCACGTTCAGCGAGGGGAGATGTCGAATTCAAAACAGTTGACATTGGCAGAGGCCTGGGGCGTGAAATCCAATACGTAGTTCTTTATGTACACCAGCTGTCGAGTCGATTTTTTTCCCCCTGTTTTTCCCTTTTATTCCAGCTTATATAGCTTTCACATTCATTGACCTCGGAATGCATATGGAGGGCCTCGCATTCAAAACGGCCTTTTAATTGAGGGCATCTTTGAATTCGGCGCACCGAGACAATCAATTTGAGAACACAAATTGTGCGTGTTTGCCTAAGGACAAATTATGGGTCGTGCGAGAACTCCTTAACTTCATGCTAAAATTTCATTCGAAGAGATTCAGCCCGGGAATGGGCCCGATCGGGGGTGTCCATTTCTTTTGCCGCCACTGTACCTGTGCCACTGCGGTACATCTGCACGATGCGAAGCATGAATCTATATAAAGTTTGTTTAAACAATCTGCATCTCAACGTAAAAACCTGTTTAAGCAATGATTTATTTAATCGTGTCGCAGATTCAACCATGTTCAACCAGATCAAAGGTCCGGATTAACCTGAACAAACGATACGTAATCATCATATGCACATGAGGGGATTGGAAATGTCGGTACAATGTACCTTTGGCGGAAGGGGGAGGCAGTTACCTGGTTCCTATTCTTATGTTGCTGCTGTCTCTCCGGGTTCACCTAATGCTTCAATCAGTGGAATCCTCGCACTGGGTTTCCATTTGACTACTGCTTCTGACCCATGAACACTCAGACGCAAATGACGGAACTTTTGTACCTCAAAGTCCCTGAGGATTCATTGAACGGCACGAAAGAACTGCCCAGTTTTTCAAGCGTGTTCGCATAATGAGTCCCCTTCGTTGACTATTTTCTTATCCTGATTCACATCAATTCGTCAGGACTTCGTCGTACCTCGAAAGACTCCGCCCAATCAACGGCCTGTGAGGAAGTACCTTGCTTTCGCTGCAGCTTACTGTTAGTCCATGATTCCGCCATTTCCAGCCCATTCTTGACAAGGGAAAATTTACGTTCGCTCAATCGGCCCGGTGATAATTGAATCGTGCCTGTATCGATTTTCTTTTCTTTCTTTAATACACTTCAATAAAATTATCTTCTTGGATCTCAGAGCTTAGCGGAGGTCCATCTTGTCACTTTTATTATTGATGATAGACTGACGGACAAGTTACTTACCCTCATTCCAAGATTATTGTTTCATTGTTCCTCCTGATCATCGATGGACGATCACTATTCATAGAGGACATTTGTATGATTGAGGTTGTCTTTGCTGTGCCTAACATTCTGTATCCTCAGGATTCCGAAATGATACCCAGGAGACAGGTCTCGAGAGTGGTCAACGTGGTCAGGTGATTTGACTAGGTTCAAACACAAAATAATCAACACGGGTCCAGAATTCACAAAAAAATGAATATGATGATCCTAGAAGGTGCTGGAATAATGAATCAATTGTCCGAGTACATTGAGATGCGTGGGGGACGCAGAGTAACGTACCTCGGCGGTTTTGTACTGAAATGTGATTACGTGAGATTGCGTAATAACGCGGCGATCGGCTGGAAACGGCTCAAAAAAACGTTTCCCTCTCAAATTCAGCTGAAAGTTTATTTTTGCGATAAAAAGTTAGAAAGCAAAAGATTTTTACATCTGCATTTAGAGCTTCAGTTACAGTAACTGAACTGTAAGTGAGACCAATCTCTAAATTGTAGAGACAAATGACATGATCTCCATGTACAGTAACTCTATGGGAAAGCAATGGGAAAGCAATTTAGTCAACCATGTGGCGTCCATGATTCCGACTCACCCGTCAATTCTTCTTGGGAGATGTCGTCTTTTACATCACACATTGAGAATGGATCTGACTCGCCGGTGATTTCTTCCTGAGAAAACCCTGCAACATACGGATGCTGCAATGCAGTGTCCGCTGTTAGCAGTTTCTCCGGGTTTAACACCTGACATCCGCCTTGTAAATCTCCTGTCCAAACGCGGCATTGTGTACCTCACCAGGGTATTCGACAGGAAATCGATCAAGTCCGCTGATGCGTGGGGGAACAGGTTGCAGAAAGGCATCCCCTTACGCATGACAAGTGTGCCCAGTGACAGGTTTGTCGTAATTGCATAAAGCTCGTCCAAGGTGGGTGTGCCTAGAAATAAATATCCTGGGAATTCGGAGCAGCATCCTCAACATACCTAGCACATTCAGAATTAAGTTTAGTTGGTTCAGATAGTCCTTTCCCGGGAACAGGGGGCGGCCGTTTAACAATTCCGCTAAAATGCATCCGACGGACCATATGTCAATCGCCTATTATGGCCTAGGTGAGCTGATAAATATCAAAATGTAGAGATGGACCTCGGTGTACATCCCGGGCGACAACATTATCTTAGGAGCTCTATACCACCGAGTTGCCACGTATTGTGTCTTGAACAGGGCATCGTCGAAGGTCGTGGCCAAGCCGAAATCGCACACTTTCAGGTCCCAGTTGGCATTCAGGAGGATATTGCTGGGTTTGAGATCACGGTGCACAATGCCGGCGTTGTGCATCCACTTGACAGCGCTCAAGATTTGGAAAACCAAATACTGAATAGATATCATGACGCGCTGATAATTTCATACCAATGCACCTACTCGATGGTGACTTTCGGTAAGACTCTGAGTCTGAATGACAGAGTGAAGGTCTGTGTCCATGAACTCTTGGATAACTGGCCAACAGTGAGCAAAGACATTGCGAGGTGAGAATGCTCTCCGACAGTAGATTTCGCTGAAAGACTCCCGCGTGACAGGCTTAATGAGATCCACAAGTCCGATGATCTGAGAAAACCATGAACCAAGGCGGTGATACTGAAAGAGGCAAAAAAGATTTTTATGAGGGCAGACCTCCGTAAAGAATTTGAGCAGCCTAAGTTCTCGGAGAGTTCGGAGACACAACACTCTACGATCAAAGGTGCGAATCTTTTTGATGGCGACTTGACGGCGGCTGGGTCTGTACAGCGCAGCCACGACTGTCCCATACGCTCCTTCCCCGATGGGATAAAGGTTTTGATAGTTGTTGGCTACAATGAAACTCGTCAGTACCACTTGAGTCTGGCAGAAATGCAAGTCACCGATCTTGGACGGCTAGTCCTGGGACTCCTGAAGGCTCATCCGGTTTGTTATTCAACTCTGGGGCCGGCCAGTGAGGATACAACTCTCGAAATCCGGGCTATATAAGAAAGCACGGCATACATATTGTCTCCGGGAATCCCGGGGTTCAATAGGGTAAACTACTTCTGTATTTTTTGGATGTTCTACATTCTTTCATTCGGACATAACACAACATGGACGGCGGTCTCTACGGACTGAGGTAACGTATATCACCGTTGCCAAAATAACTATTGAATTCAACCGGGAACAAGATGTCCTCTATGGGCTTATGGACTATGTAAGTGGGTCATAGTATAGTCTCCCCCAGTCGGACTCCACGTGCTCCCCAAGGTTGAGAAAAGGTATTCTTCGAGAGGAGATTAAAAGCTGGTCATCCCACACTAGCCTTGAATTTCACGGTACTTGTAGGACAGTTGTGAGAATCTAGACACAGCCGGCATCTCTGCCATCTATCCTGAGCGTTTTTGGAGTCTCAGACACTGAGAGAAGTGCTAGAAATGGCATGAAATAGTTGACCAAATCATTTCCTTACCATGAGATTCTAGCAGTTTAATGAGTTTCTATATAGTTTAACCGTGCGGATGGCCTGAATCGATGTGCAACATCTCGGCTAAAAGTACACAATACTTGAACCGTGGCAAAAACACATTCCACTGAAATCCCGTTTATTCAGTCATTATATGTTGACTGCCCTCGGTTGGCTGGGTTAGACGCACAATTGATGATGAAAGACTCTATATATATAGCCCTACTGCACGGGTGATTGGGGGCCTCCTATTCTAGTGCACCCGATCAGGCCCTTAACTAGGGGGCTTTCCTGGGCTGTACAGGTGATAAACTTAGACAGTAATGTAAGCCTTCCCAAACAGTGGCAAACCCGCCAAATTGCCAGGGGAGCATTTTCCTGATGGCCAAGCTATTGGGCAAACAGTGTGAGACGGGACCATTCAAGTGAACAAAATGTCTAAACTGGGATTGTGCCATCAATTGAATGCAAAGTTTGATGGCTTGGGTCGGATCAAACCCGGATATAGAGGCTATTTCAACGCAAAATTGTACTTTTTAAATGCATAGCTTGCCTGTGCCTGAGCAGAAAATTACGGTGCCTGGTGCATTTAATATCAGCATCAGAAACACTCCAATTCTTCAAGGCTTCGAGAATTTTATCGCCCAAAGGTGCGCATGTTGGTTAGATATTGATCTTGATCTGATTCCTATGTCTCAGATTGCCTACCGAATTTATTTCCCTCTCACAAAACGTTGCGAGCCGTCACACTCCTCGGCAAGCGTGGCTGTATTCCGCCCCAAATGTTTTGGCCTCGAGAAAGCACACAGGAGATGTAAAACGTCGATGAATGGGGAAAGTTGTATACCATCTTGACCATCAAGCTTGATGAATAAAACGACGATAAAATCACTAAACACCAACTAATCGAAATAAAACAAATCCCACAACCACCCTCAGGTACTCGTATTTTTGTGCTCGGGGAGGACGGGTACGTATCGCCCTTCAAGAGAGTTCAAATGATCAAATTCAATTTATTGTGGGTGGGAGCTATTGTAATGGCAAAGCAGAGTTTATTCACAACGGTGCAGGACGGCTTTGGGCAAATTGAGGAGCAGAAGTCTGCGGGCCGGTAATTCAGATGCTGCCGGCTGGATTTATCCGAGCTCTCTCAGCTACAAGGAAACTTTCCAGGACCGATGCAAAGTAGATTTTTTATGCAGCAGATAAACCCGAGACCCGAGCTCAGAGCTTCTAGGGTGCAAGGAGTGTCAATTGATTTCTGCAAGTCCCGAGCTTAGATTCTAGGGTGCTTGTCCTGTCCGTCGACGAGCACTTAGGCAGTTCTCAGTTCAAATTCAAGGTTCGCGCAATTCAAATGTTGTCACAACCGCTTTCTATTCTGTCTCGGGTGAGTTCTAATCCCAAGCCCGTAAACGGGGGGAGGAGTAGACTCCCTGTACAAGAAAGTATCCTACAGCTTATATACATTTTACAGATGATAAACGGAGATAAAATAAACGTGATACTTGGTTTTCTCTCAGTCAGCCAGCGTCGCAACCTACATCAATCTGCCCACATTGAAAGCAACACCGACATATAGAATGGCGAGCTCTTCACCAATCCCTCACAGACATCGATCATCATATCGGTTTCTGGCCAACACCCACCACGATGAGGGATATCCGGCAACGTGGGACAACTCATGGGCTCCGTTGAGAAATGTGGCCCAAGTCGGACAATCCTCCACGAACTAAACTGTCTCGACCTTTGACAAGTGTGCGAGGAACAGGATGGGCAAGTCCAAATCCATCAAAAAGTCAATCCACGACGTGCGACGCCTTGGATTTTATACAAGTTAATCGTACATAGATTCCAAGTCACTTGGTTAGCTGAGAAACTTCTGTGGATATCCTTTCCCATTCGAGATTTTCGGTATTTTATTGCGAGAGATATTCCTGCTTCGACGGACTTTGCCGCTGCCATTGCTCCACCGATCATTTTATTCGCGGCTCGCGGAGAGCTCAAAACAATGGAGCAGAGCTTTCACTTTGCCCGTCCCACGAAAATCTATCCAATGGAAAATTGGCACCAAAATCACTTCCGCTGAGAGGACTTGCATCGTCATAAGCGGTTGACCCGGATAATGCTTGGTCCGCCACAGCCGTTCGATTACGCAGGAGCGCTTCTGCCCAGGGATTACTTGCTTCTTCGCAATTCTGCGGGCTTCGTTTGTGGTGACTCTGTTCGACTGGCAAGGTCCACCCGAAGACTGTAGCTTCTAAGAAGTCAAGGCGTTCAGTTAGTTTTGCGAGAGCTGCGATGAGTTCAGCTGGTTCGGAAATAAGATTGGGTGAGATTTTTGACTTGCGGCCTCGGTATGGAGGACGGACCAATATCATCGGTTGCTTTAAACTTCCGTTTATAGGCCTTCACCAGTTCTGCGGTGGGCCGCTCACAATCCTCGGAGCGTTTGCTGTACAAAATGTGAATGCTACTATCGCATTAAATCATATCAGCCACTGACCTACACTGGAGACATGGTGAATTAGGGTCGCATCGAGTCTTCCTCCTCTTACAGCTGAGGCAGGCCTAGGACGTTAAAAGAAGTGAGACACTGAGCTTCTCCAAACAATGAATCCCCGTTGACCTTGGGCATTTTAGATAACGTCGTCAAGCGGAAACCCATTCTATATATCCCTACACCGGAGCCCGTTTTGCCATTGGGGCCGAGAGTTCATACGGGATACCGCATGGATTGACGGCATCGGGCTCCTTCACCCCCGCCGACATTACTCACATGAGTGGTACCGGGCAGCCATTGCAGATACATCCTCCGATTCCCCTGGAGTCTACGCTGCGCCCAAATGTCAACAATTATGTAGAGGTCAACATCTACCTCCCATCTTCGGTTGCTACCCACAGGATTCCTCCTGTTGCCACATTCATTTCGGAGTCGAATACTCCTGATACCGATGAATAGCGCAATTCTAAGCAAAACTCAAGGGGGCGTTGACTTTCGAAAAATGGATATAGGGTCGAAAAGTTTTTTTCGACCTCGGTCAGACCCCTCCCTCCCCTTGGTTCCCACACCTAGCGGCGGGCCGTCCATCCGAGCCCATGTGCCATTTCATCGCCACCTGATTGACACCTTCCCCTTTCAGTGAACGGTTTTGTGACTTTTTTTTCGCAGATTCTGGACCCCCTCAGGAGAATCATAAGAAAATCAAGATACCCTCTGGGATACACTAGACATCCAATGTCACAGTCCCAGTTCAATTTCATTTTCGAGGCTGTCCTGCGAGGTGGTAGCCAGCGAAATTCCACACAGAATGGTCTCCTCAGATTCCTTTGTTGGTGCCCCGGTCATTAAATGGTTAGGCCAACAGTGGCAAGCATGGGGCTGTCCCTTGTGCTTTGTAACCAAATTTGCATTAAATCCAATGCCACGTGTCCAGTTCAATTGCATTTTTGAGGCTGTCCTGCTGAGGTGGTAGCCAGGGAAATTCCACACAGAATGGTCTCCTCAGATTCCTTTGTAGTGTAATCAAATTTGCGTTAAATCCAATGCCACAGGCCCAGTTCAATTGCATTTTCGAGTGTATATGAAGGCATTCATTTCCAATTTGCTCGGATATGATCCAGAACACAAAAATCTGGAAGGCGGCATTCTTGGAGTAGTAAAAGCGTACTATGGTTGTGTCGAAGCACAAGGCCGCGGAACCCTTCATTGTCACATGTTAGTCTGGGTGGAAGGTGGTTTGAATCCAAATGAGATCAAGCAGCGTGTGCTCGGGACTGCTCCCTCGGACATAGACTTTGGGAAACGGCTGCTAGCATTTTTGGATGACACCATTTCGAACTTTATCCCCGAGGACCCCGATCCAGCCCTGAAAGTGCCTTCAGATACTCATCATCCATGTTCAGTTCGGGGAATTCCGGTGACCACACATGATTCACCTTCTCTCCGGAGCGCCAGAAGGATTTGCGAAATGTTGTCACACAATGCCAGTACCACACCCATTCCAAAACCTGCTTCAAGTATTGGCGCGGTCCCCCAGAGCTAGAGACTTGCCGTTTCGATCTACACGAAGATAATTTCCACGCTGAAAGCTGCTTCGATCCAGAAACAGGAGAAATCCACTTACGATGTTTGAATGGTCTTGTCAATAATTTTAACGCCACCATGATTGAAGCCCTGCGTAATAATATGGACATAAAATTCATCGGTTCTGGCGCATCTGCAAAAGGGATCTTATATTAGGGCCTGATCGGGTGCACTAGAATCGCGTTAGAATTACTTTAGATCCAATAATAGAATCGGGGAGGTAAGATCCGCGCTGGAGGCCCCCAATCACCCGTGCTGCAATAGGGCTATATATAGAGCGTCACTTCACCGGTGCGGGGATGCAGAATTTCAATTCTGCGGGATTGCGGCGCGAATGTCGCCCGAGTACCATCGCAGCATTGATCGATGAAGGGGATTGCGGTCCGAGATCTTCCGGCATCGGCATCCTCCGACAATCATCTGTTGGAGGCTTTCGAAAGCTCCTTGAGGTAGGGATCAGAGGTGCTGGTGACCGTGGATGTGGGGGCCGCCGCGGGCAGGGTAGCAGTTGGCCAGCCGGTGTGTTTTGTGATCTCAAGGCTGCCTGAAGCAACTTCTGCAGTGTTGACCGTAGCGGTAGTTTGAGTTACTGTCAGGGGCTGCGAAGAAGCGGCACTGGTAGCGCTAAACGTATTGTTGCTCCTGCATGATCTGCCTCCCACTGCAAAGCTTGAGGCTGCTGTAGACTCTGTGGGGTGACGGGGGCTATGCCTGTAGAACGAGCCCAGAACGAGGTCGAGAAAAGATAGAAGGATCAGGAATGCTAGAAGCATTGCAAGGGAGAAGAAGGAAATGCTAAAGGGCGGGGCGAATTTGGGCCAGCCAAAGAATTTACATGAGCTAGCCAATACTATTGTTTATAAAGAGCAACTGGGTACCTGGCCTCCGGGGCTCAAGCTGCAAAAGTGGAATACCCGCAAATTTCGTGCTTGAAGCAATGGCTCCTCATATATAACGATCATCTCTCAAACCCCAATTAGTTATTAATACTGACACAACCTAGTTTTACCTAGAGTACTACCGTGTAGCCCTTGTGGTCAGGTACGGCATAAAATAGAAATTCAAGTCAAGTCAAGTCAAGCCCTGCAATGTCTTGTACTCACCACCGGGACTCGAAGCAGGGAGAGCCGCCAGCGGCAGCGAATGAGTCTTATAAACGCCCCGCTTGATTATGCCAGACCACCGGAATATACCCGTTCACGGAAGAACGCGGATAAATTGTTGGGGGAACGAGCTGCTGATATCTTTCAACTAGACATCGACGAAGATCCGGACGATACGCCCACCACCGCATACACCATAGATGCATTCCAATGCGGTAAGACGGCTCAGCAAAGGCTGCACAGCTCTCAGTTGAACGCTTTTAGGTAATTGGACTAGGTTCATCAAGTAATGCACTTTGAAATACATCTAAAATTGTGCCCTCTGACAGATTCCAGCCATTCCTGCAGCGCAAATACCAGGATAATCGCAGTAGCGCACGGTCCTGTCGCTGTGGTGGTTCCTTTGTTTTTCTCTCATTTCGATAGCTCATAATGATTTTATAGGACAGTGGCTTGCCCTACTCTCTGGCATTTGTGGCAGCCGAAAATATTGCTTCAGCTACCGAGCTTACTTTGGATTATGGTCCTGCAGAGCAAAGTCCATTCGAGGCCACTGGCGCCCTGCCTCGGACCTAATATTCGCCGTAAGGTCCGTGCGGACACAAATGAAGGTGACGGTTGGCTGAGCGAGAGTGGTTGGAAGGTAGGTCGAAGCACTGACTCGCATTTGTGGCTTTACAATCTCCGTCACATTCCCTGGCGTTCGGAAGCTTCCCATCTATCTTCCTGGACAGCAGTGGGCTCAAATGCGCCAAAATTCGGTTGACGGTTCTGCAACCCTACTCATGCGTTATCTTGACCGCCCTCAGGATCGTAGCTTGAATAACATGTCCTACATGTTTGGGACCGCACCGGGAACTCCCAGCTGGTCCAATGAGGGACCGCCAGCCAGGACGGGAGGGAACAACCCACCACACGAGGCTCGAGTGAATTTATTCACGGGTACCAACTAGTCATATTATAATATAACTAGCAGAGAAAGAGCGAGGGCAGTTGTGCAGGAGGCAAGAAAACGGCGGTCGGAGCCGAGCCTCGGCCGACGGTGCACGTGCCATAACTTTTGACCCGAACATCACTTTCAGTCGAAAAACGGTATGAACCATCATTAGAGGTCCCATTCCATCCTCAAACCCAAACTCGAACATTTCAGGAGGTCCTGCCTCACTATTAGAGACCAAGTGGCCCACTACCCAGTGGAGCAGGGCGAGCGGGTCCAAGGCACCGTGAGGCCGCAAGGAGCGGCGGCGCGGCGGCGTCATGGAGGTCGTGGGCAAGGATGCTTGTCAGTAGCTACCACATCCGTTCCTAACAGGAACACACAGGCACTCAGCCCGACCCGTCCTGCCGAGGTATCTGCGACTGGTGGGGTCGTGGATGAACCACCGGATGGCATGCTGGCCCTCATGGGCGGGGAGGAGGCGATAATATGTGCGGCCGCCTGCGAGAGTGACGGCAGACACACCCGGCCCAAATTTCATGAAATCTCCATCATAAACACCGATGGCAGTCAAAGAGAAGAGATTGTTGAGTTTCCGTGAAAGTGAAGCAGTCTTGTTATTGCTAATGAAATCGTCCCACTCCTGAGGATATGTAGGGAGTGGTGGTAGGTAGTGCGTGCCCTTGGGCCCGCAAACGAAGCACTGATTGTGGATTCGCTCTCCTGTTAACGCCTGAGAAGCAATAGTAAATAAATGCTAGTGGCCGAGTGAAAGTAGTATCACACCTTGATGCCACATATTTTGCAATTTCTATCCCACTGAAGGCACAAAGGGATTGGAACTTGGGAAAGGTTGAGAGCTGCAACCCGATCCCACCAATGAGTTTCAGTAGGCCTTGCTCGGTTGGCAGTATGCGCAGCGGTATCAGTGCGTCGAATTTCGGTGCGTCGGTCTTGAGGTAAAATAAGCCGCGCAGACCTACGGGCATTTGCATCATAGTTTCGCCTTGTCTCACGGCTGACATCATCCTCCTGAGCGCGGCGTTGTCGCTGAGCCTCGCGCCGCATCCGTTGACGGTACTCGACGTCTGTTTCTGCCATAGGAATGTTCTAGTGGTGCGACAGAGGCCGCTGACAGAGCCCGCAGTACGGTGTCGGATTCAAAGTGGGTAAGATCCTAATCACACGGTGAGCATCATGAAACCGAAAATGATAAGGATCCGGATAGCAGTGAATCGAAGTTGATAAGCATCGGAGTGAATTGAGGCGGAGCGGCATCGGCATCGACCGGCAGATCGGCAAAGGCAGATGGGAAAGTTAAAGAAGCTCGGGATGGGAATGGAGTTGAAAGATTTGAGCGGAGCTTAAATAGCTTCAGACAGACAGCGTAATTTTATAATAAGAGTGACTTCCCTTCTTGGTTTTGACCAGCCGGAATGCCGATCATTCCAATTTCGCTATGATACGAAGGAAGGGCCGCCGAACGAGGCGGAACGACAGAAATAGTCGACACCGGGCAAGACACCGCGTAAGGCAAGCGTAATGGGGGGGGGCTCTAATGTCCTGACGAGATTATTTAAGGTCTTAAGACCGGATAAATAGGGTTGGACATTTCGCAGGCCATCTTACTAGCCTACATGGATAAATTAACAGACAGAATGTGTTTTCGAATCGGATTTGGATATTTTTCATTGTACGACTGCAGAATGTGTCGCATAGTAGCAGTAGTGCTCCGATTGTTTGGATTTTAGGAAACCCCGGTCGCCCGGGCCGGCTGCTGAGGAATGATCACTGTTTCTGTTCAATCACAATGCAAATCCACGTCTGTTTGAACATGGTAGAATCTGTGAATCATCCGAAAAGAACTTGACACAGAATCAAGTCAAGATTACTGTAAGTCAACCATTGCATAAAACAACAGCCTGTGCATCCAATCACAATTTGTTCATCCTTGAGAGTTTAAATGGAATGGTTACGAGTTTCAAGCACTTTTTTGTGGCCTCAGTGCACTTCTGAAGGGGTACAATGCTCGCTGGGTATAATCATTGGAATTATGGAACCTGGAGTACCTGAAGGCTATCAGTGATTCCATTGGAGGTTAATTGGGGTGAGTCAGTTGTCCGATGCTTGCTTTCGGGTTTACATCTTCAATCAATATTCAACCTGAACCTTGATCCACTGATCGGTAACTCACTTGCGGCGGCGGCTCATTTCTCTACTTTACTATCTGTCTTCTTTCTACCAGCAACCAGTCTGAACATACCTCTCACAGGGTATAAGATCGAGGAATATTTGGTATCAGAACATCTAACCAATGATTGATGTGGAAGTTTTGGTTCAAGTTGGGAACTGGGTCACCGACTCACCGTGGGGTGGTTCAACATACACATAACACAGTAGGTAGAAGTGAATATTGACTCAATGGCTGACTTTAGCTTTGTCTAAGACTTAAAAATACGACGGCGGCACTTTTCCCATTAAGGGCGGCACATGACTGCCGCCAAAATGACGTGAATGAGTATCAGCATCAATATGCTACAAGCCTTCCACCAGCCTAGTAGATCTCCCTCATATCCAGTTCCAACCACCAAAATATCCTTCCATCACAAATACACGTCCTCAAAATCCAGCGTCCATCACTTTTTTCTATAACAAGTAATTAACACACACACTGCCGAAAAAAAAAAAAACCTACCTTCTTTCTCCGCCTCACAACCATCTCACTTTGAGTTCAGGGTGTCCTCTATTTTCCTGTGGTCCTTGCTCTTGAGATGCTGCCCCCATCTCCAAATCCAACCCATTTTTTACAGAGATTGCAGTATGAGCTTGTTTCCTGGAGCGATGTCAGTCAAAGCAGTTACTCTCATCGGAAAACCTTCTCAGCCTCTGACATTTTGCATGGAAGGCGACACACGAGGCTTGCTCTGATGTGGTACACATTATTTGCTGAATGATTGCTGCCAAATGCCCTTCGGGATCCACCGGAATTCATTATTTTTTACGCAATTTCTACCCGTAAAAAAAAACAAGATTTTTTTTCCAACCTCGCAAACACATTTTTGAGGTGTTTCCCTGTTTGCTGATGATACCACAGTCTACCTATCGTCCAAGGACTCCCTGGAGTCTCTCTGGGACGGCGAAATAATGGCCTGCGGGATAGTTGAAAAAACTAACAATATGGAGACTACAGTGCCAACCGCTACCTTTTCGTAACCCCTCTAGAGAACTTCTGAGAAAGAATTAGACCTTGAAACCAAAATTTTAGCCACGAAACCAATGAAAAGAATGTGATTGACGTATAGTACAGGTCACCTAGCTGCCGCTTCCCCGTGCTTGAGATTGCTCAGGACTTCCCGGCCTGAGCTTTACCTCTATGGCTTATCCCTCTTATAAAAGTGTTCCGTTTGACATTCCGCACAGATTTGTAAGACTAATTTCGATTTGGAACAAAATTGAGTGAGGTAAAAAAAATCTCGCCCCAACCTGGCCACCGGCGCGGGGAATAATAGAAAAGGTGGCTGTGTATAGGGCCAAAAATTTTCTCCGGCCGATTTGGCCACTAATTTTTGGTAGCGGCAGCCACCTGCACCATAGAGAACGTGGTTTCCTACGGTAATCGGTCATTTTTTTCGGCCAGAATGCACTTTTTTCGTTCTTTTTTGGGCCTTTTTACGGTGTCCAGCCTTGAATATGGCCCAAATATGTGCTGCACTGTGAAATACCTTAATTTTGGACCGGCCCGGGCCTGGAGCGCGCGGTTATCAGCCGGTGGCTGTGCAATCAGTCATTTTTTTGGGGTCCGAAAGTTGAAAACTTATCCGACATCTTAGCCCTTTACAAGATGTATAGCTACTATCAAACTGAGTTGATTGCTTATTTCCTTTCCGAACCACCACCACCAAACACTGCAAAACGGCGTACGGCCTCAATCCCAGCCAAACCCCTCAGGAGAGTGCCTGTAACTGATACCCGCACTTCGCAGCCGCACCTCTGAGAGCTGCACGTCGCTCTCCGCCTGAATCCGCCCTCCACGCTCCTCGGATCAAGCTTACCACTGGCGACGCCTGCGTCCCGCTATCGAGGGAGTTAGGGCGCGCCCGGGTATTCGCCTGTCGTCCCGCTATGCTGGTTAATGTTAGGGATAGGTTAGGTGGCTGGGGGGTGGGGTGGGGAGGGATCAAGTAGAATGGTCGGTCCCCACAAAGAATAGAGGATGTAACTATCTTGTATTTTCAATTCAATTGTATTCCAACGCTACTTATCGCGCTTTGACGAGTCGACTGATGCTACTTGTGCGTTGTACCGTGGTCGGCAGCTTCGGCACATCAACACTCCCCCCATCAAACTTCCCGATTCGGTGCTTACGTTTGAGGCGGAAAGTGCGCAAGTGGGCAACACCCAGAGGTGGCCGGTTCGAGCCGGGTTGCCGACATCACTTTTTTTTTGAAATTAGCATAACCAAACAATGTGCGATGTTGGCCGCGACGGCAACTCTTTTCTCAAAGTATGCACAGGGAGTTACTTCAGACATACCTGGGAGGCCCAGGGGGGGCTGAATGTGGTCAGAGGACTCCGGATTTACGGCACACGCAAAATCCAAGTGTTGTTTGGTCTGGCTTTATGTGGGAAAATGATGCTGGCAGCCAGGCTCGAACACCCACGTGGAACTTTCATTTGTTTTATTTTTTTCGCAGAGGACATTCTTATTGCAAATTGCAATAAATACTTTGTGAGGGATATTTGTAAAATCCGCTCCGAGACGAAAGTTTTACCCCCGCCAACCCCCCTCTATCGAGAGAACTCACGACAGGAAATGATTTCCCAAGTAAGTTCGAACGGCGAGCTCACCGCACTCCGATTGCCGAGTCAGCATTCTGCGCCCGAATCCTCATCCTCAGTCAATCCGTCATCGGCCTCAGCGGACCCAAATGCGATTTTACACTGTTCGTTGTGACAGCGGCTGTTCAGAGGGCAGAGCGCAAAAACCTCCCTCGGTTGTGGAGCAGGGAGCCTATTCAAAATGTCAGATTAAGTGAGCCACGTCTACCACCCGTTTCGCGCTTCTCTTCGCAATCCTAGCCCTCGTCGTCCATCTCTCCTCGCCTCTTCTGCGCACCCCCCACCGTACTTTCGTTCCATCGCTGACTTCGTCGCCTTGGTGCTTGCCCCTTGAGCCCACTCCTCATTTGCACGCCATATGCATCGCTCTTCCGTCTACTTACCCCCGCACAACGCTAATAAGCTCCCTTCAGACCCCAGCACGCGGGTCGTACTCCTCTCGGGACGATCCACCCGCGACCGCGACGCGCATCAAGCGCAGCGCCACAGCACAAGCATCGCGATGCTGCGCACGAAGGCGCACCCGAAGCCCAAGCGCAGCACTTCGAGGACTACGACCTGCAGTCGGTCCCCAAGCACCACTGCACCATCGGTCCTTCTCGGCGTGCTGCTCATGCCGGCCAGGGCCACACACTGCGTGGGAAGTGGGTATTTGTTTCGTGGGTGAGTGGCGATCTTTGCTTGGCTTTATTTCCTTGTTTGTTCGTTTGTGGGGATTCGGAACTTTGTGGGTTCTCTCTTGCATGCTTCGGTGCGAGAGGTTCTGCGGAGCGGTTGCCTCTACCTGCCCGCGGACTATATCAACACGAGCTCGATACCTCCATGCACCACCCGCGTAATTGTGGGGTGCTCTTGGCTGCTCCTCGTCGTTCTGGAGCTGTTCGTCGTCGTCGGTTTGTGGCTGTGCCTTGCGACGATTATTTTTCGACTTTCTTTCATCGCCGTTATTTTTAGCTGGGACGTGTTGAGGATTCGCCCCGTTGTCCTCGTCACCCCTTCTCTCGTCGCTAAGCCCTCTTCTCGTGTTCCACGTCGTCTTTCTTTTGCCGCGATCAAATAGTCTTGTTACTGACCTCTTTTTCCATTTGCAGTAACCTCTTCGCCCGACGATCTCCACCCGAGCCGATTCCTTTACTATAGGTCCTCACCGTCTATGGAAACGCCACCTGCGCCCGTTGCGCACCTTTCTCTTTACCAGTTCTTTCTATTCTTCCATCCCGATATCTCTCTCGTATCGTATATCTTACATGCACCCACTTTGCCCGCCCATACTTTGGGTGCCTGTACACAATCTGTACTTCTACATTCCCACTACCATCAGGTACGGGTCTTAGGGAGCCCTAACTTCAGCCACTTACTGAGCATCACATTTTCATTGGCCGATTTTGCATAATCCCCAAAATCTTCACCCGATATCGGACAGCTCCGTCGGATCACCCCCCACCGTGGTGGAGAAGTGGGCTCGGACTTTCACTTGCGACCACAGGGGAATAGGAATAATTATAAGGCTTTTATAATACTCGGAAAGCTGATTGGTAAGTAAACAGTAAGCAATTAGTAAGTAAGACTAAGGAAGAATACGCATGCACCTACCAACAACGACTGCATCGGCCGCTTCGTGCACAGCTTGAAGACTCGCGAGCACACTGTCGGGGCCGGCCAAAAATGCAAAGCATTCACGGTCATCGCGGCGCGCAGCGCGAAGGAAGTCATAAATGACATCCATGTTCGATTTAAGTGCCTCGTTGGCTTCTGTGAATCCAAAACTCGTTTACTTGTACGATGTGCACGTTTGGTGACCACAGCATCGAGCTCGCGTCTGATGCGCGCACGCTGAGGGGTGTGAGGTCATGGCTGCCGGCTTGCCAATGAGCGCATGTTCGGGTAGAAAGCTGCTCATAGTATCCACGGGCCTCGCGTTTTGTTCCTCTTAGTGAGCTCATCACCTGAATCCAGACCATCGCGAGTCTTACATGTTCGTAGTTATTCTCATGGGGTGTTCGGCAAGCGATTACTCTCCATCTCAACGGGGAAGGAATGTCTCTCTCGGATTTCATATCAAGCGTCAAAGTATCGGGCGCTTCGGCTGTTCGTGACCGTCAGAAGCTGAAATTGACTGCCCTGTCCATTGCTGTGTTTGTTATGGCCGGTCAACAGACTTCTGGGTACGTGTTGCATTTCCGATTTTGCTTTTATATTAAACCGACACGTGCTTTCAGCTGGAACACCTTGTTGACGCCTCAGGTGTTTGATCGTAAGACCTGGGTGACTGGCAGCGAACTCGATCTTTTGAGTCCACTTGAGCAGCGGTGCCCTTGATTCTTGTGTGTTCAACAGCTCTACGCAATTATACCCCCTCCCCACCCTTAAAACATGCTTCTAACCTCATTCTGTCCAGCCAATCTCCCGGGCTTCGATGTTGGCCAGGTATGCCATGTTTCACAAGTCTTTTTTTTCGTCTAAGGAAGCCGTCGCTGTACGCAGACAGAAAGCGAGTATGCGTCAGTGAACCGAGACTTGACGTTCCCAGTGTCATTGATGCTCATAGATTTCGCTTTCAACACTTGTACTGCTCGAATCATCGCCCCATCTCGCCCTTCCAAGAAGAACATCGGAGTCGGAAATAGCGGAAGACTCCGCTGTGTCGCTGGAGGCAATAGAGGGGGCTGATCATTCCCGTGGTCAAAAGAATCGTCGATAATTGTAATTTTCTCGCGGGCTGACGGCTTGGGATTAGGCATATCGTGGAAGATGTGGTCGCCGTGCCAAACTTGAGTAATGAAGCAGGATGCTCACAAAGCACCTCATCTTCCTTGGCAGCGTGGCGGACAGCCGTCTTGGCGGAAATCAGTAATGGCAACAGAGGAGACGACAACAAGAGTGGAGGACAATAATAAAAAATCCATGGTCGCAACTGGGTTGCACTTTAATGCATTGGAGATCCATTAACAATATGCGGAAGCTGTCCGTGACTGGAGTGCACAGGGACAAGGTACTTAGGTATGTGCACATCTTTGTGTCGGTGGTGGGCTGTCTAATAATTCAGTCGCCCGCGTCGCGTGCCCCGCAGCTTTTGAGCACATCGTAGCGCCCCTCGCGCGGCCGCTAAGCAGCCGCCGCCCTCTGCTGCCGCTGCGCAGTACGGGCTTACTTTGCGGTTCACAGTGCACCAGATTCTCGCGCGATAACCTCAGGCGAAGTGCGTACCACCACGCACATATGCGCATTAGCACCCCCGCAGACCGCTGTCATTCGCACTCAACTCCTTCTCGTCTGGCTTCCGAGGCGACGCAGACCACTTTGCTTCGCTGGCAACTTACCGACGACGACCAGCATGGTATTAACCCGCAATTCCACCCCAAGAAGTAAGCGGTATGCACGCCGTGCTTTCGGGCCACCGAGGACCACAACCATCATCAAACTAACTGCCCTCTCACAGGGCCGCCAACGGATACCGTATACTGTCCGGCATGGTGATATGCTTCAGTGCCCGAGGCCCTTCGATGCTGAGATGAATCAGAGATAGTGTGTTTACCAGTTCTTCCTCTGCCCGGAATCTCATCTCGACGCCGTAGTACGCTTAGTTGTAGCCTGAACCCTCGAATCAACGGCATTTCATCATCAGCCAGAGCACACAGCCGGCTGACTAAAAGTTATGTACTTGCCTCTCCTTTCCTCTCTCTCCACTGCCTTCCGTCCCTTCTCCGTTGTGGCCTCCTTTTTTCGGCTCTGTCTCAGCCCACCAGGAAGTCGACACAACTACAGTGAGAGTAGCTAGACACCGATCAATTATCGATGGACAACGTGTGACAATGAAGCAGAAAAACTATGATCATTGATTGTCTCAGCGAGCAGCGAATCCTCGTCTGAATACTTGTACACCGAAGGAAAGGTAAACTAAGACAAAGCCAGATCATTAGCAGACAAGCGATACTTGTCAACAAATGGCGTCAGATACTCGACCAAGTGCTGACCATGGCGTTGAACTGCAAAGAGTGCGATCACCATTCTCCAGCGCTCCAAGAGGTTACCGGTCCTCAAAGGGAACCTCGCCACCGGGACCTGGAAAAAGCGTATGCAGGTTTCCGCCGTACTACCGGAAACTCTCTCTACGAGCTGGGGGAAATGGGCGAATATGACGACTTCAGCCTCGTCATAATAGATCCCATACACCATACATTCAGGACCGAAGTTGGCCTTCTGTGCGGGCTTCGGATGCTTGATCTCGTCGATTGATCTGGATGGCTCCGCGATATGAATCTTGTCGTAATGAGCAATGACGAGCAGGATCATGGTTGGATGCAGAGCCACTGCTATCTGAGCTCGTACGTTCGGAGATTTGGTGAGTTTATGAGGGGCGTCATTGGTTTTTCGAAGGCCACGTTCTCGGATCTTGCTTTCCCCGATAATGACCACGGGGGGTAAGGAAATTGTGAACGTCCGCCCTGACGCAGCGTCGCCACATCAGGATATGCAAATGCCTTCGTCGGTCGAAGAAAGTCAGGAAAATCGAGTTTGAGCCCGCTGTTTGGAGGTAAGGTCAGAACACGATTTTTCCAAACTGAAAAAGAAGAACAAACGAAATCACGTCGCATTTCGATATACTGAAGATCCCGCTGAGTGCCGATCCAACAAATCTCTCGACAGTGAGCTCACTGACGCGAGCGCTCTCTTCTTGGCGCAAGGCGGTCAACCGCAACAGAGAAACCACGGCACGCTCTTTCGCAAAAGAGCCATCATCGGTAGCCTCCATCTCAAAATAGAGGTTGGGCACGGGGTAGGGGGTGATAGATGAGGGCCTGTTCACCCACTTCAGATCTTTACCGTGTTCCTCCGGCTCCAACTTTTTGCTAGCCTGATCCACAAAGTGGAGGCATATTTTGAGAAAAGAAGCTTCGAGCGTGTTGATGTTCTCGAGGTCGTCGGTCAGATCTAAGCAAGCTTTGGGCTACAAATCATTATCGGCGGGGCGTTGAATCCATGACTGTTGAGACGCACCAGCTGGTACCGTTTGGAGACATCCAGAGGTTGCCGCGACTCGTTGACGGTCATGTATTTCGTGCGCACGTCCAGAAGATGGTCGAGAATAGGAGTGGCGTTTCCGCTTAAGTTGAAACGGCGGCCAGCGTTGGTCTCCACAAAGGTAAACACACTGTCCTCTCGAGGACCTTTTAACCAGTAGTCATTCACTCTCTCCTCGAGAGTGAACACTTCCCATCCTAGTTCCTTGATACCTTGAAGCGACATCCGGCTGCAGAATCCAGATGAGACTGAGGCCCGATCGGAAGAGAATCATGCATACCTAGCGGAAGCTGCGGAACGGCCTGTGGCTTGGCCAGGGTCGCTTTTAGGAAGCCCAAGCAGCTGCGTGGCTTTCTTGAGATTTACTCGGTTGCTGGTTGGCGGTGACGGGGTGGAAGGCATCGTCAAGGACGTTGAGAAAGTCGTTGCCACGAGTATCACGCTGTCACAAGGGTCAATCATCACGATCAAACATGGCGTCATCATTGCGATGTCGGCAGAAACGGCAATGGTGCCGGCGGCAAACCTCGGCACAAAGAGTGCCGCGGCTTGAATTATAGGCCGGTACATACTCTAGATACAGATATTATTTGAAAGTGTTGTCAGTGACCTCATCAGACCGGGTCAAGCCGGACCAGAAAAAACTTAAAGTATGGTGCGGGTCACCTAGCTACCGCTACCCACAATTAGTGGCCAATTGGCCGGAGAATTTTTTTTTGGCCCTGTACACAGCCACAATCAGCTCAAATTTCCGTTATTTCCCCCGCTTGTGGCCAATTCGACGACAAGAAAAAAGTTTACCTCCATCAGTTTTGATTGAAATACAAATCCCTCTTTAGGATCGGCTTGTATCGTCAAAAGAATCACTTTCTAAAGAGGGATAGGAAATAGAGGCAAAACTCGGCCCGGAAAATCTCAAGCGCGGGGTAGCGGCAGCTAGGTGACCCGCACCATAGCTGAACTAGTGTTTCCGCGGCTCGGCTAGCCCAGGAGATCAATGCGGCTATCAGCGGCTCGGCTTCGGCTGCAGCCCCGATGGCGGCAGACAAGCCGGTGCCTCTCAGGTCGGCACTCTTTTTAGGGTCAAACTTGACCAGAACCATGATCGAAAAATGAAAGAGTGGATTCTGACTCAAGCTCAGGTTTAAAGTGGATCTACGATAGATGGGGCCTGATAGAGCCAGAATTGCGGATTTTCCCTCCGTGGAGTTGCCATATCTCCGGAAATGATCTTTCAGTCAAAGTTGTTGAAGTTGACATAACTCTTTCATTTCTCGATGTAATATAGTTTTGAACCTGGAAAATTTGTCTTCTGACTCGTTCTACCCAAGTGGGCTACTCAGTTTCACCGAAACCACGTGTTTGAAGACCTAGTTAGAATATATTGTGTCATTTAACGGGGTCTACTATCCCCTTCCTTAGAACTCGGCCACTTAGGGAAAATCCATGAATAGCATTTTATGCACGGATCCTAGAGTCAGGCCAATAGCCAGATCGTCGGAAATTCGTCTTTGACCTGGGTCTCATGTTTTACTTTGTCAAAAACGGGCCAGAATTGGACTAACGGCACTGTTTTTCCTGGCGCGGTCCGGTGTCCGAGTTGTAGGTAATGGCCCGATGTAGTATTGATCTCACCAAATTCTTTGAAACTAGGTACACCTATTCCTCTAGATGTAATACACCTCCCTGGACAACGAAAATATGCCATGGCCTCCTCGACACTCAAGATACATCAATTAGCTCCACCTGGGCATCATTTCTCGAGTTTTGGCTGGATGTCGACATCTAGTGGTTGTGTGACTTTGAGTGAGTCCGGGGTACTTTTCTCACTTATTATACGCCTATTGACTCATTTATACTGCAATTAACCGAAGATATTCCCCCAAGATTCCCTATAGAGCCTACGCAATTCAAATCTTTCAACATCATTGATTTGTCAGTGTTTGGCTCGCGACAGCTTGCCCATCCATATTTCATGCTTGCAGAGTAAACGAAGTTCCAAGATGAGGTTTTTGAGGTCGTAGAGTAAGGATATCGACATTCCGAATGGTCGAGTCCCACAGCTGGGGAGCACGAGGTTGTTTGGAAGTGTTTTGCTTCCATGTTATTTACTCACATTTGACTTCTCAGAATGATCGCCCTCGTTCTCCACAACCAATGCACCAAACCATGCAAAATTTTGTCTCACTGGGAAGCCAGGAAGTAGCCCCATCCACACATAATAAAATATATTTTCATTGGTCTACTACTGCGGTCGCAATGACGTACGGAAGCTAAGTGTTTCGCTTCCCGGTTTGTCACTGTACCTCCGGAATTGGATCAGACGATTTCGGGCCAAAGGGTTGTTTTTAGTACAGTGCCATCCGTCACCTCGTGACTACCGCTTTGGGTGTAAACAAACCCAAACTTTGTAGCCTTTTCAGAGGTCGGGCAAAAACTTGTTTTTCCTCAAAAACTGAGGGAATCAACTCAGTTTGTTGGTAGCTATCCATCTTGTAAACAGTTAAGATGTCGGATAAGTTTACAACTTTTGGACCCAAAAAAAATGACTGATTGCACAGCCACCAGCTGATAACCGCGCGCTCCAGACTCGGGCCGGTCCAAAATCAAGATATTTCACAGTGCAAAACATATTTGGGTCATATTCAAGCGGCTGGACACCGTAAAAAGGCCCAAAAAGAACGAACAAAGTGTATTTTGGCCCCCCAAAAATTGAATGATTACGTAAGAAAACACGTTTTCTACTTCAATCGCACTCTTTTCATCGGTTTCGTGGCTAAAATTTTGGTTTCAAGGTCTAATTCTTTCTCAAAAGTTCTCCAGAGGGGTCGTCTCGGATGGCTTCTAGAGGTGAGGGACGATGGTGCATCAACCCGGTGTTCCTAAGCGGGGCCGTGCCGTGTAATGCTACCTACCAGCTCAATGGACCCAAAAATGAACGGTTTTGAGGGCATTCTTTTCCATCAACACAACAGCAAAGCTCTCAGAAATTTGTCTTTCTTTCCTAAATTCCAGCCCTCCACCCCATCACGTAAATCAGCATTTCATACTTACACCATTATTCTCGCGCAGATTTCGCGTGAGAGCGAAGTATTAGATTCAGTCAACTGGGAAGTCCTCCAAGACCAAAAAATCACGAATTCTCATTCTACGGTGAGTCGTTTCTTGGGTCGTTTAGATGAAAAAGAGAGCGTCGCCATCTTTCGATTGGTTTGCCGAGCCGCCGCCAACGTCTCGTTCCAGTAGCGATCCGCCACCTGCTGCTGTAGTCTCGCGCGCTGCTGCGTGCTAAGCTTACGCACGATGCCTTCAGCCCCCGTCAGCTCCACGTACGCTTCTGGCGCAATTGCGTAATCAGTCGGTGTCTTCCCAAAGATGTCCAAACCTTTGAGCCTGTCGGTTACGTGTAGTCTTCTCACCATGGCAGGATGGTCCGAGCCCGTTGTCCTAAAGGTATTGACCAATGCGGCAATTGTTCGGTCCGCCGCTAACCGATCCTGTGGGACGTCTGTCGCCCCAAATGGTATCGTAGTATTTAGAGAAACTGAGTAGCATAAAATGTCCGTGGGAGAGGAGGGTGGGTGATGGGAAAATGCACAAGCTATGAAAGCTGAGACCAAATTTTGCGTAGTGAATTCAAGACGGCAAAGCCGATGGTGAACCGCAAAATCTGGAGAGCCAAATGAGGAGCGCCGTGGCTGCTAGCGCGAAGCGCTTACCTTGTGCTGGGTGGTAAAAGGCGAAGCCGATAACAGCACAAGGTGAATTTCACCACCATATATATACCTCCTCCGACTCGGCCTCCGCTAAAACAATAGCACCGAGTCAGAGATATGGCGATGAAACGGGGGGACGAGGTCAACTGACCCGGAAATAGGGGAGATGGCGGTGCCAAATAGAATGGACACGGCGGAGCCGCAAGTGCCGAGATGGCGGTGCCAAATAGAATGGACGCGGCGGAGCCGCTAGTGCCGAGATGGCAGTGCAAAATAGAATGGACGCGGCGGAGCCGCGAGTGCCGTATCCGGTTGGCGCAGAGGCCTCCGGAAAATCTCCCTACCCTCGGAATCCAATTTTACTTCAATCTTCTGCCACAATTATCCCCGTTTGTCGACAGCAATATTAACCCGTTCTTTCATTTGGCAGTGCAATTACCCCATTTATCTCTGTCTCCTCTCAACCATTACTCTGCAGCCATATTAAGGCTCGCTGGAGTGTCGAATTACAATGAGGACAGAAATATGGGACATGTAAATTAGGTTGAATGTGATATTCACAGACCAATAGCTTCAAGAAGCCCTAAACTAGTACTGAAAGCAATACATAGCATCAGCCACAGTTGAAGTGTCTTCAAAACCACTATAAAAATTTTCGTAAGTCACTGCGTCACAGAGCTCCGCCGGTCCGGATTGTCACAGAATTCTACAGCTTATATATAGTTCGTTCGAATGCACAGAGTGACAGTGAGAAAATATAAAAAGAGAGGTAAACTTGTGCTTTGATGCCACTGTGTGCGCATGGCGGTACGAGTCCTGGGCGGGCAAAGTGAAATTGCCGCCAACACTGCCGCCCTGCCGCCAAGGGCGGTAGTGGCGGCAGTGGGGGGCGGCACTCACTTTATGTTACATACCATCTGTCCGTAGTATTACATACAGCATCTTTACCTACATTGTGGTGTAGTTATTACAGCAATTCACATGTATTCAAGTGACAAAACTTACCCAGAAGTCGGCAGTTGAGCGTAAGTTCGACTGGTAATGGCGGCAAAGGGCGGCAATTTAACTATTTTTGGGGGCGGCAGTGGCGTCAAAGGGCGGCACTAGGGGCGGCAAAGGGCGGCAGAGGGGGGCGGCAGTAGGGGCGGCAGTGAGGGCGGCAAATATCTGTGGGGGCGGCACTTTTCCTTTTTGGGTCGGCAGTTGGGGGCGGCAATGCAACTACGTGACAAAGGGCGGCAGTGTGACCATGTGTGACAACGGGTGGCAATGGGCGGCAAGGGCGGCAGTTTGCATAAAAATTATGGTTTGAGATTACGACATTTTGAGGTGTATCCGAGTCTTACTTAACCTCGGAGCTGCACAGATGGCCTAAACTTGGTGTCTGTTGCCCCAAAATCCCACCTTTTGATCTGCTAGTATGCATGCACGCTTTTTGGTTATGGTTCGTGCCCAGAAATTATGCTGAGAACATCTAGAGGAGTTATTGTCACTCAGCGCCGTTCAAATCGTTCCCTGGCCTATCTTTATGGCTACGGTTTAATTCACCACCAACACCAACACTAGGTACAAATTGCTTGCTACTACCCCTGTTTTATCACTCGGCATACTCTCAGGCATCCCAAATTTGGGTGAGGAGGTAGACATCACTCTAAGATAGCAAGGGAGTCCGGGCCGGTCAAGCCGTGACCAAGGGCAGGGAGGGTGGTTCCGGCCACCAGGCCGGAAAAAAAAAAAAAATGATTATTACTTTTTGGGCTGAAAATGAATAAGAGCACCTGCTGTACATTAAATAAACACCTTACAACCCATTGCGCGGCTGGGAGGGAGGAATCAAGTGCTGAATGCTGGGTGTGGCTTGTTTAGGAAAGATATCCGATCACATTGGTCGTGTTTGACAGCGGCAACGGCAACGGCAACATCTTGTGAGTACTGTAATTACGTTCAATTCGTATAGTCACGCGTCACACGGCCAAAAACCTACGAAAATTTTCGTAAGTCACTGCATCACAGAGCAAATTTTGGCCTTAGCCGAGCTAGCCGAGCGTTGCCGGCGGATCAAATTGCCTGGTTACGAAAGGTTCCGGTCGTCACACCGAAAAAGCCAAAAATGGCCTTACGAATTGAACGTAATACTACAGTACACGTCGTTCTTGGATTCTGTGGTTTATGATGAGCAACGTAAGTGATAGTGTTGTCATTATTCTAACACATTTTAGCAACCCAATTCAAACACCATGGACCCTGCCCGTCTCAAGAGACTAATCACCAACAATCTGGGCAGCATCCCCACACTAAGTTTTCTCAGTGGTGGGACAATGAAAAATTGAATACAATTTAATTTGGTCATGATAGAATAGTACACCGACGTGAAATAGATGGGCTTAGCCGCGAGGTGCGAGGATTCTGCCAAGTTTTGACAGCGGCCGAAAATTTCGGATCAGTGATTTCCTTATTTGGATATCACGTGGTAGGGTGGTTCCCGACGAAGGGTAGGTTAAAAAAAAAACGGCCCTACGAATTTTTTTTTTTTCAGAACCCCCTTGAGCGCTTTCTCTACGAGCGGGACTGCCTTGTCTTCTATATGTCTGACTGGGCTTCGACGACACGCGTCCTCGCGGCCGGCGAGAAGCTCGTGTCGGAGTTCAAAGGCGACTCCCCCTCGATCCACCGCCCTCAGCTTCTGCTGGCCTTTAACAACAACGGCAGTGTGGCGACCCAAATCGCTATCCCAAACGTTCCAGGATGGCGCTAGCTCTGTCAATAAAGCCATCGCGTACCTTCGCGCTGAGGTACACGAGCTGAAACGCGACACCCGCGCTCAGTTTGAGTCTAACCAGCTAGCCACCTCCGCGGTTGCGAAGTCGGTCTCCACCCTCCACTCCACCGTCGACTCGCTTCACACAGGCAGAAGAAGCGCTTTGGGGATGGTAATATGGCATTATGTACAGGGATTCGCTGATCATAACCGCTGAGCTCACGACAGTGCTGGGAGAGCACTTGGCTCAGAGACCGGCGACACTGTCAAGTACAGGTGACAATCCTTCTCCCCCACCGATCTTGGTCGGAACAGCAAGCCTTTGAAGCTGTCCACAGCCTGGTCGCGGAGCGACGGTGCCACAATATAATTGCGGAGCAGCACGAACAGCGCTGTCTTCATCGCCAAAATGGCTGTATGATGGCCTTAATTAGTACAAGCACTCAATGTAGCATGCATGACTGACCATAACCCTGACCGATACAGTTCCTTCGGGAGGATCACATTCATACGTCAGGAGCACATCGCCAAAGATCGCACAGCTAGCTTACCTCGGGCCATCACTGAAAGAAAAGTCTGCAGCGAGCTTTCCCCCCGACTTCCTCGTATGGGAGCGATCCTCCAACCACCTATCAGGCCTGAAATCAGACGCATCGCTCCCCCACAGGTCCTTTCGGCGGTTCAGTGCGCGGACAGGAATCACGAGGTTTTCCCCCTTCTTGATGACGATGCTGTCAATGGAGCGGCCGTCCTTGGTGACTATCGGAGCCGAGAGTGGTATCACATCATCGCACGCCGCCTGGTAACAATCGAGGCATGAGTCGGAAGGATCGATGATAGTCTGGCTCATGCTTACCACGCGTGCGAAATCATTGAAGGCGGGTCTGAGGCGGACAACTTCGCGGACGACGCCCTCAAGGTACGGCATTTCGTGCTGCATCTGCTCAAAGGTTGGATCGTCTTGAAAGGCCACTATTTCTGCGCGCAGTTTGCTCTGGCACGCGAGATTGTTCGACAGCTCGTACAAAGCCCAGGCCAGAGTCACTGCAATAGTAATCGGTTGTCAATTGAGTACGCGCAGGTGGGAAATTTGGCGGGCTGGAGCTCGAAAATCGAGATACGTACCGGCTGTGGTCTCATATCCGGCTAACAGGACAAAGCCATTTCAAAAGATGCAGTTTGGGTGGAATTGATCGCAGCTCACCCAATATTGTAGTATTGATCTGCAACACGAATGAAATTATGAGCGGTGCGCTCTTTCCCAGATATTACATAGAGAGATTTAGCACTAGCCGTGGAGATGAGCTCAAGTTCCGAGAGGCTCTTCATCTGGTTCCCTTCCAACTGCGCATTGGCTATAAACGTTCATTGGAGAAATGATCAGTCAGCCCGTGAACATTGCGAAGGATAAACGAAAACGAAAAAGTAAAAGATCTACCCAGGCTGGTGATGAGCCTCGCGCTCCCAACATACGCAGGTCGTCTTTTCTCTGCTTATAATTCTCTATTATGGCTGCGCCTGCCCTCCGCAAAGAAGCATGAAGTTCGAGAATCATGCTGATCCGCGCGGATGGGACCCGGTAGATGAAAGGGAAAATGTGCAGGAACAGCGGTGCCACCACATTTATTGGCGTTTGGTCGAGTTGGGCAAAGGCGTCAACGGCATTTGCGATAGTTGATTATAATAGCTTATAAGCGAGAAAGGCCTTTTGCGACATGTGATTTTATTCGGCAGTGAGACTCCGAATTTCTCGTGAGGTATGGCTAGCGCGCTTTGAATTAAAATTCAACGCTATATTCAAATATATTCTACTAGATATTGAATTTGGGAGCCAGCTATCGGCCAATACACACGGAAATTGTGTTTCCCTCTATCATCTATCCAAAACGACCCCTCAGATCGAAAATTTTTGAAGACCGCATGGGTCGCGGGCTTTGAATTAAATTCAACCATATATTGAACTTGCGTGGTATCCTGCAGGCCGGCCATCGGCCGATATACCCGCAAGCTGTGTTTTTCTCTATCATATATCCAAACCAAACCCTCAGATCAAAAAGCATCCCAATTTTGAAGAGCGCATGGCTTGCGCACTTCAAATCAAAATTCAACGCTATATTCAGCTATATTCAACCAGATATTCAATTTGCGAACCCGCTATCGGCCAATACACGCGGAAATTGTGTTTCGTATCCAAAACGAACCCTAGGATCAAAAACATCCCAATTTTGAAGAGCGCATGGCTTGCGCGCTTCGAATTAAAATTGAACGCTATATTCAGCTATATTCAACCAGATATTCAATTTGCGAGCCCGCTAACTTCCAAAAGTACTCTACGGCATATACACAAGGATCAAATACATCATTGATAGAGAAACAAAAGCCGCATGGTGCCACATGCGGCTTTGCACAATGCACAAAGCCGCATGCGGCTCATGCGGCTTTTGCACAAAGTCTCTATTTATTTCGTTTAATTTGAATTAAACCATCTGATAGTGAGGCACAGGGTTCAAAATGCCATTGCAAAGCATGTGACTCAAAATGCCATTTCGGTGCATGTGGTTCAAAATGCAAATCAAACCATTTAATAGTGTTTAAAATGCCATTGCCAAGCATGTGATTCAGAATGCCATTTCGAGGCATGTGGTTCAAAATGCAAATCAAACCATTTAATAGTGTTTAAAATGCCATTGCCAAGCATGTGATTCAGAATGCCATTTCAGGGCATGTGGTTCAAAATGCAAATCAAACCATTTAATAGTGTTTAAAATGCCATTGCCAAGCATGTGATTCAGAATGCCATTTCAGGGCAAGGGGTTCAAAATGCGAATATCTTGTGGGATTTATTCAAACCTTAAATATGTCACCTGCTCCCTTATCCCTCCTGCTCTCAGCTGAATTAAACCATTTGATAGTGAGGCACAGTGTCCTTTAGGTAAACCGCGTGACCGCAACCAGTTCGACGTCGACATATGGGTCCGTGACCCGTGACTGTTGATTTGAATGAAAAACCCCAGTACTTATCCGGGCCCTCAAGATTGATGACGTGCCCGATGCACCCTAACCCGAAAATAAATAAAAACCGAAATCACCGCCATCACTTCGGCACGTGGGAGGAACACGTCTTTCCCGGCACAAAGCCTTCATCTCCCTCGTGTAGGTATTGCTGCAGGAGCCGGATTTCCACTGACTTACCTGTTTAGATACTCACAGATCGACTCTAAAGCCTTGCAGGCCCATCTATGGATTCTCCCTTCCAGGACATCCTGCACACGAATCTCGTGCCTTCAGACTTGGAATGTCAGAGGATCCGCGATCTTCTGGCCGACCCACAGAGGGAAGTCGACCATCTTACAGAAGAGCTGGCACGCCTTGACTCCTTGCGCGAAGAGATCTCTGCAAAGCGCCGACACCTTCAACAATTCATCGACGTGCATCGCGCGATGCTGGCGCCCATGCGCAGGCTCCCGCAAGATATTTTGCGGGGCATCTTTATGGCCTGTCTTTCCTCCACCCGAAATCCCGCAATCAGCAGCGCAGAAGCACCTCTGCTTTTGTGCCTGATTTGTCAATCCTGGCGCAGCATTGCTCTTGCGACGCCGCGTCTATGGGCTTCTATCCATATTGTCGTCCCGAACCGGTTGCGGCTTCAGCACATTGTGGATCGGGTGGCCGTTTGGCTGAAGTGGTCGGGGGCAGTGCCCTTGGATATATCAATGGTGTTGTCCAGAACGTGCGGCGATGATTGGGACATCTCTCCGCTTCTATCGTCGCTCGTTGCCGTTTCACGGCGATGGAGAACCATTGAAATCCCTTTACCGGAAGACGTCTCGCCGCTTCTGTCTGTCGTTGCGGAGGATGTACCCTTGTTGCAGACCGTGAAGATCATTCGATGGGACCGATCTACAGCATCTGCGTCGAGCTGTTCATCCTTTGCGTTCCTAGCCGCTCAGGGCCTTCGGAGCCTGACACTTCCTGCTAGTCAATATTCCCACGAGAATTCAGTATCGTGGAAATTCTTGACGCACTTGGATTTTTCTGTCTCCAACGATTACCTCACATGTACGGCTGCCCTCATAATATTGCAGCAGTGCACAGCACTCCAGACCTGCGAGCTTGCTATCAAGGACTCGTGGGCGGATGATGATCCTCTCACAGAACCTTTCTCCCTTCCTCAGCTCTCACACCTGTCGCTTTCAAGGCCCGGTTCCATTTCACTCCGGCATTTTTTCGGCAGCGTAACCCTCCCTAATCTACGATCGCTTCACTACGAGCGTTATGGCAGCGGCGGAGACCATGAAACACATCTCGCACGCCTGCTGCCATCGACCCCCTCCCTAGAATGTCTTCAAATCTTTGCAATACGATTGCGAAGCAGCGCTCTTCTGGATGTCCTTTCCCACGTGCCAATGTTGAAAGAATTGTTGATTTTGCAAGAGCCTTGGAAGGACTCTGAAGACCCATCAGATCCGTGGGCTAATCCCCGCGACGGAAACTTTCTCAAACATCTCACGCTGGCCCCTGGGCTTGACCCTGTAGTGTGCCCCGGTCTGGAATTCATCGAACTTGGAGATTTCAAGGTGGCATCTGACGAGATGCTTTTGCGATTTGTCCAGTCAAGGACTAACCCACAACTCCGAGATGTCGCCCGTCTGTCCCATGTCGTCGCCGAGTTGGATCGTCCGATGGATTCCGACATACTGCCGGATCTGCAGGATGCCATCGCTGCGGGTCTTATCATATCTCTCAGCTACCATACAGCTCAGAGTTCGAGTATACACTCCTACTCGCCATTGGAGGGTACGGACGACTTCGCCGGGGGCGGGGCAGCCGAAGGCTGCTGACAGGATCGGGGCTGACTTCCGATTTTACGGGATATTAATGTATGAAGGCCACAGTTTCTTTTGTATACCTCGAGTTAACCTCGCTATCTGTCCATGAAGAAAAAATAATTCTAAAAGACAATTGGTCTTGCACCATTTTTCATTGGTGGTGCTCTCTCTTCGTTCGAACACACTTGAATTTATTATGTGTTTTTTTTGGGGGGGTTGACTTGTTCAGTTCCAATCCCTTGAAGAGGAGGAAGGCCCCTGTATTTTCCCAGTCATCAGGTATTTGTTTTGGGCCCCCGGCATGCGTGACTTTTGGAGTGTGACTGTCACAGTCTTCCCCAAGTCCAAGTCTTACCGCCTACATAAAATTTGTAGCTGATAGGAAGATTCATCCAATATTCTCTCTGCGAAAATGTGTGATACAATGGGATTGCAGGTCATGTTCTATTTTCCGCCCTCGAGAATACAATGAAGAGCATTGTATCAAAAATCTACATGAATCTGACCAGCCTCCGAGTCCCGAAGCCGTGTTTGGTCCTGTGTGGGGCGTCTTTCATTTTACGGCCACCAAGTCCTGAACATGCTATAGGGACTGGCATGGATCGGCCTTACCAGCGTGCCGTAACCACCAACCGCTGTCCGCGGACAGTTTGATCCATCAATATCCGTGGGAAACTTAACCACCGCTATCCCCCGTTCCCCGCTTCAGCCCAGAGGACCTACTAAGGTGGAACAGCGTATGCGGCGTTTGAGCTCAAGTGCGAGGCCGGAAAATGTGTCGTTGACGCCAAAAATAAGGGAGCACTTGACGTATTTTAAGGTTTGAAGAGACACCCTGCTTTCCGGATTTGAACGCCCCGCAAGCAAGGGCAATGGGTTAAATTCCCTGCAAGTAGGTGGAGGAGCGTATTTGATGCACACCCTGGATCTTAGCACCTAAAAAGAATTGTGGAATTCATCCTAGAATAGGAATATTGTGGGCGGCGTTTGAACCGTTTTCCGTGTCCAGAAAGCATTTTTCGTCCTGCCGCCCGATTTTTTCTGGGTTAAATTTGCTGAAAGCTGGCGAGAGGGCGTATTGGACGCCCACCCTGGATCCCAGCAACGAAAAAGGATTGTCAAATTTCTCCAAGAACAGGAATAGCGGTGGTGGCGTTTCCACCGATTTCTGTGTGCCATTTGAAAAAACATGACCTCCAACGAGAAATTTTGGTCCGTATCACAGTCCGAAGCCCTTTACTCAAGGTGTGCTCCCTGGAAATGGATATCCCTGATCAATGCGCAACTTTGGGTGGCTAATTTTTTATTTTTATTTTTTTGGCATTTGGCCTGTGGCATTTGTACTGGGCCAAACAAGCATCTGGGCATTTGGAAAGCGTGACCTCGGGCTAAACAATGCAATAATAGGTGAATATATTACCTGATTCGACCCAAAACCTGAACCGGTCCCTGGGTGCACACTGGGGATTACGATGGGTAAGGAAGGTAACTGATGTTACGAGAGGCACCTTCCACGGCGGCACCACGTTGAGTTGTGCAATATTTCTATATTTGGGAGTATTTTACTCCCTGTTCGTTCAGAAGTGGAATGGGTACCGATTTTTCTGTGGCATCATGTTTTTGGGCATAAACCGCGTACTCTGGGAGACGAACACAAAAATTAATCACCGGCGAAGCGACTTATGCAATATTTCTATGTTTGACAGTATTTTACTTCCTGTTCGTTCAGAAGTGGAATGGTTACCAATTTTTCTGTGCAATAATGTTCGTGGGCCTGAAGCGAGTCCTCTGGGAGAGGAACACAAAAATTCACCACCGGCGAACTGAGCACTCTGTCCGAACCACCATTAGGGGCCTTCCATTCCGGGAAGACCACAGCCACCCTGCCGGCGGCTCACCAGGCGGAGCTTAAACTTGAAGCCGTGGTGAGCCGCGCGCCAAACAAGCGTCCTCCTTCCCTCTTCCTCTCCGACCACCGTCTTTCCTTTGCCATACCCTGCCAACACCATGCCTCTTTTCACAAACCATATGGAGCTGGGCAACTTGTCGAGCCGGCCCGCGTGCAAGCGCTCGGACGTCGACGTCGACCAGCGGGAGCGCGTGGAGGCGACCCTCAGCAATCTCGTCGCAGCGAGCAAGACGCACGCGATGAGCGCGGGCATGTCCCCGTCTCCCTCCTTGATGCGGTGGCGAGCCATGTGGCAGTGACAATTACCCAGATTGCGCGGACGGTGTGCATCTGGAAGGCGTTGCGCGCAGAGCAGGAGGCAGCTGCCACATACGTGTCGCCCTCATTGAGTGCCTCGAATGGGTTCGCACCGAGTCTGCGGTCTGTGGACAAGGCGGAGACGACGACACCACCGCCTGGGTCGTTGTCGGGTCATGTGAGAAAGCCGAGTGCTGCGCTCAGCACGAGCTCGAACAGGAGCGCGGGCGGTGGGGGGAGGTACACAGCAGGGCGAAGCCCCGTGTTTTTGTCTCGCCCTTTTCTTCCTCTCGCTCTTTTCTTCCTCTCGCTCTGTGCTAAACTTATCTGTCCAGTGTTTGAACAAAGCCCATGGGCCCGGCACGAATTCTGGGACCTTGGGGTGCACCCTTGCAACGCTCTACCTCCCGCCCAGCTGTGCATCTTCCCGCGCTGACACCGCTGCCCCCATCGCCAACGCTGTCGCAGGAAGCGCGCGCGTCGTGGAGCCGTTTCCGCTGCACGGCGGCACGTTCTACGCGCTCGTCTCGGCCACCACAGCCGGAGTGCGCGGCGACGTGCAGACACTCGCGGAATTTGACGAGGCGGCGGCGGCGCTGAAGCGGATATTGGCTCTGTGTATAGAACTGTACGCGCACCCGAGTGAGCTTGACTTGGAGTACCTCTACAGCGTGATGGTGGTGGAGGAGACATCGCCCGAGGGCGAAACGGGGCTCTGCTTCTTTGCAGACCAGCAGATCGAGTGCCGGCACGAGTTTGCGTCGGGGTCAGTCGGTGTCCATTGCCCGGGCAATGTTAATGAGGTACTGACAGTTGCCCATCTGAATACAGATGGTAATACGGCCATCACTGTGGTAATCCACCGTCGGGTCAAGCGTCCCACCGACATAACCAAGAATGCACCCTCGCCGATTGTTTCGCGTCTCGACAAGAAGCCACGTTCTCCTCCTCAGCGTCACATTCATAACCAGTCGGCCAACCCTCTGTGGGCCTCACTGCACGCCAACCACAAGTGGCAAAATAGTGCACCAGGTTAGTGGTAGAGCCAATTGCAATATGGGGCTTACTAGGGGGCATTTAGATCTAAGGAATGAAGAATCATGGACATATCATGCCGTAGACAGCGTCAATCCCATTCACTTGTTGCCTTCAACGGGGGGAGAAAGAGTCTTTAGGCCTGCCTAAGCTGCAAGAGAAGGAAAACTCGCTGTGACCAGAGTTCACCCTGTCTGCAATGCAGGTCAGTGACTGATGATAATGCGTGGACGATACTAACATTTTCGTGACTCACAGTAAGCGTTCTGAGAGGTGTGAAAGGCCTAGCACGGAACTGGTGAGGGCGCCCAAACGGAACTCAAAGGCAACTGCTGACATCGGTCCGTTGTGCCTCGTACCTCGCAGTCAAAAGCCAATAATGATCCCCAACCAGATGCACACAGGGCAGCTCTAACTAAGCTGATTGAACGGCTTGAATTTTTAGAAGCTACAGTATTCGGCTGGACCTTTCCACTCGAACAGGGCCAACACAAAGACGCTCCTCAGCATGTCGAGGAAGCAAGCAACCCGTGGGCCGAAGCTCTGATGCGTCATCGAAGAAATACGGGCCAGTCATTGTCTGGGTCAACCGCGTACGATTCCAGGCATGCCAGCGGAAGTGGTTTCAGTACCAATTTCCCATTTGATGAAAACGTAAATTTCCCTTTCGATTTGGAATAAATGTTACTTTCCGGATCGGCTGTGAAAGCATCCAGCCTGATCATAAAAGCAGCGATGATGTATGTACAGTAAGTGGAAAAAAAGAAAGTCTGATCGGGGACTAGGTTTTGACTCAAACTAAAATAGCAGCCTGTTCGTAGTGGAATCAAAAATGAATTGATGTAGACAAGACAAGTTTATTACTCGTTCTTTAAGCATTCTTCTGGCGTAGGGCCAGTGAACCAGGTGCAGGCAAGGTTCCTTCGATTTCCCAGTGCATGTTCTTGGGCCCACCTACCCTTCCACCAACTCAGTTTTTCCCTCCCCTCAGCTTTGGCTTCCACACGCGGCTTTGCGCAACGCCCAAAAGCCGCATGCGGCTGGTGCGGCTTTTGCGCAAGCTCTCTATTAGCGATTTATGATATCGCATCCCGACATGAGATGGAAGAATACATGGTGATATCCGACCATCTCCTGCGTCAACTAGCTGCTCCCAGGCGGCTCATCCCTTCCCTGATCTCCCTGGACCTCACATCCCACCTAAGTTTCTCAGATGAATCACTGGAATACAAGCTGCGACGTTGCCACATCAACTCATACTTCTTTCTGAGTTCCCTTGGGCAAGCCATGTGGAGCTCAAACCGGCTGATACATCAGCCGTTGAGTTATCCCCGGTGAGCATCGTAGTTCCAACCGGAGAAGGTCCCTCGAAGGAGAAAAGGAAGGGGGTAGATCCGCGCAATTTCGGCGCGGTCCCCTCGCTCCTGGACTTCACTGAGGATGATTTCAATGCGCAAAAAGAGGCGCTTGCAAACTACGAAGAGATTAACAGGATCATTAAGCAGGAGAGTGTTTCTACACCCCCTGGATTTTTTTGACAACATACCTCCATTGAGTTTGCATGACGGCGCATATCCGGTCATGGATACACCCGTGAATGCCACTCTAGTAGGCGGCGATCCGCCGGTCGTTAGCACCTCAACTAAGCCGCCCCGAAAGAGGAGCAGCAACAAGTCTGGCCAGACCCTACAAGATGAGATAGCTGAGCTCGAGTTGAGACTCAGCGAGTTGAGGCGATCAGAGCCGATTGAACCCACCAAGAAACACGTACCTAGCCAAGCTAAACGGATCGTTCAACAAAATATTTTGAACGCTGCGCGTCGCGACCCTTCAACGGCCACTTCAGTAAAGATTAAAGTGACCCCGGTTCGCACTCGCCCTGCTTGCCTGGTTTGTAACAAATATCTGCGTCGTATGAATGAAGGGATCCCAATGGTCGCTGACTTTCGTAGCCGTTTGATCTCTCCGGAAACACCGTTATCTCCTTTCATACCGAAAACTATACAAGCGAGTCCATGACTGGGACCACGGACAATTTCCCAAGTGGAATCCGGTGGCACCTGGTGGGCTCAATAGCAGCGCCGCATCTTTCCCCTTCAGTCGCGATTGCTGTGAAAATTCAACTACCGGATTGCTCCTGGGTGCATTTGGCTTGTCATGGACATCAAGATCTCGTTGACCCAACGAAAAGCCATCTCCAGCTATATGGAGGGAATTTGGAGTTGGAAGCCATTATTTGCATGCCTCTCTCAAGTTTGTGTTCCTTGCGGCATGTCAGACAGCAAAGGGAGATGCTGCATTGGTCAATGAATCATTTCATCTGGGTGGTGTGGATTCATTGCTGCGGGTTTCCGCAGTGCAATTGGAACAAGGTGGTCCATGAATGATGAAGATTGCCTCACTGTTGCTGAAATTGTTTGAAGCTGCGAGAGCTGGTGAAAACGCGAGAAGACGGGTCGCTGTCGCTTGTATTGAACGTGGGAATGCTTTCAAACTCCGATGATTTATTAAACCGCGGCGAGCGATCGCAGCATCACGCTGCAAGTGCCGTGGACCGCACCGCAGGAAATACGGCGGCCCCCCCACTCATTGCCCGAGGTGTAAGACGCAGGCATGGGGAGAGTGCGAGGATCCTCGCAGCGACCAACATGCGTGCCCGATTTCTCTCAAGTTCGACCTGGCACCCGATTTCTTCTGGGTTAAATTTCTTGTACCTTGGTGAGGAGACTTATTGGATGCCAACCCTTAGTTCCATACGTCACGCCTGGGCAGTGAATTCAAATGTTAAATCTTTCCTTTTCAACCTGGAAACCACTTCACAGTTCATGTTCAACCTCGGCATTCGACTTCGGGACTTGCCAACGATACCAAGTCTGGAACATAGCTTTCTTGAAAAATAATGATAGAAACTGTCCTTCACTGCTACAGCCATGTTTCAAATTTCATCTCCAGTTCCTCAAAAGCACTCAGGCGAACCGGGTTCTCTGTATCCACTGTGTCTGGTGAACTCGGAATCCACCATGTGCAGGCAAAGCGGGTTCTCCGTGTCTGCGGTGAACTCGGAATCCGCTTTGCATGGGGGTATCTCCGTGACAAACACCCAGGTGGAATATTCCTGCTGGGTTTTCGGAATCCACTGTGTCTGTGATGAACTCGGAATTCATGGTGTGCGGGCGAACCAGGTTCTCTGTATCTGCTGTTTCTTTGGGGAAACTGGAATTTTGCTGTGTCTTTGAGGTTTTCGTGGTGAAGGCATGGGTGAATAGTCTTTCTATTCACTGACCCAGTCATTCAAGTTGAAGCTCACCTAATAACAAAGCAGATTGGTTCAATTCTGACTGTACTTGCTTTAAATTACAATGGTTCATGTATTTTAATATATTGAAAAACCCCTCACTATGTGGTTATCAGAGCGCCTCGCTAGTGACAGCGCAGCGTGAGGTGCAGCGATGTGTCATGGGTGCATTAAATCAAGACTACTCGGCTGCCGACAGGGCAAGATGGATGGATATCGGCCTCGAGAGCCTGGCTTTCGATAGCACAGGTGGGCACGATAGAATGCGACATGAGCGCAAGAAATTACTCGGCTTTCGATAGCACGAGGTGGATATCGGCCCCGAGAGCCTGGCCTTCGATAGCACGGGGTGGGCACGATAGAATGCGACATGAGCGCAAGAAATTACTCGGCTTTCGATAGCACGAGATGCATATCGGCCCCGAGAGCCTGGCTTTCGATAGCACAGGTGGGCACGATAGAATGCCACATGAGCGCAAGAAATTACTCGGCTTTCGATAGCACGAGGTAGATATCGGCCCCGAGAGCCTGGCTTTCGATAGCACAGGGTGGGCATGACGGAATGCGACATGAGCGCAAGAAATCGAGGCATGAGCCGGTAGGATAAAAGGGAGCTCAGAATGTGACGAATTCGGAGTGGATCGAGTCATGGGCTCGGAGTGAAGCGAGGTATGAGTTGGACGGTGTGAGGGAGTGTAGAACCAAAGGTACAACAATCACGCATAAAACTCTGGGGAATTACAGCTGCTGTAGCGGACTAGTCTGTAGTTTACCACGCGCCGGGTATATGGAGGGTCCGGTTGTTACATAATCATGGCATAATCTTCGGAGTTTGAAATCCGTCTCAGCTCTTAAGCCATTCCCGCTGCCTCCATTGGAAAATTTTGGATGTGGAATATGCAATAATTGCATTTCAGAGGTACAGTTTTCCACCAGTCAGTGGGACACCACCACTCAGTGGGACAGTCGGTATTGGCCCAGCCTGTGATACTACTGGGCTCAAACCTGGCTCAGATTGTAGTAATATACTTGAAAACAGTTTCCTCCAACAAGAATGACCCATATCCCCTGAGAGCGAGGCGTAAAAGCAAGAGATCAATTTCTGATTTGGCAGGGAATTCGATCCACCAGTCAGTGGGACAGTCAATTTTGGCTGTGGATTCCTATGAGGCCGCAGTGACGCATAGCATTGGCGGTGACAAGGGTTTGTTTTGAGGGCACGCAACGGCGTGGAGTCAGACTTGCGGGCGGACTCCGGGATGTGATATTTCCATAGTTGGGAGTATTTTGCTTCATGTGCCTTCAACTTCGTGGTCCTTCAGAAGTGGAATGACCATGAATTTTTCCCTGGGATTGTGTGGGTGTGCCTGAAACGAGTTCTCTGGGTGGAGAACACAAAAATTAACCACGGGCGAACCGAGTTGTGCAATATTTCCAATATTTGGGAGTGTTTTGCTTCTGAGGATCGGAATCCAAGCACGGGAAAAATTGTTGTTGAGAGGAGGGTCTGTTCCAACCTTAAATATGTCAAGTGCTCCCTTATCCCCCCTGCTCTTGGCTGAATTAAATCATTCAATAGTGAGGCACAGGGTTCAAAATGCCATTACGAAGCAGGTGACTCAAAATGGCATTCTAGGGCATGTGGTTCAAAATGCAAATTAAATCATTCAATGGGGTTTGAGCCAGGCAGGCACCCACAATCGAAAGTTTTTTTTTTGATGTGGATATGAGTAGTAATTAAGTGAGACCATGGTAAGGCTCCAACCATTTCCTTGGTTACCTCTTTTTCAGCCAAATTTTCTTGGATGGAGCATTGTATGCATTCAAGATTGATGAACGTAGATTGACGGTGGGGTTTGGGCTGGACGCCTCCGATCCTCACCATGCCAGCTCCAGTCACGCCGAAACGTACTAGGCGCGAGCCAGATGCCGCGGTGGAGGACACCTTCAACAACCTCAAGTCTGTCTCCCCTACCGAAAAGACTTGCAGTAATTGATTTGGTGTCTGTATATACTTTACAACTCAAAAAATCGTTACTTTCGTTTATAGTTTACCATGTTTTCCGTTTTAATAATAGTGCGTGTCCTCCCTTTGCCCATATATATTTCAAGGTAGTGGGCCATGCCACTCGTCGGCCCTACCTTCCTTATTATATTTTGTATCTCCTAGCATTTGAGGCTTGCATCAGCGTAAATTAGCACTAGTTAGTTCAGTTCTTGTCGAAACGAGCTGATTTTTTGATACTATGTACTTAGACATGTAAGAAGCAATGTGATAGAGTTGGAAGTACTGATATTCCCCACCTGCCTTGCGACGCGGGTCGAGTGACAAGTCAGGATTGATAAAATCACAGCAAGTCATGACATGATGGAGACTGTAAATTGACGCGACGCAACCTAATTACCTCCTATAACACGCGTTTTTTGGGACTGGACAAGGGCTAAGTATTGAAGGGTGTTATGTGATATCCTGAGTTATGCAATATTTCCAGATTTGGCAGTATTTTGCTTCCTGTTCATTCAGTAGTGGAATGAATGCAGATTTTTGGGGGGAATTGGGTTCATGTGCTCGAAAGGTGTCCTCTGTGTGCAAATTTACCACGGGCGAACTGAGTTGTGCAATATTTCCAGATTTGGGAATATTTTACTTTGTATTGATTCAGAAGTGAATGAGTGCAGATTTTTCTGAGGAATTGTGTTTGTGTGCTTAAAAGCTGTCCTCTGTGTGATGAACACAAAAATTAACCACGGGCGAACTAAGTTGTGCAATATTTCCAGATTTGGGAATATTTTGTTTGTGTTCATTCAGAAGGGGAATGAGTGCAGATTTTTGGGGGGAATTGGGTTTGTGTGCTTGAAAGGTGTCCTCTGTGTGCTGAACACAAAATTAACCACGGGCAAATGAGGGAGCGGGGCATACAACCAGTATCCAGGAAGAATGGAGCATATCCAGTAGTGCTGAATTTAAAGCGAACTCAATGGCAGGAATTTTGCTCACCCAATCTTTCTGCTTTGGCCCAATGCATTGCCGAAGCATTTGAGTAATGGTTTAATCGGCACGTTCTGTGCTTCCGTCCGACTCGGGGTGATATGCACTCGACATCTTCAATTTCACGCCGATTAGCTCATGTAATCGCTTCCAGAAGATGCTCGTAAATAGTGAGTCACGATGATAAGGTGTGAACTTGAACACACCTGAAATAAATCGATTTTGCAACCTTTCAGTCAGTTTGACTGATAAAACCCGTGAATAAGGTTAGAAGGGTGCTAGTCGTCTCCCAATGACGGAGCACTAGGCTGTTTTATGCATTTGAAAGCCAGTTTTATTATTAGTTGAACCACACTGGTCATAACACTGCTCCTGCAATCTGTACAGTTTGTGCAGGTTCGCTTGGGTAATTTATGGATGCTAAGCCATCGAACACACAATGGGATGATAGAAGGATATTATAAACAGCTACAGGAACCAAGGATAACTTGTCCGCGGTCATTTGAACTCTATTTGAAGAGGATTTCCCAATTTGGAATCTAGGGGTTGAACTTACGGATCTCTGGATTGTTCCAGAGTTCGTTCACATGCCATTCAGAGTATGGATGTCTCACAAGAGGTCTGGAGTATCGTTCCATTGGTCCGGACAGTCTAGACCTCTGTCAGAATAAAAGGAAATAAGCTGGGAAAAGATAGGAATCAAAAAGCTGTACAGTCTCCTGGCGAATGGTTTCTTTTGGAGAAAGCGGTCAAAGCAACCTCAGATCAGACAGGGAGGATGTCAGACAATGCCTAGAGCAATGTGTGATAGGTCTAGAAGGACTTGGATGCACTTGGCAAAGTCTAGAATGTGGATACAGGTTGCACTTGGAAACAATTCAAAAGGCTGTACATTTCCCTTGGGGAAATGGCTTTCTCCTCGGAAATTGCTTCGGAGGGTTGCTAGGACCGATACAGATGACTCATGGGCGCTGTTCTCTCGGTCTCACACGGAGTTTTAACCCCAGAAAAGCGGTTTTCTTCACACATACTTTATACCCTTTTAGACAAGCAACATGTATTTAAACTGGCATGTAAATTATGTACGGACAGTGAATCCCACCCCCAATTGTTGGCACTCAGACCTCTCAGGATCGGTTCCCTGACGTCTAAACCCTTGAGCTTATCCTGGTTGAATCAAGGCTTCGCCCTTGCTCTTTAATCCAGTCTTAAGTCTCCTGCTAGGCCTTGTGCCATCTAGTGTCCAACAGTGGGTCCTTTTGTGGTTAGTAACTGGAATAATAAACTTGTTACATCGTTTCAAACACTGTGAGTGTTAAGAACAAAAGGATACAAAGGTTGTCCCTTGAGATTGAGGGTTGATACGCCTGACCCACCTCCCCGAACACACACACACGGCATTGAAGTTTGTTAGTGGTTGGAATTGAGATAGATATTGGAGCATAGACTTCGTCTAGCTCTTTTGTGATTGATTCCACTGCTGCACTTTGGTGCATCGTTTCAACGATCGCTCACTATGTATTTCGGTAGCCCATGGCTTGTAAACGTGTTCAAAAACAAAGCTCTGCCATTTGCCTAGCTGTATAATTGATGCGAGCGGGGACTATGTGTACCCATCCTGTCAAGTGATCAATAATGACAGCAATGGAGTTGAAAACTCCGTCTCGATTCCTTGATTCGGGCAATGGTCCGACAAAGTCGATCCCAAGTGCCTCCCAAGGTTCAGTGGGCAGATTAAGCGAGTGCAGGAAGCCATAGGGCCTCTGGTTGCTTGGCTTGCTTCATCTACAAGTAGAACACGACTCACAGAAGCTCCGCGTGTCATCGACCATTTCCTTCCACCAGAAATGATCGCGCAGATAGTCCAATGTCTTCCTCACTCCAAGGTGAGCAAGTATTGAATGAGCTTCCGAGATAACGATCTCACGAATATTACGTCCCTTGTACGTTATATTCGGGACACGAAGAACTCGATGGTCGGCGTTCTTGAGATAAATTAGGCCGTTGGATACCTCAAAATTGCGGAAGTCCTTGGGATTCTCCAGAATTTTCTTGAAGAGCACGTCCTCACCATAGTTATTAGCAAGCAGCTTGGTGAGGTCGAGGCCATGCCATCCAGTATTGATGACATTCAGAAGAGAGTCGTCCATCTGTTTGAGTTCGTCTTCGAGATTGTGGCGGCTTCAACTTACCACATCATGGTATGTGTATTTGGAGCGCGCACGAACCGTACCTGGCGCTTCGTTCGAATATGTGATTAATCCTGCAGGATACACATATACATCATATCTAACAAATACAGAAGTTCCCGGGTGCTTTATCACACTGTCCCGAACGATAATACCTGTGCAAGGTACCATCACGCAGAAACGTGAATATCATGGTGAGTTTTTCGAGGATTTTCTTCAAGAGAAATATTCAGCTGACCGATTGTTGAGTATTCCAAGGATGCTTACTCTTTGTGGACTGCTGCCAACGCGCGCGAATCGTTCCCGCCAGGGACTCGGCCCTTACCAAATCAAGCACCTAAGCACCTGAAAGAAATGTGCAATGTGAATTGATGGGCCATTCTGTTGCGCTGTAGCCATTTAATTTCACACCCTACCAATGGTCGCCACAACCCACAGAACGAAAGTGCACCCCCCTCTCGCAAAGCCGCCTCGTTCCTCGAGCCTGCTTTCTTTTGTACACGACAGAACTCGCAATGCAACATCCTGGATTCCTTGTGTGAGTTGTCGTGTCTGTTGTCATGTTCTTCCTTTTATTTCTACTCAGAGCCTCGGGTGAGCGGCTTCGATCCTTCTTTATGATGTCCCGATTTGCCCTGGCACTTCTTGAACATCGAAACCGCCGCGGTATTTTACGTGATTCGATCACGGCGGGGCGTATTGCTTTGGTTCAACGGTGGTACAAGAACCAAAGGCAAAATCATGAAGTGTGATTAATTGTAGGTGCAGAACCAGCCTATGTAACGCATACATAACCTCCCACAAGAATATCCCGAGTGATAATACCTGGGAAGAGACTGGTGCATCACATGATCGCGTTTGAACGCGTCGTGTCCACTCTAAAACCTCCAGATCTTGAAGTAAGACGTGTACTTGACTTCCAATTCACATTAATAATTAAATAGGTGTTCAAGAATCGTAAGAGACCCTTGAAGACTCGTGTTTGAGGCGAGTTAAGGTGCCCTTAAGGCACTGAGACCCTTTACACTCCTGTCTCAGTCCCTACCCTCTACCTCTTTCTACGACAGCCATGACTTCAGCACCAGCGTCTTCGACTTCCCAGCCTGAGCCTCAGGCAACAGAGGAAGAAGTATATTTTTCCCCCGTATCTTGGCGGGTACTAATTAGGATTTCCAGACAGAGGAGGAACTCTGCCGCCATGACCTTGAAGAGGCAGACTCGTTGCTTGAGCTTGTCCAAGATCTTGTTACCCAGCACCTGGACGATTTCCTTGACGATGGCATTGACGATAACGCCTCGAGATACGCCTCCAAAATGGCCAAAGCAAATATTACTGATGGTACTCGAACTGGACACTTGCGGTACATTTCCATTGGAGATTTGTTTACTTTACTTAACAGAAACAATCTGTACAGAATTCTCAAACACTATTTCATATTCCATTTGCGTCGCAATAAGGATTGGGATGCTAATCGCGTCGACGAGCAGACTCCTCGGGACATTGCCGCATTCATCACTCAAAAATGCGGCCCAGTTGCAGAAGGTTTCGAGGGAAGAAAGGCCAGTTGAATTTTTTTGCCTGCTGAAGCGCTATCTAATAGACACTGCCTATTAGTATTCTACCGCAGTTTCCACTCGTGCTGCGCTCACAATGTGGTATCGGGGCCTTCGGCCTAATGAAAGTACGGCAGAGTGGCGGCTCAATCCGGCTACGAACACATGGTATGCACTGTTCCTCTGTTATTCCTACCTCTATCCAAACATGTATTTCTCTCTAGGCACGGGCTTCCTACTCGATCACGTCATGTCTCCCAATTTATGGTGGGTCTTGAGAAGACCAAGGCCAAGTCTGGAGAAGTGTCGTCTTCGGCACGCGCCTTGTCATTGGATGATATACATCGCCTCTATGATCATTGTCTCGACCCATCCCTATCGCTGGCCGAAAAGCGAGCAGGCATAGTTCGATATGTACGTGTTCCCGATATTTGAACTCGAAAATGAGGTTCAGTGTTGAAATTTCAGGTGGCGTATTTGCTTGCTTGGCTGATGATGTTCCGAGTCGATGAAGTAATTCACCTCACTTTCGAAAATATCGACAAGATTCCTGGGGAGCGTATGTCCTTTCGTTTCTCACTTGCATATCTGACTCAAAGTGCTGACTGACCCTTAAGGCCGGTTCCTCCATGTCGGTTTAAATACTCGGAAACAGAATCAAACCGGCCTTCTTCATTCCTGGAAGCTTTGGGCGAACGACAACGATCCGAAAATATGTCCATTCCGGGCATTTATTCTTTTGGCCTCGCTTTACGGCTCTCATGTCAGAAAGTCTGGCCCACTGTTCCTTCATATCAGTTCTCAAGGAGCTGTGATGCAGAGCCGGCCGCTGGTAATCATATTCTTAATGAAATCTACCTGTATTGACTCGCACACAGACCGCGAGTGTCTTGCGTTCCCTTTCGAAAGACCTCCAGAAACTCGGGTATGCCTCATGGGCCCTGTACGGGACTCACTCCTTCCGCCGTGGTGGTTGCCAATATCGTATCAAGGTACAGAAATGGGCTCCTGGCGACGTTGCAGGGTGGGGTGGTTGGTCACAGGTTGAGGCGGTGACTCGTGGATGATGTGCCACGCTTTCACTGCCGCTACCGCGCTCCTCGCCGTGCCGCCCGCGATCTCTCCCACCCGTGCAGCCGCAAATGCACACAGTAGTTCTTCGCTCGCTGGGAGCCTGTGTGGTGCCGGAATTTCTTGTGCGTCGCAAAACCGGTGGTACGCTTCCAAGCTCTGGCTGTACTTCTCGACCGTCGAGTCGGCCCAAGCGTGCTCCAGCGAGTGTTGGATCTTCGCCCTCGCGTCTGCTTTTAGTGGAACGCCGTGTAGTCCTCTCCTGCTCGTGCGCATTCCGTAGTTCGGTTGTGTTGCCTGAGCCTGTAGTGCTTTGCGCTGTAGAACCCGCTTCGCAGCCGCTCTTGTTGTTGCATTGACAGGCATATGGTAGACTCGCGACCAGTCTGTTTTAGGTAACCAAACTTTGATCACGAGACAAGCAAGGGATCAAAGGGTTCCTAAAACGACTGGGATCACTGGTTGACATTTTGGCGGGACCCGCCAATCATGATTTCGGACTTAGGATTTTCTGCCCATCCACACCTGTCCCCTCTCCTCTCGTACTTTCAGAATGAGGCAGCTCAAGGCACAAGTTATATGGAGAAAGTTCCTTCATTTTTCATTCTGCATTGATAGAGCACCATTTAATTTTGGGTAAAATCCAATCCAAGTTGCTGTCATTCAACTTAGAATTGAAAATTAACCATCTTTCCCTATACAAGTTTCCACATTTTTTTTCAAGGTGCAGAAGGTCGAAAATACTAAGTCCAAAATCATGTTTCGCGGGATCAGCCAAAACTGCAACCAGTCCGCTTCGCCAACCGCGATAAGCGCAGCCACGTGCTTGGCGAACGCGGTTGGTCACGAGCCTAGGCATATCCTATACTTGAAAAGACAATTGACAGTTGATTGACAGATTATCACGTGGAACGCGTGATAAAGTCACGCACAATGCACGTGTTTGTCCCACGGCTCGGGGTGGCCGCGCCCGAGAGCAGGGAGCTGAGCGACCGAAACGAGGGTTGCGGCCAATGAATAAAGCCTCAAATCTGTGTATAAGCCGTGTGTGGACGAGGCTCCGTGGCAAAGAAACACGTCCCCGCGCCGAAGGCACGGGTCATAAACTTGTGGTAGTATACTGTACTATTTCGACCGAGTGTTCATGTAACGTGTAACACAGCCCTCTGAAGTGAACACTTTAGCTACCTGTAACGGTAACACCAGGCAAATGAACACTGAATTTTTTGACGCCCCAAATGGGCCCAAAACAACTCTAGTACTGGACAATTTCATTCAAATCGACATGGGGTGTGACGCGTGACCCATTTTATCTATTCGACATTTCGGCAGCCGCCGAATTTTTGCGTGACACCTCGAAAATTTCGGCATTTGAACTGAAATTTTTGTCTTTTTTGCCTTTTTTTTTCTTTCTTTTAGGCAATTTGGGGCCTGTGTGACCTCTTGGAGGTTCGACAGAGGCCCGAGTGATGCGTGACCTCGACCAAAGTTCGTGATCGACAGGGGGGTGCGTGACGCGTGACTGCCGATTTGAATGAAATTGTTCAGTACATGCAAATTTTTCAAAAAATGCTAAGTACTGAAAATGCCTACTCGTGCTCCTCCCAAATGGGCCCTGGTACCACGAGGTCCCGATCTTCTTCCGCTGGCCACAACCAAGAGGTGTGGACGGTGGAGCTTCGCCTTTGCCATCGGATTTCTCGGCATCCCCTGCGCGAACCAGGCCACCATTCTCGCCTACAGCAAAATTGGTACAATCAACACTGAATGGAATAAGGAGGACATTCCATCCGTTGGGATCAAATTCCACCAGAGAGTCCTTGTAGAACTCGGGTAGAATTGATGCGAGAGAAAAACGACAGAATGATGGCAGCCGTAGAATGATGGGAGATTTCGGGTAGACAGTCTGCCTTGCCGCAGAGTTCGGCTGGTGTAGGTGGGTAGGTATGGTCCTACGCGTCCCGATCAGTAACAGCTAAGGCTTTGAGACTTATGTCGGGTTCCAAAGCACGAACTGTTTTGAAAGCCTCCGGCTTGAATAGATCCGGGCAACTTCTTATTTTACTTGTTCAGGTCCAGTGAAATAAAAATATGGTTATGGTGCGCGCAAAATTGTGTGGTAGTTGAAAATGCTGTCCTTAGGCAAAATTGTGCTTAAACTGGAACAAAGTAAAATTATGGGACAATTTGGCACTTCAGGTTCCGTTATTGAAACAAGTGTCGTCATATAATGCAGCTGGGACTGTTCAAATACTAATGGCTGGACTCAAGTAATCCCTATGATTCGGGCACTGCCGAGTGCCTGTAGGGAGACGAAAACGGCCAGGTCGAACCCTACGGAACCTCGCTTCGCCGGCGGAAACATTGATTGGCGGCGATTCTACCCGAGATTCTACAGGGAATCTATACCCCAGCGGATTGAACCTTCTGAGAATAAGCGACTAGAGAACGAGCGAAATCTTTTAAAAACTAGCCGTACTGTTCCGGGGTCGAAGCGAATTTTTTGGTCGTCACCATCACCTTCTTGCACTCCTTGGAGATTGTTTTTCGGCGATTGAAAGAAATGAACACGAAACATGAGGTGTGTCACCTCGAGACTCCATTTTCCTTTCCCTTCCTGCGTGCAGAAGTTATCATCCGCCTCTCATGTCGCGCGGGATTCTCTCGCGGATTCTCCCGCCGTCCCCGCCCGCATCCGCCTCACTGTAACAGCAAACGAGCATAACCGCCCTTCATTTGAAGCGTGTTCGTCTCATTTGCTCTTTGCGAGCACGCGTGCGACACCCCCGTTTTCTCCACTGCTTACATTCATTATATCGGGGGCAGTTACTTTCATTTCCCGCCTACCTTCACCGGCCCCCGACAAAAAAACACCCGTTCCAAAGAACTTCCCTGGCCTTTCGAATTCCACATTACGGCTATCCTGGTCGTCCCAGGTGCGTGGATGATACTCACCCTTGAGTATCATCTGGCGTTGCTCCCTCATCAACGCTATCTCACGCCTGTTCTTTGATTTCTTAAGTATCCATCCCGTGGCTCACCTCGTAAACGGGCGGACTCCCGCGCCGATTCCCGTTCTTCCCGATGTGCTCAAACCCCCCCAGATCCGATTCTGGGAAGACGGACGAAAACAGAGAAGGGACGAACATGGTGAAATAATATGGAACGAGAATGGAGAAATGAAGGTGCGTCCAGACTGTATCTCCTTCATAATGCTGCTTATTCTTCCATTCACCTCCCGTCCCAGCCTATCCCTTCAATGTTTTGCGTGGACGTCTAACTCCGTCGCCACCCTACTGCGCTGCTCACCGCCGGGATTTGCCGCCGAGATTCACTTGGTCGTCCATCCTCCCGGTCAGGTGCGTCATATTTCGTTTCTGGAATCAGATAGCTGAGATACTTTCGTTGGGTTCTCACATGCGCGTCTACGCGCTTTCGCGCGCTCCGCCCATCGTGGCGACCTGAGTGGGCATGTCCTGCTCGGAATTTTGCGAGTAGCTGCCGTGGATGAGGATCAACTCACCATATCTTTTTTCGGTGCGCCCGCATCTTCATCAACCTGAGCATAAGCTCATTCTCGTTTTTTTTTGTCTTGTCAAAGGGCTTATATTGGAACATTTGTCTTTGCGATGCCTACGCCGCCCACAATCGGCCGCGCGTCCATGACAGAACGTCAGGTGTGTCATGCACGCGCGCTGCATGTGGACAGGGTACTCAGGGGTGAGTAGGTTCTTATTAGACGAGATGAGAAAAAGGTCGAAATTGTATGGAGCCGCGGGCGGACATTCTGGAGATGACCCATCGCGAAATCGGGAGCGGGACGTGACCGTTGCGGGTCGCAGGAGCAACCGAACACCGCGCTGCTCAAAGGCGGTACGCATAAGACGGAAGCGAATTTGATTCGAGGTACGATATACAATGCACGGGGAGACGAGCGTGGAGTTGAATCTTTGGAGATGAGAGGTGCTTCACAGTGGCGAAGGACGTAGTCCGAAGCGAGATAGAGTGGTAATTTGAACGAGTAAGCTGCAAGTAGAATGCGCACGTACCAACTGGGATCCCAGCTGTCCTATCCCTAGGTCCGTCCTTTCGGAGTACGCGTTCCTCCTCCTTGAAGCATGATGCGTAGCAGGAAGCACGTCGGAGCAAGTAACCGGCGGCCGTTTACGAGGTGACGCGTAGAGGGAGGACATCTGGAAACAGGTCAGACCAAAAGATCTTAAAGCGATGGGGTAGATATGAGATTCTAGAACATAAACCCATGCACCCGTCAAAGAAAAAGGGTGCGTGCGCGACGGAATCATAAACGCGCAATGAGATGTTCGCAAGGGTGGAGGACAAAGGGGGAAAAGGCTGGGAAGGCGGACCTGGAATTCCAAACGGAATGGACAGTGCGGTTCCGCGGGAAGGGCGCCGATGGGCGTGAAAGTGGCGCTTGTGCAGATATTTCAAGGACGGTGGAAGCGCCAGGAACGAGGCGCGAGGGAAAAGAAGAGTGAGTCGAGAGGATAGGAAATCAGAATGTACACACGCACATAAAGAGCTCCAGCACTCGTCCTCCTATCCCTCGCGCACTCGTCCAGGTGATGCAAAGAGATAGCGGGTTGTCGGCTGGCACGAAGGGTGACTCATTGAGAGCCAGTGATAGTGCGGATCCAAAAGAGTGAGAGAGTGAGCAAGGCAGAGGAGAGGGGACGGGCAGACTCGAGGGAGAAGGCGGCCAATGTTAACGTTAGTAGTAATCGCCGTTAGAGTTCGGGGGTGTTTAGGCGTGGACTGGGTGAGAATCACAAACGAGGATAAATGGCGGCGGGGGCAAGTGGAGGGTCATCCTGGTGGTGTGAGTCAAAGAGCGTCGGAGCCGTAGAACGTGATGGCCGCGGCGTAATTAACAACGCCGTGGCACGGAGGATTCCGAGCGATGCGCGGAGACGTAGGGCGGCGGGCTCGGAATCAGCATTGCGTATCGAACGGCGGGAGAGGTCGGTAGGGGCAGGCGGCGCGGGAAAGCGAGGCACGCAGAAGAAGGCGACAGCGTTGTCAGGAGGCGGGGCGGCGCCGGACGGTGTGGAGGCGCGGTTCATCGGGAGTGTGCGAATTGGGCGGCTGGGTGTGGGAAGGAGGTTCCAAGGGAGTGGGAACGGGATTGGCCGGGTGTGGCCGATGTGGGTCGATGTGGGCGCTGTGTCCGGAGGGAGTGGTCCGAAGTGGGCGGGAGTGGCCCGAAGGGAGTGGGAGCGGGAATGGCCGTGTGTGGGCAATGTGGGACGCAGTGTTGTGGCGAAGTGGCCGAAAGTGGGAGTGGGAAGCGGCATGTAGCGAGACCGGCCCGATGTGGGCGAAATGGGCCGCAATGTTCGGGTTTAATCGGCGGTGAGAAAGGAGGTGTGGGCCGTTGTCTGGATATGAGTGTCGGAATGGGTAGGTTGATTACACGTCAGCGGCCCGTAAGCAGAACCACAGAGAAAAGTAACCCTAACCACGAAAAGGTGTGCCCACACTTGCGATTAAACGCTTGGACCGTTTTTGATGGCTTCATCCAGGTCCGGCGTGAAGAAAAGAATTCAATACTTGATGAGTTCCCCACGGAAAATATGATTTCTATATGGGCGGGTAGGTCAGAAGTGTGCGAAATGGATCTGGTTAAATTGTCATTAGAGTTAAAGTAAAATGGGGGCGATATAAGCACGAGTCCAATTTTCTGCAGATTTCAGACAAACCAGCAATGTTGGGGGTGCAGAACCTCCAATATGGAATCGTGTAGCTTGAAAACTCGGAATCGGGAACTTCTTACGCAGGGATACACGGCAATGTGAAGGAAACGCAAGTCACAGCAAAGGGATTTGGTTTTTCTAAGACATTTCTCTGAGAGAGAGTGCGCCAGTTTTTATACAATGTGCAATTTTCTAGCAATGTGGGGAATTTTTTCTGGAGGGATAGAGCTACTAGGGTAGGGAGCTTGGTCTGTGGGGTAGATGAGGGTTAACATACCCACAATTCACAAAAAAAACCAAGTGAAACGGAGTATCCAGTGGCCGGCCCACTAATATCTTGACGCGGCCCCGCGAAGCACTAGTGCCATACCTTTACGATACCACATTCCGCTAAAGGACTCCACATTCCGCTAAAGGACTCCACATTCTGCACTCACTCGTAGTCCACATTTCAGTGTCCGAACACCTCATTTGGCACTATAGATCCCACATTCCACCTTCGTCGAAGCGCCTCATGATGGCGGAGGGCGTTTGACGGCTGCCAAAAGTACATGTCTCAGCACAGCCGCAATTCAAGCTCGATCTTGACCCAATTCAAACCCCAATCTGCGCCAGCCGTTATTGGACCTTTAATGACCTCGAATGGCTTTGGACCAAAGGGAAAGTGCATTCCAAATATCAACCTCTAGTGCGTCCCCGTCTCGGATTACGTGATTTTTGAGTTCCATCTTGGGCAATTCAGTGTTTTTGTTGCAAAATGTGTCTCAGTGGGAGTGAATGCAAGAGTTTATGAATTCCAGGACGGAGATGCACTAGCCCTGCATCTGAACAACATTTTTTGTCAATTGAGCCCTAACGAAATCTGCGAAAATGACAACGAAAATGACCGGCGCTTGGGACGCATCAATTGTGTTATGTTTTGACGCGCATATCAACTGTACGCGTTGCTCGACAAGCTTGCAACCGGCCTTGGGTAGCTCAAAAATCAATATATTGGGCCATAACATTTCGCAGGACTGTTAGATATGCTCAAAGGAGCTAGATTTCCTGCTACTGGCCTCGGTCGACCTCGGAGGGCAAAAGTAGGGCTGCCGCCCGTGACCGTGGCCACGGTTCGACGGCACCCGTGCAACGGGTGCCGTGCCCGTTCCGTAGGAGATTTTTTCGGAAGTTCAACGGCCCGTTGAAACACGGCCGTCACGGCCGTTCAACGGGTGTATAACTTCCTCCGCCAGAGACACTCATCAGGGCGTAATTCTTCTCCACATCGACTATAATTGTGCCCCAATACATGGTCTACACAAGATAGCCATGTAGTTGAATCTCAATTCAACTGCAGCTCAAGTTTCGGCGTGCTTCCGGCACTTGCCGGAAGTGATGGTGGAGCTTGAATCCGCTCAAGTATGGGTAAAAATGATGCTTTTCGGGGTATGTGGCACCCGAATTCTTTAATATAATGGTAACAAAACTTTGTGAATCGAGGAAGAATTCCGATTACAAGAGCACGGTCAAGCGGTGGGTCAATGAAATCGGCGTCCCGACGGGTTAAGTGCGCACGTGACCATCACGGATCGGCAGTCGGCGTTGCCCACCACCACTCAGGAAAGGCGAGCAAAACCTCCCGAGCCAGTCCAGAGCTAGTAGCAATACGGCACGTATTCGACCGGGCCAATGTGTCCCTTGGACACCTCCATGAGTGCGCAGCAAGGACACAATCGCTGTGTGTCGGTTTTTTGCTGCCATGTCCAAAGGTGTTTTCTTTTGATCTGAATTCACATCAGCAGAGTGTCGTAATGAATCGAACGAGGGACGGACATTGGCTGTCGACAGTTGCGTTTGACATCCGCGCCGTTCTGGACCAGGACGCGCACCATATCTAAATGGCCGTGCTCTGCTGCCAGGTGCAAAGGTGATTTGTCTTCATCTGAATTTTCATTAGCAGACTGTCGTAATCAATCGAACTAAGCACATACTATCACCCTTGTTGACATCCGCGCCCTTCTCGACCAGGAAGCGTACAATTTCGAAATGGCCGTGTTCTATTGTCATGCGCAAAGGTGTGCCATCTCAATTCCCGTCAGCAGACTGTCGTAATCAATCGAACAAAGCACATACTATCACCCTTGTTGACATCCGCGCCCTTCTCGACCAGGAAGCGTACAATTTCGAAATGGCCGTGTTCTCCTGCCATGCGCAAAGGTGTGCCATCTCAATTCCTGTCAACAGACTGTCGTAATCAATCGAACAAAGCACATACTATCACCCTTGTTGACATCCGCGCCCTTCTCGACCAGGAAGCGTACAATTTCGAAATGGCCGTGTTCTCCTGCCATGCGCAAAGGGTGTGCCATCTCAATTCCCGTCAGCAGACTGTCGTAATCAATCGAACGAAGCACATACTATCACCCTTGTTGACATCCGCGCCCTTCTCGACCAGGAAGCGTACAATTTCGAATGGCCGTGTTCTGCTGCCATGCGCAGAGGTGTGCCATCTCAATTCCTGTCAGCAGACTGTCGTAAACAATCGAACGAAGCACATACTATCACCCTTGTTGACATCCGCGCCCTTCTCGACCAGGAAGCGTACAATTTCGAAATGGCCGTGTTCTCCTGCCATGCGCAAAGGTGTGCCATCTCAATTCTCGTCAGCAGACTGTCGTAATCAATCGAACGAAGCACATACTATCACCCTTGTTGACATCCGCGCCCTTCTCGACCAGGAAGCGTACAATTTCGAAATGGCCGTGTTCTGCTGCCATGCGCAGAGGTGTGCCATCTCAATTCCTGTCAGCAGACTGTCGTAATCAATCGAACGAAGCACATACTATCACCCTTGTTGACATCCGCGCCCTTCTCGACCCGGAAGCGTACAATGTCGAAATGGCCGTGCACTGCTGCCAGGTGCAAAGGTGGTTTGTCTTCATCAGAATTTTCATTAGCAGACTGTCGTAATCAATCGAACGAAGCACATACTATCACCCTTGTTGACATCTGCGCCTTTCTCGACCCGGAAGCGTACAATTTCGAAATGGCCGTGTTCTGCTGCCATGCGCAAAGGTGTGCCATCTCAATTCCCGTCAGCAGACTGTCGTAATCAATCGAACGAAGCACATACTATCACCCTTGTTGACATCCGCGCCCTTCTCGACCAGGAAGCGTACAATTTCGAAATGGCCGTGTTCTCCTGCCATGCGCAAAGGTGTGCCAGCTCAATTCCCGTCAGCAGACTGTCGTAATCAATCGAACGAAGCACATACATCTTCCGTTGACATCGACGCCGCGCTTGATGACTGAGCGAACAATTTCCACACGGTCCTGTTCTGCTGCACGCACCAGAACAGTGCCCCAGTCCGCACCGTTCTCGCACAGAAAACGCTCAACGTCCAATTGGCCGTCGATTAGCGCGTGAAGTAACCAATCACTGTCCACTTTCACTGGATGCGGGAATGAGTAAATTGTTGCAAGCTGCGGTATGTATGCATACCTGGCGTATCTCCAAGAAGCCACCTCCAACGGTAAACCTCGCTCCAATTTACCTTGTCGTCATATTTGAGAAAGCCCTTCACCGCGCGTCCCCAGGCCGTTTCCCCTATGAACGGTAATGCAAATGATGTCGTTGTCAACAGGTACTGAATAAGCGACTTGATTGGAAGCACAAGAAGCAGCAGTGCAAGTGTCTGCCCTAGCGTCCAAAGTTTATCCTGGCCCGCCTCGCGTGATTCGTTCCACGATATCGACAGCTCGGTGTCAACAATGAAGCCGACATTGATGGCGAAGAGCAGAAAGAGGCCGAACGCTACGCACCGCACTGCTACTGACTCTCGGGTTTTTGGATCACTCCATCGTCCGGGACCAAGGAGGAGATAGGGAATGAGGAGGACCAAGGCCGTGGGTAGGACGAGGTTGACGATGGGAATGAGAACCGCAGCGTAGAGAATGAGGGAGATGACCCGCAGCCCCGGAGACGCCATGGGGACAGTGTGGCCGAGCACGGAGATGATGGCGAAAGGCGGACACGAGGGGGAGCTGCCAAATCCCAGAGGATTGGCCCAGAGCCAGACGCCCACTGCACCCATGAGCGAGAGGTGGAGACTGCCAATCCCGATAGCAAAATCCAGCAAGGACTCCGGTTCCCCCCTGTGCAGATTTGTCCTCCGTCTCCGCTTTTTCCGGTCTAGATTCGCCCGCCATCTCTATGTCCTCGGGTGCAGACTCGTTTGCGGGGTTGCCCTTCGAGGACTGGGGAGAGAGATGACGAACGACCGCCCCCAAGCTCCACTCTCTGGTTGGCGAGCTCCAGATTTTGCGATGGAGGAAGAGAATCAGGTAGATGAACGTATTTGTGTTGTTCATCCAGCTCAGATTGAGCACTAGCACGAGGTGGTAGTTATCCAAACCCTGATCTGTTTTTGCCTGTATGATGGCAGATAGCAGCAGGCCAAAGGCGGTGAGGAGAATATTTGTCGACTGATCCTTGATGAATTCGCGCTCGTTGCTGCTGATTTTTCCGTCATTAAAGAGAGCGACGGCGGCGGGGATGAAGCTGAGGATATTTTGGGCGTAAGTCGCTGAGCGGACGCCGATACCAGAGATGTCGGTGTTGGTGCAGTTGGGACTCGCCATGGTGGTCGGAGGAAAGAGATGAGGCGCCGTCCTTGTTCGGGTCCTGTTCGCAGATAGCAACTGGCAGCCTGAGAGAATTTAGAATGTCATGCTGTCAGTTTGTGACGGCGACTTCTGCCACGAAGTAACGAAATCGGGGTACGTATATATTGGCGATGCATCCGGGGGCGAAACACACTGCGCCGCCAACACCAACGTTTACGAGGCAGGCGGCCGCAGGCCCGGGACACCAACCCTGCACACGAGCAAACTTCGTAGCAGCATGCGCGCCTCGAGGCAGGCACGGCATCGGTTGACTTATTTTGGCTGACAGAAGCCTTACGTTTGCCTCGTGCGCACGCGCTCCCTCACGTTAGCCGCCGGTATGCACTTGCATTGGGGCGGTATTAGAGAGGCGGCGAAGATCTCTGCAGCGCGTCCTTCCTCTCCCGGCAGCGTGCATCATGGAGCAGGATTGCGTGTTAGAGTTACTGATCAAATTGGGAAGCTCGCACGCATGCGCAAAACACATTGTACAAAGGATAATAGGTAGTGACGTCACTTCCAGGCTGTGACAAAATTGAACTGATTTTGGGGACAAGACATAGACTGCATCAGGAAAAAGTCCTGGGCTCGTAGTTGGCCGGTTAGTTATGTAGCACTTTGTAGGTGTCGTAGTTAGGGTAGTTTGGCAGGCAAATAGATAGTGCCTATAGTCAACATAGCTCCCATCAGCGAAACAGAACTCATCTGGTCGATCTGACGCCAGATCAGCCAAGGGAGCCATGCAGCCAGAATTGTATCTGGCAGCATGATGACCCTCGCGACACCAGAATAAATTCTGGCAGCCATAACACTAACAATGTACTTATGACTGCAGAATTTTGGCCACATTCCGCGCCACATTTTGTTCAGAATCCATAAATCCCTCATTACTTGCTCTGAAGCAGCAGAATCACATGAAAAAAATAGCGCAAAAAATTGTCATTGCGATTCAGGCATAATAAGGACGGCATATTAGGAAGGAAAGATCTAAGGGGGAAATATTGAGATCGCAGCAAGTACGTGCAGATAGCGACACAGTTTTAAGTCTAAGAAAGAGATTAGATGATGATACAAATGTGGTCGTCCGAGATCTGGATGAGACCACGATGATCCTCGGATTCATCGCCCTCAGTGATCTTCGCCCACTTCTGATCAGACAGTTTCTTGATACCATTCGCCCCACGAAGCTGTTGGCCCAGCACCTATGGTGCGGGTCACCTAGCTGCTGCTAGCCGAGATTAGTGGCCAAATCGGCTGGAGAATTTTTTTTTTGAATTAAGTGTACCTGTGAGCGGGATTTCAGCCCACATTTTGGCATCACAACACAAATTCTTTGTGCCGGAGGATTCAATACCACCACACACACACCCCACTGTGGTGTTTCCGAGATCTTCAGCTGACAATTCCACCAGTAGAACCTATCTAGGTCATCTTTTCAATATTTTACCTGCAGGTGGCCAAATCCGCCTGGCAATTTTTTTTGGCTAGAGAAAAGGTTGAAGAAGAGATGGCATTTGTGGGTAGGGATCTCACCAATGCACAGGCGGTGGCCAACGCACCAACAGGATGCCAATAGAAGACGTTGGACTTGTTCACCACTTGAAGGTGCGCCGCAAAAGTCCGAAGCATGAGCTCACCACGATGAGCCCCGGTCTGAAACGATGTCAGTATCTTGTAAATAATAAAGTCGAGGCGTACCAAGTCCTCGTCATTCTCATAAACAAAGTTGGAGTCGAGGAGCCGGTTTTGTACCCATTCAGCATGAGCTTCGATGGTCGAGACGTCATCGGAGTTTGTGACCACGTCATGAACGGTCTTGACTCCGGTCTTGCCTATTTTGCTACACCAGTTGCTAACCGCGGCTGCTGCCTGATTTGCGAAACTGCAGTAAGCACACCTCCACATCAGAAGGACCACTGACCTGGGCATAAACAGCATCGTTAATGGGGTAGGTTCCGAAGTGATGATTCCAGAGCTTCGTAACAACATCCCTGAAGTCGGGGTGGGAGTTGACTGCGAAGATATCTTCGGAAGGTGGACGGTCCGGTTCAAGAATCGGTACGAACCTGAACCGGACCGAACCAAACGCGGAGTTCAGTCAAGATTCAGAGCCTACCTGAACCAAACGTCGGGTTCAGGTTCGGCGTTCAGGCGGTGAAAGTCGCGTTCGAACGCCGAACCTGAGAAATGGCGAGATGGGTGATTTTTCGATGATTTCTATGCCTTTTTGACCTCAATTTTGGTCAGATTTCTCTACCTGGAAGTGAAACATCGAGAAAACTACTGGAATTCATCCTCTCAGCGAAATTCAAGGCACTCTCAACCTCTTGGAGCAAAGATTGTGGTGGTGATGCAATCCATCAATAAAGTCAGTGAACACGATTTAGTACCTCGAGACCTCTGCGCCCCAGTTAAAGAGTCCTAAATATGTTCTTGGATCACGAGAATGCAGCAGAATAAAAATGCATATCATTTTGGCGCGATTTGGCCTGTCCGAGATGGCCGAAATCTTTTGAGTTCAAACACGTTCGAACGCGAACTGAACCTGAACGCAAGTTCAGGTTCAAGGTTCAGCGGTGACCCAAACCTAACGTGGCTTTCAAGTTCGGTGTTCAGAGCGAGAGGCCCTGAATCTGAACCGAACCGAACCTTCCCAGCACTACAGAATCTTTCTTGGTGCCCGCCTAGGAGACGAACTCGACGATGACGGCCCTCTGCCAGAACTTGAGATCATTAGCATAGCTGTTCTGAGGGAAAGGGAGATTCGCATTGGTGAGCTGGGGCTTCGGCTCGCGCTTGACCTTGCTGTCAACCTTCAGCTGGACGTGCTTGGGGCCGAGCGAGATGCCCATCTGCCATGGTGGTTAGTGTTGGGCACGGGTATGGGTCCGGGTTGAAAAGTGGCAACCTGGATCCTTACCTGGGGAACCCGTACCCCATGCGGGTAAGGGTATAAACCTGTACTCGACTTCATACGGGTACATATAGGTTCACCCTCGGGTCTATAACCCGCACGGGTTTACCCGCGGTATTCCTCGTAGCATCAACCTAAAAAATCCGGTGTGCTGAGGTTAATTTGTGGACCTCAAAGACACATTTATTTCATCCACTGCATAAATTAAAACCATATTTGAGCTTTTGCACATGTTGGTAGCTGGAGAAACATGAGTTGAAATTCTCCCGGTGGCGGCGGAAGCTTCACAACCTGGTTTTGAAGGTTATTGACATCGTACTCCACCAACAATGGGTGTAAACGGTCGAAGGCGGAAATGAACACATTTTGGCGATAAGCGACAACGTCGGGGCGCTCGTGTCCATCATAAAACAGCCCTTTCTTCACCTCCATATACTCGAAGCCCTGTTTGTGAAGCCAACGTCGGGTGGTGGCGAGTGAAATTCCTCGCGAGACCTTGTATCCAATGCGCGGGATCAGCTCGACCTCCAGTTATTTTTAATCCGCGCGGCATTTCTTTGTTGACTGCGGTCTGGACGTATTTTCTCATCTCCGCCGTGACCATTTGGGATTCTGAGTACTGGACGAGCTTTGCTGGATCCATGGACCACTTGTCCGGAGGTACGCCGCCAGCTCCTCCTTTATTTCTGGATCCTGAAGCAATGACCACGTCTTTGCATGTCGGCCACGGAGCTCGCGACATTTCACCCACTCGGCAGTCCATTTCCGCGCGAGTCGCGAGCCCCAGATGGAAGTAAGGCCATGAGTCTCGGCCGCCATTGCAGACGCCTCCATCAGGCTGCGCGAATTGCGGACAACGAGATGCAGGGTGCTCTGGATGACCCGGGCGCGCTTGGCCTGCAACGGACCCTGGTACTCAGTACGTTTGAGGCTAATGACCTTCTCGATGGCGGTAAGAGCGTCATGCCGATCCTTCGCGCGCTTTTCTCTTTTGAGGCGGACTTGTTCTCGTGCCAGTACGTCGAGTTTGCGCCGCTTGTTGCGAACAGGTTATGCGCATGTCTCGCTCTCATCACCCCCTTCATCTCCGGAATTCGAATCCGACTCGGAAGACTCAACGTCAGAAAGATAGCCGTACACAGGTGCGTGGGAACCTGTATCATTAACACGAGGTACGGGATACACGGGTACAAGGGGGGGGGCGTCGGTACGGAAGGTGGGCTCGTGGTACCGGGTGTCGCGCTCATCGGAGGATGGAGTGGAGGGGAAGGATTGGTGGGAGTCGTGGACGTCGCCGCAGATGGTGTGCGTGAACGGGCAATGGCGGGAGATGAGCGTTGGAAGAAACTTGCAAAGCCCTTAGCCTGTGGGCTGCAAGAAATATAGCATGAGTTAATGAAAGGAATGCTGCGACGCACATTTTCGCTACCTCAGCTGACACTGCGGCCTTTTCTCGCGTGTGCTTTGCATGCCGATATTGGGACGCCCTCGATTGCCCATTGTATCCGAGGCTCCGGTTTGCCTCCACCTTCTTCCACTCCTTTCGGGTCAGATCCATCCTGAGACTCGAGAGACGCCAGAGCTCAGCTTGACGGCTCTGCTCCTGCGTGATGCGGTCGACCACCGCTGCGTCGTCCATATCCAGCAGCTCCAGGTCGTGGTCCAAGTCCGAGGCTTCGTCAGAGCTGGGAGAGTTTTCCGGTGTGAGATCTGTGTCCGGCTCGAGCTCGGACGACTCTGTTTCCCAGAGATTGAGCGGGAATCAGGTGGGGGGTTCCCTCCTCGTCCTCCTCAAAATGGTGCCCTTGCTGTCGCACCAATGTCTCATCAACAACAAAAATTCGCCATCTCATTGGCGGTGGATCACACTTCGTCAAGATTCGACAGCAGACGACGAGTCTCACGTCCGGTCTCCTGGAGAAGCTGAAGCGGCGGGAGAAGCGTAAAGCGGGAGAACAGGGCTCATCGAGAGCCCCCAAATCCGCGCGGCTGAGATCTGAATCAATTAACTAACCTTGTTTTTGCTCACAACAAATGTAATAGAGATGTCGACGGCGGCGCAACAGCTTTCTCCTGAGCCCGAAGTCGGCGAAGATCCGGACCAGGGGTTGGATTTTGACGCCGGGGAGCCAGCGCCCATGTCCGTGATCGAAACCTCTGGAGGTCGACGGCTGGTGCTTGACAACAACGGGGACCACAAGGATGTTGGTGAAGACGATGCGGACGAAGTTGATCCCCCAGTTCCCTCCGACAGCGACGTGGATTCGGAGTCGGATCTCGATCCGGAGCAGCTTGAGAAGGCGCGCCTCACCGCCGCCGAGATAGGTGAATTCGATCTGGAGGAGATGCACCGTGGTTTCATTTGCGGCAGAACAGCTGACCAACACGCAGTCTCTTTCTGACAGGACGCAGTTGCTGCCGCCTACGGCGCAGCTCGATTCGATTTTTATCATGCCGGTAGGCCACGTCGTCTTGCCAATTGTGGAAGTATAAAGAGGGTCCTTTGTTTTCGTTCATCTGGCAATTTTCTGCCTGTTGTTCATGCCCTCAAATTACTGGCCTCAATTCACTCAACTGCAACATTCTTTTCTGGGAGTCACGGCCTGATCTCGGAACGCCTCTGTCTGCTGTTGCGAAGCTATTGGGTCTCGTCTTGGTGTCTATGCTGGTGCCACGCAATCTCGATCCTTTCCTGAACGAGATAAGAATGGAAATATCATTGACGAAGCTCGTAAAATCATTTATGAAACAGATAAGACGGGCAATTGCTATCCATAACAAGATTCACCCTGGGGTGCCTGCTCTTTTCATTTTCGATCAGTCCTCAGTGCATGCCTTGCTTGCTCCTGATGCACTTCGCGCCCTCGATATGAATAAATCAAATGGGGGGAAACAACGGAAACAGCATGATGCCATCATTCCTGACTCGAATCCGTCGCCTGCACAGAGGGGCAAAGTTCAGAAGATGACCACTAGCAATGGAGAAGCGAAAGGACTACACCAAGCTTAGAGCCAAATGTTCCCCAGTTTGCCCCATTGAAAACACTGGGTGTTGCATGGCCCGGCTCTTGAGCCAACAAGAGGATTTTTTGAACCAGCCCTCTCTGCTTGAGGAGGTGATCACTCAAGCAGGCCATGAATGTATTTTTCTTCCCAAATTCCACTGCAAGTTGAATCCCATTGAAATGGCAAGTGATTTTCTACATGTCCATACCTTGCTTGAATTGAAGTAATTTACACAGTACTATGCTGAACTTAAGTTAACTTATTTGTGTGGAACTTGTGCTTATGTGGAATGGTGCGGGTAAACTTGCCCCGCCACAAGTTAGCTACAAGTTACTTGTGGCAGGGCAAGTTAGTTTACACAAGTTACTTGTGCAACCATCATGGTCGATCCGTTCACAAATGTACGGATGTTATGGTTCGGTGGGAGGCGCCGGCAGTGAGCATCGCTCTCTGCAGCACCAAAGGCTTCAATTATTCAAGCCCTGAGATGTTTCATAACACCCTGGTACAGCTGGTGAGGGACGTCGGGGGTACCAAAATGGATGGACAGCCAGCTTGATCCCGGCTTCTTTGCACTTCTTCACGAACTCCGTGGGATCCTCATTGAAGCTCGCCAGCGCATCGAGGATGGCAGCGGCCTCACGAAACTGAGCTGGTTATTTGTCGTCCGGAGTGGCCCCGAGGTCAAACAACAGTTCTTCGCACTGCAGGCACTCCATGTTCTTGACGCAGGTCACCAGCAGCTGCTCCAGGTAATCTCCGACATATGCCGCAAGAATCGGATGGCCATGGCGAGCTACGTCGCCGCTCACGACCACTATGCCATCGACTCCAGTGTCCTTCAAAGGCTCTAGAATTTTGGACATACACGCATGGAAAAGGTTTGCGAGTATACGCCGCCGGGAAGCTTTGATAGTGATGTGCTCGAGATTCGACGTAGGGAGATACGCCAGCAAGATTTGGGCCTGGCGGGATGTCTTTCGGCGTATATCTTTCGGGGTATTGCCAATGGTCATATACACGGGTTACGCCGTACGATTCGGAACAGGGTCAGAAGGGTTTTGTCGGAGGAGATGATGATTGGGATCACAGTTGCGCCTTTCTTTTGTTTCTCTAATTCGCACTTTAATCTCATTAGCTCTACATTTCCTCTCTCTCTCTCTCTCATGCCTCATAAGTATGCTCCATGCTTTCATCCGAAATTGATTAGATTTAGATCCTCATTTGTTAGTTACATTTTCCTACCTATTTTTTTAGTATGGTTATCCGAAGCGAATCAAGGCTGAATCGAGCTTCAACGAACGTGGTACGTGCAATGAGTACTTTCTGTTCTGAAAGTCTCCCCAGGGTGTCATAGGGACCAGTTGAGAAATTCATGGGCGCCATCCCCGGCGCATTCATTAGACGAAGAGGTTGAACTTACAAACAAACATATCAACCGTCAGACTGATGTCCTTTATCAGGAAAGGGTTTCAGGAGTATGGTTGAAAATCTGAGGTGGTGGGCCCACGAAGTCATGGGAATCCCAAGTAAGATATAGTGTGTTGCCTGCACTATAATAGAGAGCTTGAGCCCAAGTGGCATGCCGCCTTTAGGTTGTGCAAAAAGCTGCATGCCGCTTTTTTCTCTTTTTCCTCTAAAGGGCATTAACAAGATGCAATAGCATCAGAGTGTGTGAATTTGAGGTGCACACAAAAGATGTAAAAAAAGCGGCATGCCGCTTTTTGCACAACCTAAAAGCGGCATGCCGCTTGGGCTCAAGCTCTCTAATAAGCTTTGGATGAGATCTTTCGATTCCGGTGTGATAAAGCAGACTGTTGGCAGGAGCTAGAAAAGCTGGATGAGTAAGGACGAGAAGTCAGAGCGAAGGTGACGGGGGAGACAAAAATTATGAGAATCAGGGTTTGCCAATGAAATTGACAATACCCGCGAAGGATCGGCTTTGCGTCTCTTGGTCTGGAACAGAAAGAGATTGTGCCGCTGGCCAGGCCACACAGCTCAATCTGATCCCCAGAACCCAAACAGATGTCGCAACGTGGCAGGTTGCCACGTCCTTGATCCCCCAGAATCCAAACAGAAGTTGCAACTTGCCAAGTTGCGACCTTCATCCCCCAGAACCCAAACGGAAGTCGCAACTTGTCAGGTTGCGATGTCCTTCATCCCCCAGAACCCAAACGGAAGTCGCAACTTGCCAGGTTGCGATGTCCTTGATCCCCCAGAACCCAAACAGAAGTTGCAACTTGCCAGGTTGCGACTTTTATCCCCCAGAACCCACAGAGGGCCTGTCTACCCCCGTAGACAAAGGGGTAGACAGACCCTCTGTCTACGTATGTCTACATCATGTAGACACGGTTCGTCTACACATATCTACATTTGTCGACATTGGTCTACGTCGGCCCACATATGTAGACCAACATAGACCGATGTAGACACATGTAGACCGATGTAGAATATGCCTCACCCATTCGATGCATAACTATGGCACGTATACTGTGCAAAAAGTATTTTTTGCATCTTCGTAATATTGTACCAAAAAAACGACAACTTCAAGATTTCAGATGCATCTTCAAATGTGCACCAGATTTGAGCAGCAACTTCCTTGGCAGCAACTTCGGCGAAGTGCAACTTTGAAGTAGTACAACTTGGCGGACACAACTCTCCCACGCATCACAGGTTGGAGAATTGGAGGGTGCAACTTCGAATGACGAAGATTTTATCGAGGACAACTTCAGCAAATGACAACTTCAAATGTGCACAACTATGAGGAGCTTAGCTGACATCTTGTATCTTTGATGTGATGAACTTTCGTGACTTCCATCGTGTGAAACCTGCGGGGAATCACCGGGAATGGGTTGTTGGTGCCCGTGACTATCGGTTCAATCCACCTTTTGTCTAAGGTAGACCACTTCCCCAAGTACATTAATCAAGAGATTTATCTCAAACAGTGCAAAGGCTCGAGATGGACACCCGTGATATCATAAAGGGACATCAGCCATTCTTTACGGCTACTCGTTGTCCCAAAGGTAAATCCAACTCTTTTTCTTCGGCTGGAGCGCTGACCAGGAAATTGATTACCTAGAGTTCAACATAGATAGCCCAACAATTAAACGAATTCGTTGTTGTATCGAAGTAGGGCTGCACGACGGGCACGACCGTCTTTTTGGCGGGTGTACAACAGATATCCCCCCCCTAGATCACGGACACTCAAGCAAGATCGATGCATATCATTTGATTGAATGATTCTGTGCTCAAGCTGAGTAGATAGATCGTTAGTAATTTAGCTTTTACGTCGGTCTCAAATTTTATTTCAAGGAAATCCACCAGGTATTGAGTGAACGGCATCGTTTTCTCGGAGAGAGTCATGTGTCCGAGTTCTAGGTATTGTGTCACATCCTGATTGCCGGCCACGTATATACGCGCACTGTGGTCGGGGTGCTTCCAAACCTCACAGGGTGACAGATACCAATAGAAAATATTGTATGCATGAAGAGGAACTCAAAGCAGCATTCCGTTTTCAATGCGCTCCTTCGTTTGTGTTGGAATCGGAAGTGGGACAACGTGTCAGCCCACCAGAGCCACGTATGAGTAGGACGTGGAGGACGCGTGTAACTGACGCATCGACACGTCGCAACTACGTGTTCAACACACAACCGCATTGTTCTCGTATTTCCTGTACAAATATTCATTGTTCTATGGGAAGGTATAAATACTGGACTGTATCTTCGTTAGAATATACCGATTTTCCCCTCCAATTTACTACAGTTTGAACCCCACCTGCAGACTTGCCCGAGCCACAAATCGGAACTACGGCGTAAAATTATTTTCGCCCATGGGGCACCCAAACGAAGTGAAATCGCCCTCGATCAATCGACTAACCAAACTCCCAGGGAAATCCCTGGAAGTTAGTGCAGGCAAAAGATAATTTTGCGGTGTGCCGAGGCTGAATGCAACCAGGTCGGAGTCCGACAATACCGAAACGGTTAGCCGCACACGTGACACGCATTTGTTTGTGTCGCACGCCTACAACTTACAAGCTGTCTTAACATTTCGTTCAGGGATATCACACTGGTCTTCGCCACGTTGAGAAACAGGTGTTGGGAAGTTGAACATTTGCGGGTGATATGCTCTGAGAAGCCATTAGCGGGCAGTCCTGCACTTGTCCATGGGATATTGAGCGGATCCTTCCCGCCTAGGCCTTCTGTCGCGGAAAGAACTGCAGTTCGAGAAGAATGGTGCGTTGAATTCGGACAAAATATGTAATTGGGCACATCTGAGAAGTAGGAATGCCGTTCTCAGGCTGAGCGATGAACGTAAGGATCAGATCTTGAATCCGCATCGGCGGCGGCACACTTGCTTCGCATCGCCAGGGGAAGAGAGGTAAAGGAAACCCGCAAACCATGAAACAAAAGCTGAGCGCTTGATCGGCGCTAAACACGAAAAGTGCCATTACAACGATCAGCGATGACACAATCGGCAACAGCCGGCATCTTTCCACAGCTCACCGCTCCACTCTTTGGCACGCTGGCAGCGGCGGCGGCCGCCTCACCATTTTGCCACCGTGTTGGCTCCATGCCACACTCTCTTTGACTTAGGCCCCACCTCATCTTGACTTCCAGGGGCTTTCCCGCACCTGTTCAGTGTTACCCACTACGCCGTAACGCCGCCGTCAGTCTGACTACAAACGACGCAAGCAGGTCACTGAGAACATTTCCCCACCATGTATCTGAGCCCTTGTGTGTATCAGGCCACTCTCTTAGGGCAAACGGCGGGACTCCGAGGAAGCGATCGAATGTTCCGGAGCATTCGTGAGTTTCGTTCTGTGGAATAAGTACTGGCTCTAATGTCTGCCTCTTGTTTAAACGGATTTGTGGAACCCTGGCGTCTACTTGCCATCCGGTGTAGGATCAAATCGCAGTCACTATCTCTGACTATCTCTTTCTGCTTGCCTTATTTATCGATTCACCCTAGTTTCTGACATGGCCGATACGTCGAGTCGGATGCGTTCGGGAACACTACCTGGAAAAGGTCTTTCATTGCCCAAATCTTTTCATTCGGCCCTGGGTGAGTCCAAAATAATCGTACCCGCGTGTTTCGGGCCGTTGTTTCGCTCTGCCGTCCTCTCTGATTTAATCCTTCGAGTTTGCTGTCTTGCTCCTGATCCATACTGATTCTCTGCTACCCCATCTCTCTCTCTCTTCATTTCAACGTAGGCACCAGAGCATCTCGTCGTATCCATTCTGATCCATTTGATACAGAATGGTTCTCTGGTCCGACCTCTCTCACTGCCACAATTATCGGACTGCAACTTCCGTGGGTCTTGCCGCAAATTCTTCCCTGTCGACGGTGTCCCTACCGCGGTTGTCGAGGCTTTGGGGATCCTCTGTGTATGCGGATGCTACGGAGTCCAACATTTTGATCCTGGGTCCGCACCGTCCGCTGCACCGCCTCCATCGTCTAGCAAGGTGTGTTCTGTACCAAATTTGTAGGACAGCCTGACATGTGCGTAGGCGGCACCTCCTGCATCTGGGCCAGCTCAGAGCGCACCGAAGGTGCCTTCTTTTGTTGAGACTGCCCGACTGCGAAAGCAAAGGCAGACGGGACAGATCTACGAACAGTCCTTTGATCCGTCGTCCAAAGTATGCCTTCCTTCCTTCCTTCCTTCCTTTATTGTCCGTTTTTCTCATTAGGATCACCTGACATACAGATCCACGTCGAGTCGTGGGCGAAGCTCGCTCCGCGCCCTGAGAAGCGCAAGCACGCCACCGGCGGAAGCGCGAAGGAAGGCGGTATCAAACGCGCCGCGACGGGGAGCGCCATTTCCTCTGGCCCAACGAAGCTCGCACCAGTGGTCAAGTTCACTTTCGTCCTCGTCGAAAAGCCAAAGATGGTTGATGAAGGCGAGTATCGGATGCCCGACTCCGGAAGGTGAATGTTGAGCCGAGCCTTTGGCGTTCTTTGAGTTCACTCATCATCTCTTTGCAGGATGACCTCTTTATATCGTTGCGGTCATATACGTATCATCGAGTTTCATCCATCAGCTACTCCAAAAGACATCGAGGCCATTGTGTCCGACAAGTATTCGAGCCTTCCCGCGATCGTCGAGGGCAAGGCGAGTATGTTCAACTTTGTGCTTCTTTCCAAGAAGCCTGTTTCTCGGGGTGCTCGCCCTTTCCTTATCCGCCATAAAATCGCCGGCGACTTCGACCTTCAGGATCTCGAATGGTATGTTGCAAGCCTCTTCGTTTGGCGCATTTTCCCCTTTGCTAATGTGATCTTCTAGGTCCATCCAAAATCATCGCCAGGAGAAGGCATACAAACGCTGCATTTTTATTTCGTTATCTCGCTGGTCCCCGGACCTCAAACTCGACATCGACGATGAATCGGAGGTGGAGTTCTCGGACTCATCCAACGACGGCACGGTGCGTCTGACTTTCTTTCGTATCATTGCATCTGATGGGTTGAATTCACCAGCATCCATTTGTGTTCAAGGTACGTACTTGACTGCCTTCCCTACTGCTTGCTAATGAACCTTAGGAGCCCCCGTCAGAGCCCATGGAGCAAGACATTCATGCTGACACGCCGGAAGACTGGTCTAACGAAACAGCCGGTATGGTAGTACTGTGCGGTTTTGAAATTGTTGCTTTAACGTCTCGATCCCTTAGCTCCCAAGATTCCTTCCTCCTCGATTACGGATCTTTACCGTCTCACACTCAATATCTCACAGCCGAAGGGTGGTGAAGCATGGGTGAGTTTTCGACGTCTATCTCCAGTCAGTGCCTGAGCCGGTGCATCTAGTGGCCTACACTCAAAACAGATCCGTATCTACGGGCTTTCGATATTCTACCCGGTATTTTGCGCCTCCTCGACCGGCTCAATGCGTCCACCGGAGAAGCGGCTTGGTCTCCCGCGCTTGTTTTCGACCTCGCGGCCGATGACCTCTTCCCCGAGTTGGGATTTCTTGTTGGCTTCGGGGATCCTGAGGACACCGACTACGATTCAAAATTCACCCACTACTTCCGTCTCGGGCCCAACGGTCTTCAGCCCTTCATTAATTTCCTGCACCGCCTCTATAACGCCACTGTTCACTGGACTCCTCGCCTTTCTGACAGGGAACTCGACCGGTGCATTGCTATCATTGATCGCTTTGCAACTCCTATCCACAACGGCGTACTTCATCTTCGCACTTCTATCGCCCGCTCCGTGTACGACCCTCCTGGTTTTGCTGAGCTCCACGACGCTTTGGCGAAACATCGGCACAAACTCGGCGTGTGTTTCCTCATCTCTTTTGGACGTTATCTTTCCTTGCTCACTTCTGTACAACAGGAGGCCGATTATTCCGACAGGCTGGTGGTACTCGATCTGCGTGTCGGCCACGACGGTGTTCCGGCTTTTGCTACCTCCCTTGAAGCCGACTTCGGGAGCACCACGAGCGCTCGTGCGATCCGGCCGTCCAGTCTCTTGGTTGGACCACACGGAATCGACGGGTTTGTGGAGAAAATTGTGATCCCGCTCCTTGATTCAATGTCACCGGACAACGCGTCGTACAGTCCACTTCGCACTCTCCTGGGAACCTTTTGCAACGAATTGGCCACCAAGTTGGTCAATCATAGCAAAGTAAGTCGTCTCGCGATTGCACAAACGACAACTAGTACTGACGATGAACTCGTCAGACTCAGGGAAAAAGAAACGCACTGATGCAGTATGTGTTCTTTGATACTTGTAGCCTCCGAAACTTACGTTCCTCGCAATAGACTGATTCGACTGATCAGCGCGATGGTGGAGGCAGCGGCGGATATGAGACTCGTAGCAAAAACCGTGGACCGGCCTCTCAGTACACCTCTGCCTCTTGATTTCCAGTAGACGTCTGATTTTGTTTGTCGTTAGATATAATACACGCAATGATGAAAAGACATCCGATTCATCTTCAGAGGCTCGTGACGGATCTTCCAACAGCAACGAAACGCAGGATGAAGAGACCGATTCTGACCACGACACTCTTTTCTCGGGATCCTCCGTGCACGAATTCGAACCTAGTCAGTGAAAGCATTACTTTGAGCCCGACTATTCCGCTCACCAGTCTTGATTTACAGCCGAAGCGGATCACGAGAAGTTTGCGCGAGCAGCTGAGAATAGAGAGACACCACAGAGCTCCTCTTACCACCCCCGCCCTCGCTTCCCGTACCCTGAGACCCGTCCGCAACAGGAATGTCCCTACGACCGGCCAGCGGCAGCTACACCACCTCCATCCACACCTCGTCCGAAACCGCGACCGGCGTATACCGGATCTGGGCGTAAAGCAAAGCCTTCGGCGTCGACATCAGCAGCACAAGTCGTAGCGGACGATGAACTCACCGGCGCGGAATATCTCGCCAACATCTCCAACCGGCGGGATCTTGTCGAGAAAATTGTCAAGGACTTTCCTCACCCCGCTCCAGAGCGTCGTCTACTCTGGGAGTCCATTTCTCACCGCCCCTCCAACCGACGTCTATGGCACACAGTTGTTTTTGTGAGGTTTCGTTGTACTAGTTATGGAGGCATCGTCTAAGTAACTTTTCAGGTTTATCACCCGGACAAGAACATTGACATGCCGGAGGAATGGCAGCGAAAATGTGCGGTAATCACGCAGATACTCAACAACAAATTCAACTAGATTTGACGGTGACATGCCGGGCGTCAGTGCGTTGAACAGGCGATCCTTCAAGTACATACCTAGACACGTCGGCGTCGAGTAGTATCTATATCTTGAACTAGTGCTAAAGAAACACGGTATCGCATTCGTACATCAAGTATGGCAAAGCGCGAAGTCAGAGCAAAAACGGTGATAACGTCAAGTACGCTGTTCATTTATCTATACTCTTCTATGACACTCAATGCCCTTTGGCTTCCCAAGTTTGGATGTTTGGTCTCTTGGTCCGAGTCTTCGCTTTCACATCCCCTGTCGTGGCTCCAGACTGAGTTAAAACTGTATCTCTAGTCTCCGAGATGAAGCGTCCGTCTGATCTCTCCGCGCCCAAAGTCTGAAATCGACATTCGGGCTCCACCACTTACGTGTGAGATGCACAGTTGTCTCCGCCCTGTCTCTTGCTAATCTCTATCACTTTGGCAACAGTCTCGTGAACTAACAGCAACACGTTTTTACCTTCTGCGATGAGCAGACCAGCCCAGGATCCAGATCCCGTCCACGCCTTCCTTCTTCATGCCGGGCGAATTTGTCAAGAGACCCAGTTCATCATTGACTCCCTGCCTAACGTTGAAACATTCTCTGTCGAACGCGCACTCCGCCAGATGCATGCAATCCACTACGTCCTCGCCAATTTGGAGGATGAGTTTCTTGAGCAGGACGAGATTGATGCATTGACGGAGTCGATCATTGCTGCAGGTGTTTCGTTGGAAACCTTTCTAGCGAGTCCACCACTGCCTCGTAACATTGGCACACCGCTAGCCGACTCCACGGGCGGCCGGCCACAGTATGTTATCGACTTGGAGAAGGTGATCGAGTTGCATGACATGGGTAATGCATGGGAAGACATTGCAGATGCGCAGGGGGTGTGTCGGAGGACGTTATACAACCACCTGTCACGCGCCAATCTCTCATCTGCTCGTCGTCCCTTCACCGATATCAGCGACGAGGCTCTGGATGAACTGGTGGCCCAGATCTCCCTTCAACATCCTTTTGCCGGCAGCATCATTGTTCTTGGCCACCTAGAAGCACAAGCTATCCATATTCCGGCTGCCCGCGTCCGCGAAAGTCTTCGACGAGTTGATACTATAGGAGTTATCGTGCGGTGAGCATGAACATTCAGTTTCGCGTCTAGTCCAGCAGAATTGAGCAATGAACTTAGGTGGAATGGCGTGATGAAGCGCAGAGTGTATCGAGTTCGAGGCGCTAATGCCCTGTGGCACTTTGACGGCAACGAGAAGCTCAAATTGTGGGGCTTCTATGTGCACGGTTGTGTCGATGGCCACTCGCGGCTCTTCATTTATCTTGCGTGCTGCAATAATAAACGATCCAAAACTGTCGAGGATCTGTTTTTGCAGGGTGTGCAAGTCTACGGGTGGCCGAGTCGCACGCGATGTGATTTTGGAAAGGAGAACAACGGGGTAGAGCGGCGTATGATAGCCAAGCGGGGGGAGCTTCACCGTGCATGTCTCCGTGGCCGGCAAGTTGTTTGAATTTGTGTTTCCCTCAACTAACATTCCTTGCAGTTCCACACAGAACATCCGGATGGAGCGTGCCTGGCGAGACGTTCGCAAGGACACTCTTGAAGTGTACCGCGAAATATTCCTTCATCTTGAGGAGCTCGATCTCCTAGACATGGAGTCTCCTATCGATCGCGTCTGCTTGTTCATCGTCTTTCAGCCCCGTATTCAAAACTCCTTGAACGAAACCCTCGCATCGTGGAATTTGCACAAAATCCGTACCGCCAAATACAAATCCCCTCAAGCGATCTACGAACTGAGCCGTGCGAAGGCCATCAACCGAGGTTACTGGACAGGCGACCCCGGCGATGATCTTGCAACTGCGTCGCACCCGTCTTACGGCGAGGATGCGAGTGGACCGCTCCCTCCATCAGATGAGCTCGTTGATGATCCCGAGGCTCCTGATTACCAGGAGCCTGCAGATGCGGCAGCCGAGCGGGATGCGGGGATCTTCGTCAACCACGATGACGAAGTTGAAGAGATGAAGGCGGCATTGGGGGACTTTGATTATCTTGCGGATGATGGAAACTGGGGTATTGACACTTATTGCAGAGCGGTTCGCATTGCAACAGACTATTTTGCAGCAATGGAGTAATACTATGATTAAAAACTTCCTTCGAATCTTCGCTAGTATGGAGTGAGCCATAAAATAAGAGCGGCACACACCTCTCCGCAAACAGAGGATCAGGCGGGTGAGTTCCGTGCGGTTTCTCTGATTTATCGCATGAAATTTATGAGAGTCCGGGTCCGATCGCTTGTTGTGGGGCAATTATAAACACTACCCTCACCACCAGGATCCAAGCTGAAATTTTCGTGACATTCGAACTGCCAGGACATGAAGGAAGGTGCCATAAGTCTACTGGACAGAGAACTCAACCATTAATTGATTCATCCGACAGAGCACAAGGCTGGAGATTTAGATCAGGGGTATTTTTTATCATTAAGTTTAAACATGCTGCCCCGGGACATCCAAGTTGCGACTGTTCATCCCGAAGTTGCATTTTGATCAGGCGAAACCTGCGGCTTTCAGCAGCTCAAAGATTTCAAGTTGCAACTGCTCAAAGTTGCAATTCTGTGAAGTTGCTACTCGGCGAAGTTGTAGCCGTCTCAACTTGCTTCTACAGGTAGAGCACGGGATGGTAAGTTGTATCAATCCGAAGTTGCAGTTGAAGCACGTTGCCGGACTTTTGCGGCTAATTTACCAAGTTGCATCTTGGTTCGGTGAGGAAAGATGTAAAAACTTTTTGCACACTATACGTGCCATACATAACCGGGAGTGAGGTGGTTGAAGAAAAAATTATGAAGTCAACCGAGGTTTGTCTACGTGCGTCTACGCTATAGACGCACGTAGACAGACGTAGCGCAGGGGTAGACGGACCGTGTCTACGCCGCGTAGCCGGACGTCGCCGCACGTACACCGACATCGCGGTGTACACACATGTAGCGGGATGTAGCCAAAGGTCGACACATGTCGCCGCACGTAGAATCACGTACACCTGGGGGCGTCTACATAGGGTGGGAACACAGTGAGATTTATTGTCGAAGTTCGTCGAGGTAGATAGTAGGTACACTCCTCCACTGAGAATTTCATCGCAGTGATTAGGTCCTTTTTTCTTTTTTTCTTCTTTTTCTTTTGATTGATGGTTGAATTTGCGGCGTCCTTCTTCAACAAACCGAGGTACGAGGTTGATTTGTTGAAGCATCTGTCTGCGAGACACTAGCGTCACTCCTCGTTGAGATCATTCCAACCAACGCTCAGTTATCCGAGGAAATACAGCCCATTGTGAGGTGCACGGTGTCTCTGGATGCGACCGGGATCTGGCGAACATCCCGAGAATGACTCGATTTAAACTTGACCAAAAATCGGAATCGCGTTCGATTCAGGACCTGATGCATCTTGAGCTGGGGACTCGCATGAGGCTCTTGGTTTGCGATAAAGCTTGTCAGCGACTTGTGTTTTACTGTAGGTAGGTATATAGGCTCCTTAACTGGGTTTCACCGTAGGGACTGATTCCATTTTCTGGGTTGATGTCAATGATTGTGCGACAATCTACATTTATAAATCTGGATCGAGTCCGTTGCTCTGTCCAAGAGATTTCGAAGTACACCCCTTCCGACGAAACTATTTGGAGATCCACTCGATCCGTGACCCTACAACGACTAACAAGGGAGTTCTTTTGGAAGTGCATACATAACACTTTCCATGTGGGAGACTTCTGGTCCCACATCGAGACATTTGAGATTCGGGGTAGATGCAACGTGTGCGAGGTTCCCGAAACACTGGAGCACATTGCTTTGGAATGCGACGCCCCTGGCCAGAAATTGATTTGGAACTTAACACGACAACTGTTGGCACAATTGAATTGGGGCCTGATCTTAGGTTGTAACTTTCTCAAACTCAAATCAGACAAGGGTATTTTCATCCCGGAAAAAGGGAGACTATTCGCCATCCTCGTGTCTGTTGCATGGCAGCTGATATGGAACCTTCGTGGAACCCGAGTGATTGAGAATCCTGACATGGTATTCACTACGACCGAAATTCACAACAGATGGTTGAAACTGGTCAATGGAGCTTTGCTGCGCGATCGATTGTTGACTGATAAAATTAAATTTGGTCCATTTGCACTGAAGAAGCAACTGGTCTTACATACATGGAGTGACCTTCTTATGGATGAGGACTCACTGCCGGATGATTGGATACACGAGGGGGTTTTAGTGGGTATGCAGCCCATGAGAGACAGAAAAGGGATATGATAACTTTATCTCGGGCTGGAGTCCCACACTGGTTGATTAATGTGCGTAACGGCATTTCCTCCTGAGCAAATTTCCCCGGCAACAGCCGGTCCAAAAACCGGTGACCAAAGCGGATAAGCTTGGAATGCTTCTGCAGACTGAGTCTTATTATCCCAAACACTCCAAAAAAAAAAAAAAAGATGTCAATGATTGTATTTTTGGGAGTTTCGGTGAATTCCTCGGGGTGTTTCAGTGTCCTTCCTCTTCGAGATCATTCCGACCAAAGCTTGGTTGGGTGCAATGATCTAACCCACTGTGAGGTGAATGGTTTCTCTGAGTGCCAACGATTCAGCGAACATCCCAAGAATCTAAACCCGATTTGAACTCGATGAAAAATTGGTGTCGCGTTCGATTCAGGATTCCTTTTTTTCCGTTCGATTCAGGATTCGATGGATCCTGAATGGCGGCTCGGATGAGTCTCTTGAGTCTTTATGTAGGTCGTCAGCTTAAGTATTTTGTTTTGCGCTGGCATGAGCCATGAGGACCGCAATCGCCCCACTTCAATAATGTCGGGGTTGGATGAACGATACAGATTCAACTTCATTACTTTTTTTCAGGGGAAGAAGCAATCATTTCGCGTGCAAACGCAATAAAAACTCAAGCATTTACTATGGTGAAAACCCATCAGTGAAGAAACAACGAAAGACGAGATAGGGGCTCATTGCACGTGACGTGACGGCGTGACGTAACGGCGTAGAGCGCGTCGTAAGCCAATCACCTTTCTTTCTCCTCTTCTTCCTTGTTTTCATGCCAAAAAACCAATGAGCTCGCCCCCCGCCTCGCCCTCGCCGTTTACCTTCCCTTTACCGTTCTCGTCGGCGTCGTCCTCGCCGTTAGGCAGGCCCGCGCGTCTTTGGTCGAGCGTGCCAGCGAGTACGGCGGCGTCGAGTCCAGGGCCCGAGACCGAGGCTGACGGGGGTGCGTGTGTGGAAGAGAAGGAAGAAGGGGTGGGCAGGGACAAGGATGAAGAGATGCCGTGTAAAAGCGAAGGCGAAGGCGAGGGAGAGGCGGGGTTTTTTTCGCGTTTATTGAGTGGCAACAGGTGCTAATAATTCGCGTTTGCATAGCTTGAACAGGACGGAGAGATCCCCTTCTTGGACGGTATTCCGCTCTCGGACGGGAAGGCTGCGCGCGCGGTGCGCTGGGCGTCTGGTGTCGCCGTAGAACAAAATTCCGTCGAGAACGCGGATGCCAACGAAAGCACAGACGAAGACGCGGAGGAAGCGCAAGAAGGCGAGCTCACCGCGTCCCAGCTCTCGCGCCTGCACGTCCACGATCGCAGCGCGCCTTTAGCACGATTCTGACGCAGCAGATTGACGACGCGCGCGTCGAAGGCGTCCGCAGAACCCAAATCGCGGACGGCCGCGAGGTCGAAAGACAACTCTGGGCCGGCTGGCGAAGGGGCTTAAGCGCGTGGTGGTCGAGGACTTGGACTCGAAGAACGACCAGTGGGAGCAAGACCAGCTCGAGGGTCGCAATGGCTAGTCGGCCTGCACGCGCATCGGCTTAGTGGGATTTTTGGTGCGTTGCATGTTCAGAACGTCTCCTTGTTACTTGTTCTGAGACGTACTTTTTTCTATGCGCTTGCGTGCAGTGGATTTGAAGGATCTTTGTGTTTTGGCGGCCGAGATGGACTTGGGTTAGGCGATTCCCGTGTTTAGTTCTCGTTCGACGTATTCGGAAGGCTGACATGCTTTTTTCCCTCTCACAGCTGCTGCTTTGCTTTCCTTTTTGCTTGCTTGCACGCGCAAATTGGGCTCGCGTGTCTGGTTATGAGTCCGCTTGTGTTTTATTCGATGACCTTTGCGGCGGCATCTCTGACTCGTCGGCGCATCCCCTCTGCTGCTGCTGTTGATGGCCCGCCTCCGTAATTTGAATTCGACTTGGGCCGACGGACACATCTCTCCACCCACCATCACTCCAACTGGACCCGCCATTTTTTTTTTTTGGTTTTTTGTTTAACTGTTTTTTGTTTAACTGTCTCTGCTCGTATACGTGTCATCTGTCTCGTTCGCAATGTGGAGGTCTCATGTAATATTCTGGACCAGTAAACCAAATCGAGCCGTATCAAGCCACACCGAGCCACATCGAACCAAGGACAGCAAGCAAGCAGCAAGGCTTCCTTCCGTCTGGCATCGAATTAATTCAAGGAATCTTTCAGTTGAATCGTGCGGTGCGGCGAGTTACGTCGCACCCCCGTCTCTTGCCTCTTACCACCGTACTGCCTCCGGACGACCTCTGCACTCCTCTCTCTCTGGGTTCCCATGCCCTTCCGCGTTTTGAGAAGACCTTTGGATGCCTTTTATGATCGTCTCTACGGTGAAACTACCGCTTCTCAAGTCTGTGCACCCTTTCAACTGATTCGTGCCAGGTCCATTCGTTTCTTCCTTTGAAGGTTTGATGAATTTTAACGTTGTGTTCCAAAGCATGCACATCTTCGGCCACTGTTTTGTTTTCTTCGTTCTTTCTGCAAATCTACCTCTTGTGCTCCCTATGTTCTCCCTAGGCGAGCACTTTGCCCTGAGAATGCGTATGCGATCAGCGGCATCGTGAATGCGCCGTGCCAGCGCAGGGAGCGATAACTTTTCGCAGATCATCGATGCGCGTCAGAGGTGCACGGGTGTGTCTGACGGTTGCCATTTTCATTCTCAAACTTCAACTCTTGTCTATCGGGTTTTCAGGAGAACGGCCTCGTCATGGCATACTACCTCTTCCGCTGCACGTTCGCGAGGCTATACTCGACTCCACGCGCACTCGGAATTCCGGCTTTTCTTCCGCCCGCGAACATCGCCCGTGCTCGTATCCCTCGCTGACCTGTCCTCACGTCCGCGAAGCGAACTCGTGCTCACGCGCTTACCCATAGGAGGTGTGTAGATGCACGCACTGTATTGGCAGCAAGTGTTTGCTGCCCCAACCCCACGGAAACCTCAGGTGAGTGCAACCCGCCCAGTGGCATGGGCCTCGCATTAACATCTATTCTCTTCCTGTAGTTTCTTTGGCGGCTCGTGAAGAGAGGTGCGTATACGCAGGTTTCTCGTTGAGGTCGGCCCAGTTCCCCACATGGTATCGGCGCTACTACCGTTGCGGGGTCTATGTACGCCGATTGTGCTGCTAACCTCGATGAAATTTATCTCGTTCGATCTGCTCTAAGTATCTGCAGTTTGATTTGACTCGAATAACCCATAGGGCCACATCGGTACTACTTCAATTCGGTGCACTTCAAAATGGGTCCTTTCCTCTCTTTCGAAAGTTCCTTCCGGACGCTGAACCTTGTGATTAAGACATCAGGGAAGCTATTGCGACGAATGCCGTTAAAAACCTGTGTGCGCCGAAGGAAGATTTGGGCCCGTTCCGCCGCAGGAAACACCGTCAAGTTTCTCTCTCCTCCACGATCTTGATTCTGGTGGTTCGAACCTCGTTCTTTGGTTTTTTCTTGCTGAATGCCATGTGGCGGCCCTTCTATATTAACGACCGACGGATGACAGGGCCGAACCTCCATCTGGGTGGGCGGTGCGCCGTGCGAAAGTGTCTTCTGGCTGTCCTCCACGAGGCAGCACAGCAGTCTTGCTTCTTCCCTGCTTCTTCCTCAAGCCACCGACCCATCCTTCTTTAGTTACTTCCGTCTCCTGTGTGCGCAAGGTCGCCCCCAACTACATACAACATCCGCCCGCGTCTCTCACGGTCTCCGCAGCGATGTCTCACCCTCCCGGCCAATTTAAGACGTATAATAATTATCAGATCATCCAGGGTGCGAGAGAAATTGCTGCCAGTTATCGTTATTCAGTTTCTGCAGGAGGCACAGGAGGCCCCGGTGGTGGGAGCGGCGCTGGCGGACAGGGTGGGGCTGGGGGTACTGGAGAGGTCCCCAGGCTGAATCAGAATTACGAGGTTAATTCGGAGTATTTCACCATGAACTTGGTCATGCAGGACCACCGGCTTGACGATGCCCGTGTCGGACTGCCGGCGGTCACGACTGCGGAGCTGGAAACTCGGGCCAGCGAAGCAAGAGCCATAGGGAACCGTCGCCGCGATATTGAAGTAAGGCACACACCACACGGTGCGCCTTATTTGAAATCGTTACTTTCTTTCTTCTGATGGCGATGATCTCTTTTACCAGCGGCTTTGAATGATAGGAATCAGGCACCTGGATCACAAACCTCTGTCGACGGACAGACATGGTCTTCCACGACCCAGATTCCCTCGCGCCCTGCTTTCCCTCCAGCCAACCCGACATTCAATCCTTTATTGCTTCTGTGGCGGAAGTGCAAGATCACCCTGAAGGCGTCGTCGCCGCAGTCTCGTAACAACCAGCGACCAATCAATCAGTCAAACCGCGGGGGTCTCTCGAGTGAACCAATCCAATTTTACACTCGAATCAAAGCAGGGACCTCTCGCGCTTGGAGAGTCGACACGATGTCCCCACTGGTGAGGCCGTCGCACCTTTACGCGGCCACATTCACCTCGGAACTCGTGCCGAAGATGTAGGGGACCTATCGAGGTTCAATAGTGGCCCTTCCATCACCGTCAATAACCATAAAGAAGCAGGGATCCATATCCTCGATCGCGCGGTGGCCTTGGCGGCCCTGTACAACTCTGCGGAGAGTTTTCCGCAGCCAAAATGCCATCCCGAAACCCGCACCAAATTGCTCGACCAACTGTATCGCTGGTCGACTGAGCCGGACTCGGACCCTTCCATACATTGGTTCCATGGTCCTGCTGGCGCTGGCAAGTCGGCTGTCATGCAGACACTGTGTCAGCGATTGGAGGAGAGTGGGCGACTCGGTGGAAGTTTCTTCTTCAAGCGGGGCCACACAACTTGCGGTAATGCGAAAACACTCTTCGCTACGCTTGCTTACCAGCTTGCACTCTATCGGCCTGAATTGAAGGGCCCGGTCTCGACCAGCGTGGAGAGGGATCCATCGGTTCTCGCGCGAGGCATGGATGTCCAGCTGCGCACCCTGATCCTGGAGCCGTGCAAATTCCTTAGGAATTCTACGAGCTCAGTTCTCCTCATCGATGGGTTGGACGAATGCGAAGGGCACAATATCCAGCGAGAAATATTGCGCTTAATAGCATCCATTGCAAACACTCCTCACCTTCGGGTCTTGGTTGCCAGCAGACCAGAACCGCACATTCGAGAGACGTTTGACGAGCAGTCTTTCCAAGGACTTTTTGATTTGACCAATATCGAACAGTCGTTTGACGACGTCCGGACTTACCTCCAGAACGAATTTTCGCGCATTCATCGTCAGCATTCCACGATGGCAAACATTCCGACGCCTTGGCCGCCGCCAGAGGTTCTGGAGATGCTTGTTCGAAAATCATCCGATTACTTTATCTATGCATCTACGGCAGTCAAGTTCGTTGACGACGAATATTCCCGACCATCAAGACAACTGGAGATTATCCAGAATCCAGTCCCTCATGACTCACAATCACCATTCACAGCTCTTGACCAGCTGTACACTCAGATCCTACTGGGTGTCCCTGCCCACCACCGTCCCACTCTCTGTGACATCTTGTGTGTTCTGGACAACTTTGGCTCAAAGTTCCGAGCAGAGGGAATGGATCAACTGCTGGATCTCGAACCCGGGGATACTTTTTTGATTCTCCGTCCGCTCCACTCTGTCCTCAAAGTCCAACCAGCTCCTCCAATACGGGTGCACCATGCCTCATTCCGCGATTTTTTGAACAATCAAGGGCGGTCAACCATTTTCTACATTGGCTCCCCAGATCACCGCGTGAAATCGGCTCGCGCAATACTCAAGGCGCTTGGGTACAAATATGACAATCCGCAGAAAAACCGTGCTGGTTCCGAAATTAGCTGGTATGTACATGTGCCAACTTTCCAAAGTAAAAGGTCATTTTCTGACTCCATGGTATGCAGGGACCTCTCTGTGGGTTTACCAGATTGGATTGACTATATTACTTCTCTCACACCATCTACCAATCTTGTGCCTCTTGTCCGATCGGTGAGTCCGGACTTTGTTCTCCGCTCGGCTCACGACAATCACCAAATAGAAAAGTTTTTGGCCTGGCTGAAAGTATGTACTTCCATTCTCCGGATGAGTATTATAAAAATTCTGTGATGCAGAGAATCCAACCTGTTCCCAAAGATTTAATCCAGCGCTGGGAAGATTATCACTTCATCAAGTTATACCACATTCTTCAACGCCACATCATGTTCTTCGTACGCGACGAACACAAGAGGGTGCTTCCAGAGCAGACTGTCTCCCAGGTTCTGTCCCCATGCCTGGGCACAATACATAAAATGCACGCCCGCATGAATGGTGAACTCCAGACCATGGTAGCGGCATGTCGAGGGCTTTTGTCACAGGTCCCCCATCTGTTTCGCGTTCTCCAAGCCAGGAGGTTGCTTTTTCATCCTGCAAGCCGTGCTTTCAATTTGGAGGACACCCATATATACGCGGGAATTCCTCTTCAAATCCATATCGTATTGGATCTATCGTGGGATGACATTCAGCGGTATATCTGATTGCTGCGCCCCCTTGCAACCCGACCATCCGATTTCTTTTACACACTGTGTTTATTCCTGCCGACACTTTGCCGGGAACTTGACAGTCTTTGTCCCGAGCCGATAGTTTCTAGAGACCTGGCTTGTGGATTCATTCGGTTCATGCGGCGAATAGGAAGTGGAGAGTTACCCAGCTATCTATGGTAAGCAGGCTGCCACCAACGCCAGGTTGAATATCATCTTTTCGCAGGAGCCCTTTCTCACCTTGGGGAAATCCATGCCAGGAATGGGGTCGACACATTCGATCTTCTCCACAATCTGACACCGAGTTACTACAGGAACTGGATCAGTTCACCCCACCCTTTGATGCCTTTTCACATGCGATGGCGGCGATTCTGCAACCAATTGAGTTCTATGATGTTGTTCAATGGCTAGAGGTGAGGAATGTGCTACGCGTTATTGACCTGTTTTTCATTCTTTTCCAGGCCTCTTGTGACTCTCAACCTGATTTAATTCAGCGCTGGGAAGGTTACTTAAAGGAGAGCGTGGTTCGACTACGCCCTGTGTATGGTCCCACCTTCGTGGAGACGGATTACAGGCATCAAAATCTCGAGAAGCACAAGCATAGACTTTAGAAGATGCGTGATTATGGTCAAATAGTTCCACAGAAGTTGTTGAACAAGGCTAATTAAAAGAAATTCCGGGAAAACCGGTGTCTCGAGCACGGTACATAACTCAGGTGGTGTCCTTCCGCAGTGCATATATGACATAAAGTTCATTTTCAGTAGTCTTGTTGTGTGCATTATTGTTTCGTTGGTTACTTGACATTAGATATATAAATTACAAGTACATTGAACTGACGGAATTGTATGGAAACACTAGAATGGGACCCTCCAAGGAGGTTCCAAGGGTTTGGAAAATCCGGTTGAAATCCCTGGTCAAGCCTTCTCAGCTCTCATCAGACCGTCAGGCTGACCAGGGATTATCCGGTCCTTTCTGACCCTTGTCAGCAGTGGGAAAACCTGATTGACTGAGACAACCTGATATGCCCATGCCAGTGCATGTCATGCAATTTGGATTTTTCTGACATACGCTCAATGTCGGAATTGGGCCAGGGCAGACGCGGATTCCCTCATTGCTCCCGCTACCAGTTTCCGCAATGAGGAACGGGCCGTTCCTTGTGCGCTGTCATACTTGGGAACAGGCATCGTCTTCACTGAGAACTTTGTTTGAACTTTCTATGTATTGAGTGAGCTTGCGCTATTCCATGTGTTGGCCAGTAGCGCTTGAAGGGAACGGTGGAAACTCGAATTCAGTGACCAATCAAATTATTAAGGCCAATACATTTTTCATCGGGAATGTTGTACAGATATGTAGAAGTACATCTACGTCAAAAGCAAATAATATACAAAGAAGAAGAAAAATGTTGAGGTACAGGAAAGCATCGAAAGAAAGCAAGTAATGTACAAGGAAAAATACATTAGGAATAGTGGTGATGGAACGATAATGTAAATTAAAGCGACAGGCCCGGGGATGCTATGTACACAGGTTCATTAAGGATTGGTGGTAAGTAACGTAAGGATGTCAATCTGAAACCGATAGCAAACCGATAGCAAATCAAAGAGACGAAATCGTGAAGGAGATTGAATCAAGTAGGAGTAGGACAGTTGAGATATCCAATGCTTGCGCCGTGAGAGTTCTCGAGTAGACCTTGAATCTGATTCTGCAACAAGTCAGCAACATGCCGTTCTGTTATCCAGGAAAGAGAAAGAAATCGACTCGATGGTGACACGTGTGATCCGAGCACAGCCGCCATCACATAGTATACAGCTTCCTCCCTTCCATTACATTTACCAGTAGATCCTCCGTAGTTGTACCGGTTCGAGTGCCTCGAAAGAGAGCCGACGGGTGTCTCATCGTTTCAGGTATCCTTTTCACATGTCCCTTCTCCTCCATGCTGATGCTGATACCCTGCAGATTCGACAGCTATCCCTGTTTCTCGTTGCCTTCGAGCCTTTCTCGTGTTCCTCATCTGAGGCCAGATGGGTCGGAAGCATTGGGTGAGGCCGTCATAACTTATGCTGCTTCTCGTCAGGGGATTAACTAACACCTGCGCTCAGAAAATCCAAACTCTGCATATGATGCCTCCGACTCAGATGACACTCGCCGTAGCAGCCGTACCCACAGCCTCCTCAACAGGAGATTATGTCCATGTAAACTTTCCCCTTTGCGTCAGGCGGCTCATGATCTTATAATAGGCACAGCAGCTTAGGATCTCGCTCCCCAGGCCTTCTTTCTATCTTTCTGCCTCTGCCCTCATGCTGTCCGACCACTTTTTTAATGTCCTCCTGGACACCGTGGCGTCCTCGAACCTTCCCTCCTGGCTAACTCGACGTATTACTTGGATTATAAGCCGACTCAAGTGTATGCCCCTGACCTATGCACGCATCCAACCCACTCATTCAGACCCGCGGTGCGCAGACTATCTGGTGAGTATCTCGGGTCCTTTTACTGTACCAGGACCAGAGGAGAGTGAGCTTGAGATCCAAGACTCGGCTCCTCGCCCGCAACTGAAACCGAAAGATATTCCTTGTAGGCTCACCGAACATGCCTGAAACATATGCTTTGCATCTATGCTCAGCCTTTCATCTGGTGTCCAAGATTTCCGGGCCTTAAGCATCCCTCGCCGTATATTCGCTGAATATCCCGATTTGGGCATACTGAAGCACACGGGTGTCGAGAGGCAGAAGGCTAGTCTATGAGTACTTCTGGGTAGACTACATTTTTTGTGCTAGAATTAAGTACAGTATCTGGAAGTAGAACTTTGATGCGATGTTCTGAGGTCGCTCTAGACAAAGCAACATATAATTGCCCATCCGAGAATACGGGAATACGGAGATCCAGGCCAACATATTTACAGCAATTGGCAGTACCTAAGGTGCGGATTGAAAAAGTTCTGTTTTGGGATGTTTTGGAAGAATTCCCGATATCTCAACGAGTTCTGCACCGATTCACATGAAACCTAGATAGAAATACTCAGCTAATTCATGCCAAATTAGTGATAGAAAGAAACTTGCAAAAATGATGTATATTCAGTGACATTGGTTTAATGGGCTGATGAATGCAGTTTACAGGCATCTAGACGCATTCAAATGATGTGGATTTTTGTCAGGTAAAGCTTTGATACATCCAGAAACTTGTAATAGAGTCGTAATCCTCAAAAGTTCAATCTATCATGCTTGTAAACGCAACAGGACAATGAGCAATACTGCAATCAGGAAATATTGTGAAATTTGAATCCACTGCTGAGGTCTTTGCAAATCTGAATCTATTACAACTTGCAGAATGTATCAGAGCCTTACCTGACAAAGGTTGACATCATTTGGATGTGTCTAGATGCCTGTAAACTGCATTCGTCAACAAAATGGCCCATTAAACCAATGTCACTGAATATACATCATTTTTGCAACTTTCTTTCTATCACTAATTTGGCATGAATTAGCTGAGTATTTCTATCTAGGTTTCATGTGAATCGGTGCAGAACTCGTTGAGATATCGGGAATTCTTCCAAAACATCCCAAAACAGAACTTTTTCAATCCGCGCCTTAGGTACTGCCAATTCCTGCAACGGATTGTCCTTGAGCCTTGTTGATGGTCAATGCGAAGGCAAGACGAACAGGGAATTAGCGCCTGCTGAATCGGAATGAGAGGTCGGTGGAATTTGTCGGAGTCAATGTAATAGGTCATGTGTTTCAAAATGTAGAGGTCACGAAAATCGCCTGAATGTTGACATCGGGTGACCTAAGTAGACTGTGTTTAGATTTGTCTAAAATGCGGTGGTGCGTTCCTTGCCTACGCCGAGGGTTTGGTTGATCGGAATTGCTGCTGCCATGGGCCCGGGCTTGTTTGGTAGGAGCAGGCAAGTGTCTGCCCAAGAATGAAATGCTTTCGGGTGCTCGCGCTTAACGAGATTGCGTGTCTGGAGCTCATTTACAGCCGTTTGCGGAACTTAGGGCGCGGGCCATTTTTTTCTCATTTGACGGATTTTCAGCAAGTCGCCTGCCCCGAGCTCAATTCTGATCGGATCGCCTTGAAAGTAGGCGCGTTAGAATCACATTGAGAATCCGCAGTCAACGCAATGCCGGTATTTTTGATGCCATCAGACAATGAAATTTCTGTTGAAAAATCTGTGTTTTCAGCGAGTCACCTGTAGCACTCAAAGTACTGCTCGGATTGACCTAGTTTTTGGATATGTTGTGTGCATATATACACCCTAGTCAATGGCAACTTTGGTTTGATAATATTCAAAGTAACTGTAATCCATTGTGCAGTTTGTTGAAATGGTCATTCTCCTCCTTTAAAGAATAGAGCACTTAAAGTGGATTTGGCTGTGACCACATGTAAAATCATTATGGTTGACCAGAGTGTATGTATGCACTCAACATATCCAAAAACAAGGTTAATCTGAGCAGTACTTCAAATGCTACAGGTGACTTGCTGAAAACACAGACTTTTCGGCAGAAATTTCATTGTCTGATGGCATCAAAAATACCGGCATTGCGTTGACTGCGGATTCTCAATGTGATTCTAACGCGCCTACTTTCAAGGCGATCCGATCAGAATTGAGCTCGGGGCAGGTGACTTGCTGAAAATCCGTCAAATGAGAAAAAAAAATGGCCCGCGCCCTAAGTTCCGCAAACGGCTGTAAGGCCCAGCCCCGAAGAGCCAACGCATATTCAAGAACACCTGTCGCTTTAGATTTCATTTTTGTGCCCTCCGCGTGAAGGGTGGATGCCGAGGATTCGTTCCAGTTCAGATGGCGTGATGGTGGAACAGCCGGTGCGACGAGCGGGGATCAGGGTGTTAATCTTTGCACGCAATATACCCCATTCGATTTCCTCGGCAGCTTCCCGCCTTCGCCGTTCCTGCTCTTCATGCTTGCAAGCGATGAGAGCATCCCGTTCGTGACGAAACCTCGCGGCTTCTTCCTCCGACAGTCCATCTGGAGTTGCCTCGCGGCTATTGGGCTGAGATGAGGGTGAAGGACACTGCGGGCTGGCGTCCAGGTGGCCTCGGTCCTGCTGAGCATAGTCCTGTGCTTCAGCTGGTGTAGCCCAGCCTCCCGCAGGCGCTGAAGAAATTCGGAGGTCGGGAGTGCCTCGTTGACGAAGAACTGTCCACCAATTTTTGGCAAGCCTCGGCACGGACACGGAATGAAATTTAGATGGCGAGGAACGAGCCATGAAATGACGCGAAATGCACAGAGATGGTGAGCGAAATCTTGTGCTGGTCGAGGCGAAGCCCAACCGCGGTTTCCCGTTATAACCCCCTGGAGTGTCGGAACGCTGCAGAGGACACTACTCAAAAGGAGGAATCTGACTGTAGAATTTGTTTTAACTATCTACTGCAGTAGTGTCATTGTGGAGCAGATAAGACGTGACAGGACATCAGAACGCGACGGGAACATACAGAGCGCATGTAAAGTCAGATCATAATCTTTGCCCAATCCGGACCCCAGGCAGCGTCGGTAAATCGCAGGGAGATTCGGAGTTTGCGCAGAAATGACCCTAGTGGCCGGGTAGCAAACAAAGGTGCACTGGCGGAATGTATGCGCGCGCATTACCGCACGGAAGCGTCTACGGAAATTTCCCAGAAGGCCTGAGGGACAGGCCGCCTAGAGTCAGCCGGTCACAGAGTCAATGAGGCTGTGTGGTTAAAACCCCGGTGGCGTAGAGGCCCTCACCGCGGCTTCGGTTGTCCAGAGCAGCGTAAGTAGCAAACTCGGGAGCCCTCCGAAACGACAAGGGATTCCTCGAACATGTGCATCATTGATGAACGGATAAAGCGAAAAGATGCCAAGACGAAGAAACAAAAGCATCCGCGCCTTCTCATGCCCATCTACGCATGCTCAAGGGAGGAGGGACTAGGAATGTGACAGGCCCAAAGCTGCGCATAGCCATCTCCCAGCATTCCCGGTAGACGGTCCGACGCATTGTGCAATGCCAGTCATTGGATCAAGATGCAAACAGAATAGAATAAGATGCAAAGAGGCCCGCAAGAGATCCACACCAAGAGGACGACGAAAGGAAGCCATCACGTCCGTAATATCAAAATGTCATAATGATGCACTAGGAAAATCGAAACAAATTTCAGGTCAAAAACACAGCCAAGAGACGCTAGACTAAGAAGCCAGGGCAAGCACCTTGTCGGCCGAAAGAGGGCCAGAAGGAGGCTGTGAGACAGACGTGTTGGAGGGCATGGCAGAAGTGGGGTCCTGGAGAGATAGAGTGGGGGCAGATAGGGTGGGTAGGACGACGGAGACAATGAAGGTCAACGAGGTCAATAGCTTTGGTATTCTGTAAGGGGTCGATCACAAAGACCTAAGACAAGATAGCCCGGAAACCCAAATCGATACCAAACCTAGTGCACCAGCCAACTACTTATACAGTACAGATCACTATCAGTCCACTACAACAGATGGCAACTGTATGATAGATAGAAAACCAACAGATAGAAACTGGCAGATGGCAACTGTCAAGATGACAGATGATAGATGGCAAGTATTCTGATGGTGATAAATAGGATGGATCACAAGGGGAAGAGAAATGATAGGAGATAAGAAGGAGATCCCCTTACATACCCCGGTAGACAGACCCCCTGTGTATGGGTGGGCAGAACACGGTGACTCACCATAATTTGGGAGGTGCCGACCAAGGAGAAAGCCTGTAAGTGGAGACTATGCATTCATTCTGGACCTGGAGCATTTTTTTTCAGCCCTCAGAGTACCTGGTTTTGGTGGCTAAGAGCCAAGATTTCAAGTGTATTCAAAATGGGTGGGCAGCGCATGAAAGTCTCCTATTGTAAAGCTTTGTGGTACAGCTGCCTCATGATTACGGGGAAGCATGCCAAGGTGAATGATACTCTTGGTTCGGATTGGATGCATTCGCTTTCATGTTCGACATGCAGCCAGACACCCTAGCTTCTGGCCTTGTCCAACCAGCCAGTAATCCCAAATTTCAACGCGAGCTTCTTCAGGGCAGATGGTGTACCAGTGAGTCCAGCATTGATACCTGAGGGGGAAAATGGAATATGTGAATAATAAGACACTTAAATTCGAATCATGTGACGTACGCAGACGGTTCGTTCTGATGATCTCAACCAGCTTGTCGAGTTCATCCCTGGCAAAGTCTGCTGGGGGTACTCGGGCGATTACAACCTTTCACATCTCGTTCAAGGTCGGACCCAAGGTAAGCTTTGAGGGTCAGAAAGCCTACACGCCAAAGAGTGTTGGACGTTGCAGCAGACTCGGTGAAAGTTTGCTCAGCAACAATGCAAATGGCTGAAAAAAAATGGTAGATGATTGTCGTGCTTGTCAGTTGATTGATTTTGGGTCAACGCACCAGCAACCAGCTCAGCACGTGCTTCCTGTGTTCTTGTCCTTGAGGATAGCATCTGTTGGATATGGGCAAAAGATGTGGATATAAGGTAGTTTGGATACACACAAGGAAAGGGTGTTTGAGGATCAAGGCAATCATGAAGGCCTTGACATTGGTGTCCTGTGGATTCATATTAGGAAGGGGTGGGATTATGAGAGAGCCTCTTCACAAACTGATTGGGAGAAAGGGGTGTTTAGGTCACAGGCAAAGGTCATGCAGTTAAAAACTGACAATCTAGTGATACAGTGAGAGGAAGTGGGAGGTGGGGCAAGCAAATCATCAGGTACACACAGTCTGTGAAGGTCGGCGTGTGGCACGGTGAGAGGTGGGCAGGCGAGCGAAACATCGGACACTCACGCCCTGTGAAGATCAGCATGGCACGGTGAGAGATGGGCGGGCAAGCGAAACATCGGACACTCACATGCTGTGAAGATCAGCATGGCACGGTGAGAGGTGGGTGGGTGGGCAAAACATTGGACACTCACGTCCTGTGAAGATCAGCATGGCACGGTGAAAGGTGGGGGAGCAAGCGAAACATCGGACACTCACAAGCTGTGAAGATCAGCATGGCACGTTGAGAGATGGGCTGGCAAGCGAAACATCGGACACTCACATCCTGGAAAGATCGGCATGGCACAGTGAGAGGCGGGTGGCCGAGCGAAACATCGGACACTCACAAGCTGTGAAGATCGGCATGGCACGGTGAGAGATGAGCTGGCAAGCGAAACATCGGACACGCACACCCTGTGAAGGTCACCATGGCACAGTGAGAGATGGGTGGGCAAGCGAAACATCGGACACTCACATGCTGTGAAGATCAGCATGGCACTGTGAGAGGTGGGTGGGTGGGCGAAACATCGGACACTCACAAGCTGTTAAGATCAGCATGGCACGGTGAGAGGTGGACAGGCGAGCGAAACATTGGACACTCACATTCTGTGAAGATCAGCATGGCACGGTGAGAGGTGGGTAGGCCAGAAAAGCATCAGATACTAACATCCTGTAAAATCGCCACGTAGAATAATAGGTAATGTGTAATGGGTAGATAGATATAATGTCAACACTTACATACTGAAGCAACACTCAATCACCATTACCTATGATGCAAAACAAAATAACAAACCTCCTGCAGAGACCGCCACATATGATTGTAAGCGTAGGACTTCCATCAACCTCTCCATTCCACTGACCATATACTATTTGAATATTAGTTCATTTAATTCAGTTCTGCTCTCTCTCAGTCAGTAAGTACCCAGATTTGAACACAGATTTTTTGTCAGTGCAGAATCTGCAACCACTAGCATTGAGCTAGCTGCACTCATTGGACTACATATTGGACTGAAACCTGGCCAAGACCTCACCAGACCTGTGATCCAGTATTTTTCCAGAAAGCCACCATGTCTTTTGATTTTGGATAATCTCGAAACCCCATGGGAGCCAATCCAGTCTCGGAATGGGGTGGAGGAATTCCTTCCCTCCTTACCGATGTTGCACATCTTGCATTAATTGTAGGTCTTTATTTATTGCTATTCTACCTGCTCATATCCAACAGATCACAATGCGAGGTGTAGAAAGGCCAGCAAAAGTCCGCTGGACCCATCCATTTTTGCAGGCAATGAATCCGCTATCAGATGTTGCTGCTCGACAAACCTTCATCGATGTCACAGACAATTCTGTCGATGCAAAGGAAATGGACACACTGTTACAGCTGACAGATAATATGCCCTTAGCAGTTGATCTGATTGCTCATCTTGTGGACTATGAAGGCTCTTCCAATGTCTTGGCTCGGTGGACATCGGAGAAGACTTCACTGCTTTCTTTAGGCCACGACAGAAGATCCAATCTCGATGCATCCATCACACTCTCCCTTTCCAGTCCTCGGATCACCTCTGGTGCCAAGGACTTATTGAGCCTGCTCTCAATTCTTCCAGATGGACTTTCGGATATTGAACTTGTCCAAAGCAATCTTCCAATTCTCAATATTCTTGGGTGCAAAGCTGCATTACTTGCCACCTCATTGGCATATCAGGACGACAAGAAGAGACTCCGATCACTGATGCCCATTCGAGAGCATATCCAGCGGTTCTCTCCAGCTTCCCAGTTTCTTATACAATGTCTCTTCAAGCATTTTCATTCACTTTTGGATTTGTATGAGAAATATGATGGAGAGCAGCTGAGGCCTGTTGTTAATCAAATCACATTGAATCTGGGAAATCTGCAAGAAATACTGTCCCGACAATTACGTGCTAGTTACCTAGACCTTCGAGACACCATCTATTGCACATTATCTCTGAACTCCTTCTACCGAGTCACTAGGAATTGGCGTACAATGCTGATGGATTGCATTCCAGGTATTTTCCCTCAACCCTGTGATCACCGACTCGAGACAAGCTTTATTGTGGAAGTTTTGCTCTCATCATCATCCTTCATCATCCTAATGTCATGCCAGAAACTATTGATTGCTCAAGGATTGGCTCACTTTGAACACTTCAATGACCCCCCTTTTGAGTGTGAGTCCCCTTTACGGTTTCATACCACCACTTGTCTAATGGGCCCCCAGCTCGATTCTATTTGGCTGCTGGAGACTATTATCACTACTTTGAATCTGATCTGTCCCGAGCCACACAATCCTTTGAAGAGGCACTGATCTTGTCAAAGTTGTGTGGAGACATGAATGGCCAGTCCATTGCATGGAACGGCCTTGCTGGTGTTGAACTAAAAATTGGGAATCATCCTACAGCCCAAGCCCTCGCCAGTGAAGCTCAAAGACTTGCCAATGTGTCAGGGAATCTGTATCAAGGGGCGAGATCACTTTATACTGCAGCCATGGCCTCAACATACATGGGTGACTACCCAAATAGCATTCTCTGTCTTCACCGGGCAAGAGAGAACCTCAGTATTTGTGGCATGTCTGGAGGCGATAGTGATTACAGGATCACAATTTCAATCACAAACCTCCAAGCAGAGGTCCATCTTCGAAAATCTGAATATGCTGAAGCTCGAAACATTCAAAGTCAAATTGTTAAAAACACATCCACAGATCACAATCTTTATTCCCATGCATTTGGACTACTCAATCTTGCAGAGATTGATGTAATCATTGGTGCAGACGCCCATGATGTTTACCAAAGTCTAGACAGGGCAAAACATAGTTTTGGCACTCTTGAACATTCTGCTGGACTCGCCTTCTGTGAGATTATTCATGCAGATTTGGAACTCAGAGAGGGGAATATCTCCTTAGCAGAGGAAAAATTCCGGCAATGCCTCAATTTAGCCTGGGGAAAGGAAAATCAGATTGTATCTTTCTGTTTGGAAAGACTAGCCAATGTCAAGTGCTGGGATGGTACAGAGTGGACTTCTACATGGACGGTGATATACTTCGCCCACGCACAAAAAATCAAAAGAGAAATTAGCACTCAACAAGGCACTCCTCTTTCTGGGAGATGTGTTCATTTCCGCGAAGGATGAAGACACAGCGGACAGCCTCTTCACTGTGGCCTTGGAGGAGGGGTTCACCTACATGGATGTCCCATCACAGTCGAGCTCAGTGCATGTTACGTCTCGGAGATCTTGCAAACAGCAGGGGAAGATCACCCAAAGGCTACTGAACTCTGGAGAGCAGCTCACCCACTTTTTGAGCGGTCATTGCAGGCGAAAGATGTTCCCCAAATTGACACCAGGCTTGCTGCTGTTGAGACGACCCATCAGAAAGCACTGGTGCAACTGAAAATGTTGCATGCACCTGTTGGATCATTGCAGCCACAGCTGGAAGAGATGGAAAACTCAAAGATGGCAGACTCTACTGATGCAGCTGATGGACATAAGTTATAGTCCCTGCTGTAGTGTGATTTTAAAATAGGTCAACCTTCCACTTTCCTGTTATCACACATCTGTATGGCACGCTTCTGCTAGTATACCCTGTCTGTATGTTGGAGTTTAATTTATTTGTTTCCATGTACCTGCATTCCAGTTTCCAACAGAGCCATTTGTTTTTTGCAATTACTCATCGGTTGCCCTTATGTAGATGTCATGATATTCAACATTTTCAAGACTAGAACCTGGCCAAAACCTGGTCACAAACCCACCGGGTTCTATAACCCGAACCGGGTTGTTCCCGCCAGATAACCACACAACGCCGCAGTTCTATTGTTTACATCTGGGCAAATATCTCTTGACATCAAAGGGCTGCAGTGAGCTGCACCTGGGATTGCCGACGAACTCGGGTACTTACAGGTATCGGTTCGGTTGTGGAGGGTCCACACCTTCCAATCGTACACGCCGGTGATTAGGAGGCTCGTTCAATTCTTGCGTGAGCTATGAGGATACGAAGCGGCGCTATTTTTTTTTTTCTTGACCCTCGCAACTTCAATGAAGAATAGGGTAGAGCTGAAACGTCCTTGCTTAGTGTCTTTTGCGTTTCTCGGTGATACAGTATTGGTGTGATATTAGGACAAGGGGATTCAGCTGGAATTGAACGCCATTGCTCGTCAAATAGATATCAGTTCAGTAATTGGTGGGTAGTGTTGTGCCGGGTCAGGGCTCAAGGCCCAAGCCCGACCCAGGCCCGACCCAGGTAGGGCTCAGGGTCGGGCTCAGATTTTTTGAAGACCCGCAACCCGGGCTTGAGCCCTGGTCTACATGCACCTCCTGTTCAAGCCGTTTGGGTTGAGAAAATCCCGCTTAAAATTTGACTTGAGAGATGTATAATGTGAGTTTTCTTTCTGTGATGACCGTATTCTCAGTTCAGCCCAGGTATTTGAGGTTGAGCAGTAGAACGGAACATGCCGGTCCTTTGATGTATGGTTGAACTTCCGTGATGTCCAAGATAACATGCTTATAGCAAACTACACACTCGCTGGATTTCAGTTCAAAAAATACATACTCAAGCCCGGGCCCAAGCCCCAAGCCCGACCCGACCCGGGCCCTACCTGAGGGCTTGGGTCGGGCTCAGAAAATTCCCAAGCCCAAGCCCTCCTCGACACCCGACCCAAGCCCGGGCTTTCAAACCCGACCCGACCCGAACAAACACTATTGGTGGGGGGATTTATGGGGCAGCTAGAGCTCACGACATAGGAGGTACGACAGAACACTTGTACGGAATACCCAGTGGAAACATCAGCATGACGGAGGGAGAATCAGACGTCCGGTTCAAGACATCGACACCGAAGGCCTATACCATAGGGGCCGCTGTGCCTCACTCGAGGGAGGGGGCGCCAGAGTGACCTCGAGCAAATGGTTTGCAAAATCAGCGACTGTTTTCCTTCCGTTTATTTTGGGGGCTGCGGATCGTCGAGGGTGGGGCGCCCCTCTGCAGATAAAGAAGTGCTGCATCGAGAAATACCGCTCCAGAACCAGTCAGAAATGACATGTGTAAAGGGGCAATTTATGTATCGTCGACTCGGAAGTTGACGCGTATCAGCTACCAGAAACGCAAGTAGAGAGGATCCGAGCCAGATTGCGTTCGGGCAGCCGTTTAGGTATGTAAGCCCGCAGAGTATGGACGGGGGCGACAGGGCAGATCCTAAAACTCAGGACCCAATAAGAATGGCGCTGCAAAAATTCACCTTTGAATTATGCAAAAATATACAGGGGATAGGGAGATAAACTAAGTGGAAAAAAGAAATGTCACATGGGTGTTCGGTCATTAGCCCAAAACACCTGCGATTGGGGTCAACCAAGATATAGATGAGATCCGTTTTTCGAGTACTTTCAGACTTTATACACCATTTCCATATTCAAGACAAGACATGCCTTCGCTACGCTCCGGCGTATGTCGTGGATGCATACAGATGTTCAATGATGATTTCTTGAATTCATAAAAAAGATCGGCTCGGACTCCAATTACGTAACATCAGACAGAATCTATCAAAGCTCTAGCTGAATACACATTGCAGTACGAGCAGAACCAAAAAAAAAAAAAAAAAACATGAAAAGGGTATGCTATAAGCGAGAGCTGAGTATGGCGGAATTGGAGTAGTACCAAAAGACTTTACGTGGTTCAAAGATCCACGGAAATTTTGAGAGACGGAGAGTGCAGATATCCGAGGCCGAGCTGCCGGAGTGGAGGCGTCATCTTAATAACTCGTCAATTTACATATTACAGAGACGGTTAGACGCACCAGGATCGCAAAATCAATCAATCCTGCACCAAGGAACTCATCCGCCTCATCAGTGGCTTGTGAACGAACGCAAACTCCTACCTCGCATGTACAAAGTGGGAGAGCTCCGAAAGACGAAACAGAATGGTGTACGCCAAATGTCGGAGAAGGCTGAAGAATGCAAGGGCCTCACTACGTCCCGCGGCAGTAACATGTAAATGATTCTCACACCTAAATAGATGTCGTATGGGGCGCCGGGAACACTTGGAAGGAACGGCAAGAAGGACACCGGCGGTCAATGCAGATAGTCAGCGGCGCCGTGGTGGACCTCTCAAAGTGGATGCTGGTATTCCAGAAAAGCAAAGGATCTCAGTATTGCAAACGATTGAAGGCCACGCGTACGAACCGTTTGAATGTTCTCGTTGTATTCGAACTCGGGCATCCCATCAAATTCCGGTCCCCCCAGATTAACTAAGTGAGCATATTGAAATCAAAAACGAGCTGCATCATTCGGGTAGCACGGTAAGGGAGGGCGAGGAAAGTACCCAACGGAACACGGAAGCGAAGTGGACTTGACTCGATTACCCAGGGTCTCAAGTTCGTAGCTTTGACGCGCGTTGAAACGGAGTCGGCTGGAATGATAATTGGCCACAGATCCAGCGACCTTGAGCAATAGCCATCGCGCTAAGTATCGGTTTTTGCAGTCGCATCCTGAATCCTCCTAGGAAGCATGCCTTCGTTCTGACACAGTTGGGCGCACGTTAGGGTTCGCAGACAGCCTGAGATTGAGGCATGAATTCTTAGGTGGCCAGGTAAGGGGTCAAAATATAGTTAGATTTCGATCGTCGGCAAGAAATGCGTCACATAGATGGCGGAGATACCCCTCCACACTTTGTGCACGGGGATCCATCGTAGCTCAGATTCTTGATCGCTGTGTAAAGCCGTTTCACAGACAGGTACACCGAACCTTTCGTGGATTCGCCATAGACCCGTTCGCACGATGTCGAGCATGGCTGATTTTTGGATGGCCAATTCATCGTGTTCTCCCCCGCGCGATCCACTGGACCGCGCTGAAGTCGGACTTCCCGGCGTCAAAGGCGTCTCCCGCACCGAAGGATTGGCGGCGGCGTCTACCATCAAGTTCTGCAGGCGGCAATTCACTACATTTCGGTCCCCGCAGGTCAGTAGCTCATTTTGAAGGGTTTCATGCTCAAATTCATGGCCAGCTTGTCATGGTACACAATGTTTCCGGCTGTTCGGAGAATCGGCCTTTGATGACAAGCTTGGCGACCGTCCGGGGACCTTCTGAGGAGGGAACGAACGGTAGTGAAATAGTTGAGTATCGCTGCGTTTCGCTGAAGGAAGATATGAATATGTAGATGTCTGATTAGCTTACCTTGTATTGAGTACGTCCGGCAATGAGTTGAATCTGGAGTGCGGGAGGTATGAGACATTGAGAATACACTGAAAACATACCTCGCATGAACAATCGCCCAAAGAGATCGGGCAGGCGGCTCAAAGCGAACCGGGGATGGGAGTCGAGGACCGCAACGGTAGTCAGGAGCGTCGCACAAACATTATTTTGCTCGTAAAGTAGTCACTGCCACTGAGACTTCGTGCGAACAGACGTCATTATTGTCTCGCTAGTCTTCCGACATGATTCATAAAGCAGCGCCGCAATTTCAGAATAATTCGGAAGCAAAGAATCTCCGTCGTTTCGGTGGACCAGGAGAACGTTGTCAGAAGCGCGAGTCGAAAAAGGATTCACCGTTCCTCGGCGTCTCTGATTGCTTGTTGGAAGACACCCGGCTGAGTTTCGAGACTGGAATCAGTGGATACCTCCGAGGGCTTCGAATATCATAAAGAAATCCGCAGAAGACGTTGATCGACCCGTCGGAGGAGAGAGTATAGAAGATGAGGAAGGGAAGTGCCGGCATTGATATCAATATCGATCCGATGTCGGAGACACAGCCACTTCGGTCTTGTGTTCTACACCGCTCGGCCGAAGTTAACGCTGCCCAACAACTGCCGAACTGAAAGTCAGGTATATACGCACAATACGCAGCGTTTGACCAAGCAAACTCCTACTTCAAACTCCTACTTCAAGTGCTGTCCCGCCCCCATCCGCAGTGACCTACGGCCCACTCATGCCCCTCAACTCCACGCCCAGCCCTCCCAAATCTCCGTTTTCGACGACGCCTAGGCATAACGTATAGCGCCGCTGATGATCTAGTGCGTCGTGTTTTCATAATACCCCCACAATTCCAACCACTGTCTTCCTCCAATTGCTTCAAGCAACTCAACGCCTTTCCCCAGGACTCAATCGCTTACAACTCAGCACGCCAGCATCAACATCGACTTTCCGCGTCGCCTTCGCTGTACAACCTTAGGGAAAATGTCTAGTGAGCGGTAGATACTGCCTCCAACGCTTGTATTTACCCACCTATACTAATACAGGGCTTTCGGATCCATTCTACCTCCCGGCTGCTCCCCTCATCCGTGCAATTCTCTGTTGTCCAACGGCATTGAATCCGACGTGCACTTTCCCAGCTTCCCGACTTCTTCGCGCATTCAAGGCGCGATACAGCACCGCCTTTGCCCCTCGCACCACCTGCGGGATGTACATTGACTTTAACCCGAGTCTAGCCGTCTTCACGAGCCAACGATCGTTATAATGGGAGTATCTACTTCGGTGCGTCCCCATCTTCATTCCACAGTCTGGCCTCCAGATCTTAATGATTCCTCCAGCCTACTAAAATCATCTGCCTGTCGTCCTCCTCAGATCTTGCCAGGCTTCACTCGCGCTCTGCATCACGCGACTGTACGCCTCCTTGGTGGTTCTTCGTGGCGAAGGGTAACTGGTTTGGGTCCGTCCTAATCTCCTCATCTCCTGCACTCGATCGGTAATTTTTGCTTCATCCCCAAGTTTCCTCTCTCGCGACATCGTCTAGCGGTCCGCCTCCTGCGACCTATCCATATTCACTCCCGTGCATCGGAGGTTTCCATTCAAGCTCCTGGTACGGAGCGATCGTCGAGATGGGTAGTTTCGTTGCGCGTACGTCCTCCTCTTGTTTGCTTCCCCAACACCCAAACTTCACACGGAGTCTCCCTCCCTCGTACGGTGCCAGCCGTCCTATCTCGAAAGTCTTTCCACGTATCAATCTTGGTCGCTGCGTGCAGCGATCCCAATCCACCCGCCGGCCGAATCCGCGCGCCGCAAATCCCAGGAGTAAAAAGTGGGACAAAGGTTCAGGATACATTGATGCGTCTTTTCTTTACTACTCCCCGCCCCCCACATCGTCCCCTTAACAATTCTCTGTCATCAATTATTCAGCAATTTCCCGCGGGGCGTTTTCTTCTTCAAAACTCCGAGGCTCTTCCGCCATTCAATATTCAGCCGACCCAATCGTCCTCGGCGCTGGTTCAAGCCTGCTCATTCTTGTCCCACTGGTCTTCCTTCAATCCAAGTCCTCAATCTCGCGGGTGTCCTGCTCTGGGTTGCATCGGTGCGCTTCCGCCAGGCATGTCCTCCTTCCCATTCCGTCCTCCTTGATTCCACGATTCGCTTTATCGAGAGCGTCGTTTATCTTCAGCCATCTGCTCGTTTATTATCCTTCAGCCTCCCCGGCCTTCCCTTCGTGTTCATTCAGAGATCGTGCAGGAACCGTAGCTCGCAACATCTGCGAGCCATTCGTGCTCTGGAAGGACTCTTAACCCCATCCTCAACGCCATTTCTCACGCCATACCTTCTCCATTCATTTTTCCTTCGTCCCTTAATCCTCTTCATTCTTGTAATACTCACGCGACACAATGGCGCCACCCTTATCCTTCGCCGAATACGCCAAAATGGTCCGAGATATGTGTCTCATTGTCCTCTGAAAACGGTTCCTCGTTTTTTATTTTTATTTCGTCGAGTGTTTGGATTACTCATCTTTGTGCGGATTCAGATTAACTCCGAGCCAGATACCAGCTAAATCCCTTTTCTCTTTCATCGTTGCGGAGCTTTGCCCGACAGCGTCAGCTGATTCAGCAATCTACCCCGGACATTTTGCGTTCTATCGAGCAGCCGATGCTTCTCATATCTGGAGTCACTCTCATTCTTGCCGTCAATCCATTCTTGTTCTCCAGCTCTGCTCTGTATCACCCGCTCCGCGACGCAACCAATTTTATGCTAAACCCTGTTCATTCCAGCGCTACGGACTTCAAACTACAGTCCGCTCTCTTGCACTGATTCATTATCCGGAGCTTCGATCATCTCATCCGCAACCCTCGTTCGCTGCCTTTTGCTTCGCTGGGATTTCGAATCAATTTCTCTAGGTACCCGTATCTTCTCGGTTCCGGCTGGCGAACATCGATCGACGACAATACTTCCTGCAGCCAAATGTATCGATTATAATGTGACTCGGTGCTCTTTCTCGTATTGCGGCCTTTCGCGAATGTTGAGACGCTGGAACCTGGCGAGAGGGCATCTCCGCACCGACCACATCAAGGTTTCGTTGGGAACAGGGATCTTAGCATTGCCCGAGGAGACCGTTAGCCTCATTCTCACCCGAGGTCGGCCATCCACGCTAGCGTTTTGGAACGCAGCTCCCAGAACCCATTTTAATTCCGAAGGAAAGGATTCCGCCGGTTGTTGTGATAGCTTGGCGGTAATGTTCGTTGTCAGCGTTCAGGGATCGGATCCTTGCTTTCTGAAGGCACTGGGCTCTTCGAAAGCAGTCAACGTCTGCCGACAGAAGCCTTTCACTTTTGACCAACCTGGGCTCTCAGCATCCAATTTCTTCAACTCCTGATCCATTTCCTGGCCGCTTTGGTCGGTGCATTGCATCCACTCTTCCTCAATCTCTCATAATCGCCGGGGCCTCTCCCCCACGCAACTCACGAGTCAGTATTGAATTGTCCCAAAAAACATGCCTGCTGGTGAAACTCGCTTTGCACACGTATGTATCGCCCTGCTCCCTGTTTGATCCGAGCATTGCTTGAACTTGATTAAATGTCCCCAATCCAACGTTCACCATAACTGTGTTTTGATAGTAATCTTATCTTTCTGTGATGCAATCAAAATGATGCGACAAACACATGAATGCGTTCCTCGAGATAGATGAATTGTGTGCGCCATCGAGGAGACCGGTAATATGTGATCCTTCCGTTGAAAGATAGATGAGGTATTTCCCCTATTTCCTTTTGACTCCCCTTACGGCGAGCGCAACCTTGGCGCAACCTTCGTAAAGAGATCCAAGTTTGTTTCAACTTTCAAGATCGACTTGTCAGTTTAACGTTCAACAAACGAGCAGAGTCATAAAGTACTCTCAAGTCATCTTCGACTTCTCGAGATCTCAGACGAGCTTCGAGTTGAACTTGAAGGGTGTGTTTCGTCACGGTATTGATGACATCGCGACACGTGCCGCAAGCTGTGCTCTCATTCAATCCTCAGTGCTCACGTCCACAGACCTGCTATGGACTTGTGAGCCTGCGAGATCCTTTTCCGACTACTAATCCAACAGATTACAGGAATCAAGACGAATTCCGCGAAATCGCCCAATCTTCGGCGGCCATTTTGCCGCAAGACACGCAAATACTCATTTTTAGCATCGAGGAGAGCCCGGACGGCTGTCAATCCGACACGTATGATTTACTTTACCGTCAACGACCTGATGTACATACGCTGTGTAGATTATGTGCACTCGGTCCGCCCCTCACCTCCACTATCGAGGCGAAGATCAAAGGAACCATCTCGCGTGCGGTTTCCCGAGTCGGTTTGCGTATCAATTTGACTTTTCCGACAGGAAATTTGGCGACGACTACCCTTACCTCGCAGGACGATCTCCCTTCCGAAAACCCTGAAGAGGAAGCCGGACTGGCGCTCGACATATTGGATTCAGAGGGAGTCGGTGAGCCTCTTCGTGTTATTAATTCCCTGGGGGATAACAAAATCTCTCAGTCGCGGTGGAACCCATTCCTTCGTCCATTGTGTAAGTTTGCTCCGCTGTTCGATGCAGATTGATTCGAACATCTCCTCAGAGAAGCTGGGACGTCTTGTGTATCGCCCTCCACCGGTACTCGATCTGAGGATTCGCCTAGCGCGCTTATCGCTACACCCTTTCTAGACAATCTAGGTCTCAAATTCAATCGACGGTACGAAGCAATCTATTGCTGTGCATGCCAGCAGTATGTCCCACTTCCCGACCTTCACGGGCATCTCACTGCGGGCTGGAAATACTATGTTTCTGAGACTGAGAGATCCACCCCACACTCACCGCCGATGTCAGCCATTCAGAAGAATATCGCCATTAAGACGCGCGAGGACCTTGAAACCCACTCGGATTTGACCGGGGTCACCCGAGTAACGGGATTCATTGGCAAGGCCGCCGCTGCATGGAAGGCGTGGGCACTTCCTCACCCCGATGAAGTTGGCCCGGTTGAAGGTCTTCCCTCTTACTCTGGCTTCCAGTGCAACGGCTGCCCAGTCGGCCATCTCACCCGAGAGGAACTCTTAAAGCACACTGGTCATCAGGATGCTACTCACACCATCCGGGAAGGCCCCGTCCAGTCATTTTCACGCAGGAAGAACTTTATCCAGTGGTTTCACGTCCGCACACCTGAGCCGAAGACGTCTGAATCGCTTGATCTTGGTAGAATCAAAGCTCAACTCTTGGCCGGTACTATCGACCTCCAGGGGTTTAAACCATAATGAGGCGGTTACCGATGGACGCACGGCGCCTCTTTGCTACAAAATTACTGGGATCGCAGAAAGAGTTTTAGGTGTCGACCTGGCATCGATCCCTCGATCGCCTTCGGCCAAAGATCTGAGAGGGTCGCACGAACGTCTTTTTGTCGTCTGCAGGAATAACTTTCTTCAATCCGCGCTCAGACTCGAAACTGGCAACCTGATGCTTCGCAGTGCTATCACATTAGCTACCCAGTACGCCTCGTCGTTTTTTTGGTAGCAATATCGCTCATTGAGTATTTTGTAGCCGCCAAAAGACTCTTTGTCGACCGTTCACAGCTCCTTCACATCGAAGCCTCCTGGAATATTCCCTGTGCGAAGCAGGATTCCTGTACACAGTTTTGAAAGGAGTTACCGAAGCAGCTGATCGACGCTCATTGATGGTTTTCACTGCACACTGTTTAAGATCGGGGTTAGTTTAGGAATAGTAACCGAATGTAATCAGGTTCGGCAACTTCTATAGTTCAACCACAGAGTACTTAAAATCAATGTTCTAGCCTCTCAGTCAGACAACGCCGTGACTGAGAAACTAGTTGTGCCAATATAAGAGAGCCCTTAGACGTCAGCTTACAGTAGCAAGATGTAATGCGAGAGCCCTTTGGACGTCAGCGAATCACACAAGGATTTAAGAGGAATCTATGTAGATTGATGTAAAGAAATGAGTTACCTCGACAAGCGGCGAGGCTCCGTTTATATACAGTAAGTAACAAATATTCTAGAGTGTTCTACTAGATTCCGACTGACTCGGTCTGACTCGGAAGGAGTCAGCTTGACTCAGAAGTAAAGGCAGTGAAAGGCAGTGTAGGATTGATTCGGTTGCGATCCTTGATCGCAGCGCGTGTGTGGAAAGTAGGTCATGTTGAATATCTAATGTATCCATAACACACACCAGACAAACACAATTTCGGAACTTTCCGAAGATCTGGGTCGAAAATCCTTCAACGAGGAGCGGTGCCGGGCCAAGCTAACTGCAGCGCTCGACGCACTATACTTCCCAGATGACGTGAAGCCGGAGGACGACGTCTGGCAATATCCGTTGTCCGCATACCTCTACCTCAATAGCGTGGACGGCGGGGGTACATTTCTCCCTCCGAGGTCCATGGTCCAAAAAGTGTCCTACATGCAGTTTGCGGTGCGACTCCGTGGCCATGATTTTCTAACTGGACAACTGCGTCGCCTCCAGCAGAAGGCTGGCCACCGTGATGCAAATGAATGGGTAAAGTAAGCCGATTATGATTCTCGATCCTGGGCAACACCACCCCCCGCTGTAGGCACTCGCGCCTGGGTCGGCAGCATCTGAGCTGGCACCCGAGCCCGAATTGGCGTGATTAGGGGAGATGGGGGCACTTGGGCGTGGACGTGGTTGGGGTGGTGCGGCGCGTGGGGCTGCGGGGCCATTTTGGGGAGGAGACGCGTTGGAGGGCATCAGCGAGACAGGGGCGTGGGCTGTCGGAGTCTGAAGAGGCGGAGGAGGTGGCAGAGGAGTGTGGTGAGCGGTTGTGAACTGAGCGGGAGCGCAAGGGCGGTGGCGCGTGGCCAGACTGCAAGACACGGTCCAACCGGTCAGGGCTAGGTATCGAGTCGAATGCGTGCTGTGGAGTGTGTTAGACAGTGCAAAATACATGGAAAAGCGAAATGAACATACCTTTGTACTTCTCGGCCTCGTCACCCATTCGGTTGATCTCCTCTTTCGACAGACGGCCTTTGTCGTTGGTGATGGTGATGAGGTTCGACTTGGCGGTGGTCTTGTCGGACGCAGAGACGTTGAGGATACCGTTGGCGCCGATGTCGAAGGTGACCTCGATGTAAGGGACACCACGGGGTGCGGGGGTGATGCCGGAGAGCTCGAACTTGCTGAGAGGGTTCTTGTCCTTCGTGATCGTACACCTGGATGAGCACGCCTGGCTGGTTATCGGAGTAGCGCAACCTTCCACTCGGCGACATACGTCGCCAGCCCCCACGTCGACAAATTCCTCGCTGTCGCCTTGTAATTGCCTGCCTCGTTCCCCACTGCGCCCCCAAAATTACAATCAGCACCACCCACAAAAACACACAGAACAAACCCACCCTCAAATGCCCACACCCGCTCCTCCCACCCTTCCACCCATCTCACTGCCCCCGTTGCCTGCACCCTCGACACCTCCACCGAATCGTTCCCGAAATTCAGTGGCACCGTAACCCTTGTCCCCCGGAAAATTCCCAAACGAGCGGTAAAAGTCCGGCCTGTATGTTGTGCAGTAGATCGCGCCCGTCGTGAGCCCCAGCTGCCCAGCTGTGGTGGTCGTATGCGGAGAGCTGGCCAGCAGTCGGCTTGCTCCATCAGCGTCACAAACGAGTTGAAGATCACGACGTAGCGCTTGCGTATCTATCCACACCGTCAGTCGTAAGTTGGTAGCATGCACCGGCGTACATACATTTGACACAAGAATGTCGGTGGTTGTAACCGCACGGCTAAAGTACCCCGCGCTCGCGCCCTCGGTGAGCTTCTTGAGCATATTGACATGCTCCGTCATCGCCTTCTGGAACACGGGCCACATTTTCAGCCTCAAGGTGAATATGAACGACTCTGCGGGTGGACATGCACACCTTTTCACCTCCGTCATGATGTCCTCCGTGAGGCGGATGATTGTCAGGAGGGGTATGGCGGGCGGCACCGGGTCTAGTACCGTCCCGAAGAATGTCTGGCCCAGACGTTAGTTACGCGACTTGTGAATGAACGAAGGGGAAACAGAACGTACTTGGGTGTACTCGAGCACCGGGTCCATGATTTGTTTCCATATTGCGTCTGAGCTGGCCTGCTCCTCCTTGACTGCGGCCGCGAGCGACTGCATGCCGCTGGCGCTCACGATGCTGGCAGTGCGCACCCGCCAGGCGCCGTGTTCTGAGCCGGCGACAGACATCCGCCGCTCCCCGCCTGCAGGGGACAAGAGTCCGGGGGAGAACAGTGCATTGTCGGTCTCCTGCGGGACTATCGGGTCCACGGTGAAGAATGTTGTGACAAATGTATATTCGGCCGTGGCGTTGTCCATGAATACCAGGAGAAGAGAGCGCGCGAGAGCTTCAGCCGGCTCTTTCTGTTTGCGTGTCAGACAACAACCCTTCCTAGAATGCGAGTGCACCTACATGGCCCTTATTGTCGGCCATATACGCCAACATTACTCCAGGACTCATGCCAGCCGCTCGGTATCCACAGCCAGGTCTTGTTCGCTGACCACGATCGTTTCGAGCTTCTCAACGGTGCACGCCTGCCATGCGCTGGTTCAGCACCTATATAATTGCCTGTTTTACGGGGCACACGGACCTTGATCCAGCCCAAACTCCGTGCATAGCGCCAGAACCCCGTCTCATAGTACATGCGCACGGCGCCGACATACGAGCACTGTATCTCCTGCACGACATTCGGCGCCTGGCACTGGAGGAAGGCAAACAGCGGCTTGTACTTGAGGAGCACCGACGTCTGCATGACCTGCATGTTCGTCGTGACGTTGCCCCGGATCGGCTGGAACAGTGCAAAGAAGAACGCGTGCAGCTTGGTGGCGGCCTATGTACAATTAAGCAGAGATTACAGCTAATTGCGGTACATAAGGCGCGGGCCGTTTTTTTTTTTTTTTGGACGGTTTCGACTAGAACAGTCGCCCCGACATCAATTCTGATCAGATTACCTCGGGAGTAGGCGCGTTGGAATGGCGCTGAAAATCCGCAGGGGATGGAGTACCGGCTTTTTTGATGTAATTACATAATGGGATTTTTTCAAAAAATTATGGTTTTCACTAGAACAGCTGTAGCATACTGAATACTGGGCCGAATAACCTAGTTCTTGGATATGTTGTGTATCGGAACTACCGCCAAGGGATGGCACATTTCTCCCAGCGATATTTCCGCTTATACCCATTCAACACACACTTAATCGAGGATAATATTTGTGTACCATCATAAGTAGAGCTCATTATGCGGATTTGGTCCAACGCCTCTCTGTAAGCCTTGCAGTCCCCTAGCAATAGCTTGGATGCACAACATATTCAAGAATTAGGTTATTCGGCCCAGTATTCAGTGTGCTACAGCTGTTCTAGTGAAAACCATAAATTTTTTGAAAAAATCCCATTATGTAATTACATCAAAAAAGCCGGTACTCCATCCCCTGGAGATTTTCAGTGCGATTCCAACGCGCCTACTCCAGAGTTAATCCGATCAAAACTGAGGCTGTGGCGACTGTTATATGCAAAACTGTCCAAAAAAAAAAAAACGGCCCGCGCCTTATGTACCGCAAATATAGTAGCTGTAAATCACAAGTGGCGGTATACGAAATGCAGATGCTTGGTCAGCATCCTTGCTGCGAGCTCAGGAAGGCGAGCCCGCGAGCCTCCTGAGTGGAAGGCAAGGAAGAGAGGGACGAGCAGGCGTAGAGGCATAGCATCATTGTAGATTAGATATCTCTAATCTACACCGCCACACGTCATGTCGGTTCTTCCTCGTCGACATCGCCATCCTCGAAGCTCTCGTCGAGCTCTTCCTCATCCTCCTCGACGCTTTTTGAGCTCTGCACTCGACGTCGCCTTCGACGTCGAGAGCTTCTCTGCCCCACATCGACCTGTTTCCAGCAAGTCATCCCCGGCGCGTCCCCGTCTTTCTTTCCTTTCTTTTTTTTTCTTTTCTTTTCTTTTCTTTCCCTCTTTCTTTGTTTCATCCCCTTACGCGAGTGCTCGGTGTCTACATCGAGCACTCACCATGGGTATTCACAAGACCCACCGCACTACGTCACGCGTTTGACGCGCTCTGAGCACGACGATGGCAGTCACCCACTGCTCGGGGCCATTGCCGCGCGGAGCGGCGCCGAGACGCGGCGGGCGCATAGAACGACGCTGCGCCAGTTTGCGAGCGGTCTGCGGGCTCGAGGCACCGGTCCACGAGCGTACGGCGCATGCTGCTACGCAGGCTCGTGCACGGACGACTCCGGGCGCGGCGGACGCAGCGAGGATGAGAGCCCGTACCGGCGGGACGGCGAGTGGTGGTGCCGTGCGCGGTGTGGACGAGCCGCCTGAGGCACTGTTGCGCGAGCGTACGGCGCACGCTGCAGAAACGCATACCACTGATCCCGGGGCGTGGGTGCGGTTGCGCTCTGCGAGTGGTACTGCGAGCGCGGAGCGCGTGGCGACCAAGGGCAATGCTCTCCGTGAAAGACATGTTCTATACCCTGCTTCCACACTCATTCTTTGGAAAGACTCATCTGTCTGTCCTGGAGCTCCTACGTCGTTCTCCCATCGGCTTTCGCCGCAACGTTCTCGAACAGCGATGTCCGCGCTTTGATGCCAGGTGCTAGTGCTAGTTGCATTCCACACACTGCTCTGCAGCAGTTTCCTTTCATGCGCAGACCATTTCAATCCCGTCTACATCGCAGTATTGAGGCTCACGTCAATTCTTTTTCATGCCCATGGACTCCTGGATATGTTTCCATTTTCCTCTTGACATCTCTAACCCCGCCCTTACCTGGTGCACGCGCATTATGCCATGGAGCTCTGGTATTCGTTTGCCCAGCATAGCCGTTTCACCCGTTGAACGCGCATGGGGTCGTAACCGTCCAGTTTGGGGCTCATCTGTGACCTTGAGGTCGTGCTTTTTCATCTTCTTTCGTCACGTCAGTGTCGAGGTCGACGCCTGTCCCATCAGCTTTGACCAATCGTGTCGAAGTCGAAACTTTGTATATGATATTTCCTCGGTCTGCACGATACATGACAAGACATTTCTTTGTCCATCCTCGCGAGTACACCCTTTTCCTCATCAGTTCGCCCAATTATCTTGTCCTTATCTTGTCTCATTTACATTTATGCGCAACGGCGCCACCTGTTCACATCCAGGTGCAACGCGGCGCCGGTGCCTTCACATTGCCCGACGGTGTTCGCCTCTTGCACCTGTCTCTTCACGTCTATGCCCGACGGTGCCCCTTTCTGCACGTCTAAGCGTGATGGCGCCGTCTCTTCCTGTCTACGCGCATCAGCGCCCGTTTATGTCTTTGCACCACGGTGCCTGCCTCTTCACGTCCACGCGCAACCGCGCACATCTCACGTCCTGAGCGTCAGCGCCTGTATCATTGTCTACGCGCGTCAGCGCCCCTCTCATCTACGTCAAGGCGCGACGGCGCCCGTCTCATCACGTCTACGGGCGACGGCGCACGTCTCGTCTTGCGCGTCAGCGCCCTTCTCATCCTCTATGCGCGTCAGCGCTCATCTCATCTACGTCAATGCGCAACGGCGCCGTCTCACCTTGTCTATGCGCGATGGTGCATATCTTGTCCTGCGTGTCAGCGCCCTTCCCGTCAATGCGCGTCAGCGCCCGTCTCATTTACGTCAGATGCGCAACGGCGCATGCCTCGTTCTGCGCGTCAGCGCCCTTCTCGTCAATGCGCGTGAGCGCCTCATCTTTGTCTACGCCCAAGAGCGCAGTGTCCATCTTCGCTTCTCATCTATGCACGACGGTGCTCATCTCTTCCTCATCTTATCTACGTCTATGCGCGTTGGCACCCGTCTCGTCCACACCTACGCACAACGACGCCCGTCTTATACTTGTCTCGTTTACGTCTGCGCATGACGGCGCCAGTCTTCCCACTTCTCATTCACCTCTAATAAGCACGACGACCGTCTCGTCCACACCTCATCCACGTCCATGCTGTGCACGATGGGGCCCGTTTCACCCCATCTCATCTATGTCTATGCACGACAGCAATTGTCTTTCTACTTCCCATCCACGTCTATGCGCGATGGCGCCCATCTTGTCCTCATCTCATACATGTCTCTGCGTGACAGAGTCCGGTTTCTACTTCTCATACATGTCCAAGCGCGACAGCACAGGTCTCGCTCCACGTCTTTGTGCGACGGTGTCCGTCTTATCCTCGCTTCATCTACGTCTACGCATGCAGCGCGCATCTACCCTTCTCCCCCATGTGTGACGGCTCTTGTTCTTTCCTCGTCTATGCGCCGCGGCGCCTGTCTTTCCATATATCTCATACATGTAACTACCGGCACCTGTCTCCTCTTCTCATCTATCTGTGTCTATGCACAACGGGGCCTATCTCGTCCTCATCTCATCTACGTCTATGCGTGACAGCGCCCGTCTTTCCAATTCTCATCCATGTCTATGCGCAACAGCGCCCACCTCGTCCTTATCTCACATGTCTCTGCGCAACGGCGCCCTCTTTCCACTTCTCATCCACGTCTAAGTGTGACGGCACACATCTCGTCCACGTCTCATCCACATGTATGTGCCACACCGCCTGTCTTGTTCTTGTTTCATCCATGTCTAAGCGTGCAGCGCCCGCCTCTTCTTCTCACCCATGTGTGACGGTTCCTGTCCCTTCCTTGTCAATGCGCGACTCGGGCGGCTGTCTTTCCACATCCCATACATGTTCATGCGCAACGACCAGCACTTGTCTCTTCTTATCTAAGCGCGATCGCACACATATCTCTCTTCTGTTCACACCTATGCACAATGGCACCTGTCTTTTCTTCGCCTCATGCGTGACGGTGCTCGTCCTTCCACCTCTCATCCATGTACAAGTGCAACAGCACGCGACTGGCTCTCGGCCATCTCTGTACAATGTTGCACAACTCCTACCTGCACATCATCACCCATCCGCGATGGCATAGTTGTCCGGCCATGTGGCCACGCTCTTCTCGACATTCTCTTGTCCATGTGGGGGCCATTGCACATTTTCTTTCTTTCTTTTTCGTCCCCTTCTCGTCTGCCCGTGTAACGGCCCATTCTTGTCATCATCCTGCCGCATCTTGTTGAGCCATGCAAATGGGCATCCCAGGCCATCTTCTTCATGTCTATGAGCATCTCTCTCTCCTCCAGCTTCTATCATCATTCTGTCCATGCTCATGCGCTATCACACACCTTGTCATCATTCCATGCAAAGCGGCGCTTCTTCTCTCTGCAGGACTCTCATCTTGGTGTTCCCATCCGCATCCATCTCAGGTCCTTCTTTATGTCTCCGCTACGTCTACGGAGGAGGTGCAACACCTTCATCATCGTGATATACTTGTGACTGTGAACAGCCCAGAGGTACGCATTTTTTTTCTTCTCTCCACTGCTCCCCCTAACGGTCTTGTCCGCATGTCCCTCTTCATTGACTGTATGTCTACATGCTTTCTGGCATCCCTTCACACCCATTATTAGGGTGTTCGTCTTTGTCTCTTGAGACAGCCCCATCTCACATCATCTCACATGTACCGTCTGAGTCTATGTGCAAGGGTGCACCTGCCTTCATGCACGTCCGTCTGTCGTGCATACGAGCAGACATCTTTTCGTCTCTCCACTGTGTGTGGGGGCCTCGGGCCCGCTCTTCTTGCCCTCGCACGAGCCTTTGGCTCTTGGTAGCTGCGCTCCTGTTGGGTTGCTTCGGGTCTCGTCTCTCGGACCCTTGGTGGCTTTTGCGTACAGGATCGGCCGCGCCCGCGCTTCATCTCCCTCCGACCCGGGCTCTCCCGCAGCTCTTCCGCTGCATCGCGAGGCCCCGTCGGCCGGGCCGGCCGTTTCCTCACACACACACACACACACATCATCATCATCTTTGCTCGTCCCGCATCGCGGATACACGGCGCACAGCGCCGCGCACCGTCTCCTCTCCTTCTCATATCTCTACGCCGGCACCCGAGAACCTCGCCTACCTTGCTGTGCCACACACGTGCATAAAGACGAACCATGGCCAAATATTTGGCCCACCTCTCTTTCACCTCGACCACCACTATTCCTCGTCCTTCTACGGCTACGCTTTCCTCATCTGGAAGGGATACGGGTCGGCATTGAGTGGCTGGATGAGCGTGCCGCTGCTACCACGAGGAGTCGAGGACCGGAAGACTAGGGACTCACTTTTGAAACCGCCCGATACGTCTTCGGACTCGTATCTGCCACAGCACTGGGGGACGTCAATATGTCTGCGGGTGGATTCTAGGTTCGGTACGCTATTAACCAGAGCCCGACGATGGTTAACAAAGTTACTTATACAAACTAACTTAGCCTTACAAAACTAACTTTACTTTACTTGTGGCAGACAAGTAAAGTAAAGTACGACAAAGTTACTTGTAAGTAACTTAAGTAACTTGTAAGTAACTTGCAAGTAACTTAAGTAACTTCAAGTTGCATGTGTACTAGGTACCCCAGGATCTATTTCAGCCTTGTGAGGTTGTGTCAAGTGCCAATTCACGCCCTCGCGACTATAGCTTGACGAACTTGGCGGGGTTTGATGCCATCTGATGGCATAAGTTACTTTGTCTGATCACATTGATCTAACTTGGCGGGGCAAGTTACTTCCAAGTAACTTGAAGTAACTTGAAGTAACTTGAAGTAACCTCGAGCAATAGTAAGTCAATGTGTAAGTAGATGTAAATAAGTGAACTGAAACAAGTCTAGGGCTTTTTCTTCACATGCTATTCAGCTTTCACAATTAGTGCTTCAAGTTTTCGCGCCCTACTACAGCGCCCTACCGGTGATTATTGCATGTCCCAGGCTGTGCCCACATGCACTTTATTTTAACACTCAATTTTCTTTCGCGGAAAATGCGAGTTTGGCCATCCCCGTGCCAATATCTCGATCAGTTTCTCAGTCGGGATTAGAACAACTAAAACCAAGCTTCAAGACGTCACCGAACATCTACAGGCTCCGGTGTGCCTGTGGTTGATTTTTTTTTTTGTTATTGAATCAAAGTAATGGGAACTAGTGTAGCGGATGTAATAAGTAAAGTGAGTTTGGTCTGGGTCTTGTGTAACCCAATCATTTGGTATTCTGCGACTAGTACTTTGGCTTTCCGCCTACAGCATGCTACAGGCGCCCATGAAGTTACGGTGCAGTGCATTTACAGATATTACGACCATGTACAGCCATGAAGAACGAAATGAATTTAAATGAAGGTAGAAAATACATATCTACGCCTCCTGCATGCCTGGACTCGACTCCACTCAACCAATTGATGGACTAAGACTTACCCTAGGCCTGTTTTATATACTCATGGGCCAAAGAATACATGAGAATGATACGCACATGGCACGACTTAGGGTGGAGCTGAAGAAATGAACCACTTCGATTATATAGAAAGCTGTGCTTACAGAAAAGGAACGAGGAAATGAGCAGAGTGCGTACGAATCAAAATAACTGGGTAAGTTCTGTATAGAAGAGGTGAACGATGAGGGGTTCGATGAAAGAAAGAACAAGATGCAATGTCGGAAAGGAAAAATAAGCGAACAGTCTACAGGGAAATTTTCAGGGAAACATACAGATAGAATAAAGAACACTAGATATTGGTGTTCAGGCATGATGGCGCAGTCAAATTCCTCTGTGGAAAAGGTTTCAGTTACCTCTGGGTGATCTTACAGACCATATGTCGATGGTTCATTAGTACGGGTGACTAACCGGCCATCACTGTAACCGTAGCTGTAACGATGCTCCTGAGAGCTTTTATGGTTACGGTACCGGGTGCGTGTATGGTATACGCTGAACCAAACTACCATAGATATCTAGATACGGGTACGGTGCCAATTACACTGTCATCATTGAACTTCGAGTAAACAATGATGAAAGGATTTATACTAAACACTGTGGCAGAGTGAGAATGATAAGTACTAAGAGCTAGGTACTCTACAGGTGTCGGGAAACATGACCTTGCATAGTCATGTCATAACCGTACAAATTAGCTGTCAACAAGTTAGATTTGCCAAGCGTCAGTGTTGTCCTTAAGAGTTAAGACTTAAATTAAGTTAAGGCTTAATTACCCCTTAATATTAAGACTTAGCTTCATGCTTCGGTGCCGTTAAGCCTTAATTAAGACTTATTGATGGCAATTACGTCATTTTTCTTCGCATCTTCTTCGTCAATGCCACCCACCCGCGGCCCTCTGTGGGAGTTCTTTCACCGAGGAAGAAAGCGTAACACGGCACATTGCAATGCCTACTGCCTGGCTTGTATTGCCCTTTATCGCCCAGACAATGTCCCCATTCCAATCGACCCCCGCACGTGTCGATCGTTGGTAATTCTGCACGTTCCTGGAACAAGGTTCATGCCAAATGGATGGTAGCTGCACAGGATCTCTCGGACGACGAGGATGGCGAAGAACTTCAACGGTTGGCAACCACGATGGGGCCATCAACTACCAAATTTCTTCCTCGTATATTGGCGAAACTCTTTGGTGGTCAATCAAGCGCCCTTTCAAGGCGGCTCCACGTCCTTTCACGAGGGAAACATTGCTCATGGAGCTGTTGGCTGCCGAGCACTCAGACGAAGAGTTAGATGACGGGGAACTGGAAGGGTCTGGCGATGATTATGACGGCTGATTGTGCAGTACCTACTTACGATCTGACACAGAAAAAAATTGAGCACCCCTTAACTTAAGCCTTAATATGCCCTTAATATTAAGGCGTAATTAGGTGTTAAGGCCTTAACAAAAAGATTTACCCTTATTAACACCTTAAGTGACAACACTGCCAAGCGTGGGAAAAGTAAAGTAAAGTACCGTAAAGTTAGCCCCGCCAAATCGAACCGGCGATCAAAGTTCAAGTTAGCTGCCATAAGTTACTTTATACACTCTCGAGCCCGACTCTCCAAGTTAAAAAATGCTTAGCTCTGCCTCTCAACGGTTCCCGCTCGACTGTCTCCTCCCTCCACTTCTGCCGCTCGGATTTTTCGAACCTGAACCGTGCGCTTCCCGGAAGATCTTGACAGTCAGCCCAAGTGGAATGCAGTCCTCTGGGTTCACATATAAAACACTAAAATTGTCGTCACTGTCTGCTTCGTCGATCGCTTGCGCCCGCTACGTCGTGACGTTGGACTAATGAATCCCTTAGATGCATGTCTTGCTGGGCGGCGTTGAACGCACCCTCGACGGATTTCGCGAAATGCTGGCAGAGTCGGGCTGGCAACTAGTTGAAGTGCACTATTCCCCAGCGTGCTTACCATTAAGTCACCTTGTTGCAACTCCGCTTTAACCGTTCCCAAGCCAGCCAACCAAACTAAGCCTACTCATGTACAAAAGTAGTTCCATTGTTGTTTGAATTTATGAGCCACTTTCTTCTTGTCCGAATATTTGCAGGGTATTTCGGGAGCTACTGCTACAGCGTCGCGAAGGAAAACCAGTTCCCATCCACACCGTTAGGATTGCGATTTTCAACATATGCATTCCAGTCGCCCATGCTGCTATAGTCATTTCAGTGCAACTCCCACAAGTGATGAGTAACGAGCTGCAATGAGTAACTCACGCGATGTCCGTAGGAGCAGCCATCCACATTGACATGAGCTCATCGTCGAGGATCCCATCCATGCTGTCGAATGGGTCCCTATTTCCAAGCAACTGTTCGATAGACATGCCCGGCTCGAGGGAGTGCGATTGGGTGGAGGGAAGCGTTTTTTCCGAGTAGTCAATAGGTTGAGATGGTTGGGGGTAGTAATATTGGTGCGGGAGACCTGACAGAGAATGTCCGGAAACCTCGGCGGACGCTGGAGAGGGGAAGTCTGGGCTTCGTGTCGTGGACTCGGCGGAATCGCCAGGATCAACCTGCTCATGTGGTCGATGCTCCAGAGGCAACGAACCGTCGAGAGACCATATATCCCGGAGCTTCTCCCATAATCGCCCCATCGGTTGCATCCTGCGGATTTAATTTAATTTTTTCAGGGGGCACATATCGCGGGAAAGAACGCATTAACCTTGATTCCGCGACCTTGAGAATCTCCATAGCCGTTGCAACGTGCACTAAATCCTTGTTCTTGTGGATCGGGAGGCCAGCACGCTTGGTTCCCATCATATAGACAATGAGAATGACACAAGAGACGAATACCGGGTTCTGTCCAACAGAAGAAATATCGATATCAACTTGGGTTGAAAGCAACAACGTACAATAAGGCTGGGCAGAGGGACCCGATGTAGTTTGTCCAGCCAAATGCGCGCAGTATGAAGGATTCCCCGTGCAGCCCTTGCGCAGATGGAAAGTGATGGTGCACCATGAGCGCCTGCCTTCTGGATGTACGGCCGATGAATCTAACCGACATTCTCAGCAAGAACGACTGCAGAACGAACGAATATATATCTGACCGCTATGAGGATGTGGTTGTAGCTTATATACAGTATGGCAGCTTGATCGAAGAAGGGGCCTTGCGGCGGGTTTTCGGGATCCCATCGAACTGTATTGAGAGAAGGATTGAGACCTCGTGTTCAGTATAACTAGAGGAGGCCACTTGGGACTTACGATGGAGTGGAATCGAATCCACGAAATCGTTCATAGCTGAATCGAGGTCCGCAACAGCACGCTGCTCCCAATCCGGGCCATCCCAACCCAGCAGTATCTTCGACTTTTTGGAACCATAGAGGCGCCGCATTGCATCGGCCATGATCTGTCTCCAACATTCAGCAGGGATGGCCATTGGTGAAAAACGAGGCGTTACCTCGGACAGCCGTAGATGGCAAACAAAGTACGCAAGTTGCGAGGGCTGGTCCACGGGTTGCACAAAACCAGTATCCCAATACTCATCATCAACATCGAGAGGGAGTTCGATGTCGTATCTAATCCAAGTAAAAAAAAAGCAGAGAAAAGAGAGGGCCGAGGACTCTTACTCCTCAACATGCATCCCCATAGGTCGGCCGAGGAAAAGGCACGAAATTCGCTCCAAAAGAACGAACGACCTGAGTAGCATGAGCCCATGTGAGTGGATGAGAAACTGACCGTTGGACTCGTACCAGAATGCTCGCTTCCATAGCTCGTCTTCGGCGTCCGGTTTCTGACTTCCTCGCTTTCGTCTGTGCTCGCCGCGTTGCTGAAGAAAACGGATGCCGAGGCCCTGTACAGCATTAAATGCAATGTTTGCGAGCGTGTCCTGACGAGCATACGATGTACAACCAAGAGACTTGAGGCACTGACGTTCCAAGTATAAAGAGGGCCAGGAGCTGGAAATGAGCCCGTTGTGAATGGTGTCATATAGCTATAGTGCGAGTGAGACGCACACAGTACATCTGAACTTCATGTATCGTCGGTTCAAACATTTTTTGCAGAATACGGATCTGCACAAAAAACGGCCACCCTGACGAAAGGGAAGAATCGCCGGCTACAAAGACACGGGGGTCATTGGAGTACTGGGAATAATGATGACCAGCTGAAAACCGGACAAAGATAGATTTGGACTGGGCTTACCCGTGATGCCACAGCCAAAACTGAGAGTAACGTTCCCCCGAACTCCGTGTCCGTGAAGTATAGGCCCTCAGCAACGTACTTCTCGAATGTGGGGCGATGCAGAATGGGAATCGTTGGGTGTACGCTGGTAAAATACAGATCGAGAAGAGAGGCTATGAGGTCGCGGTCGGGAAAATTATAATTTGTTTGTCGGTCAAACATTTCTTTCTCCCACTAGGAAAGAAAACTTTCCATGAGAGTGAAACTGCAGGTAGAACGAAACAACTCACCGGGAGTCGACCCCAGAATAAGGGGCGTTGCGGATGCGCAGAGACTGGTCGTCCAAGGTACTTTTCCTTTATCTGTAACGCAGGGATTAGGACGCGGTTATAGGCCATACTTCACTTCGTGCCCACCGCGATAGCATTGTTAGCAAGGCCAAAGCTACTGGCCGGACCGAAGTATGCGGGTTTCCCCGACTTCAGGGAAAACTGTTCCAATTGGGCGGCGAGGTCGTCGCCAGTAAAGTCATGCTCGTCAGGAGGTTCTCTAGAATGGGAAGGAGTGATACTACGATCACTCCTTGGGGTGCCTTCACGAACTACGGAGCCACTCCTGGATGAGCCACTTCCTTGTGCTGGCAAGGACTGCAGTGGCTGGGAACAGAGAGAACACAGTGATAGAGAGCGTAATTTAGCTTTTAACGCCTCATTTTCCTTCTTCAGGTCTTCTATTGTTCTTGACAAGAATAAAAACGCTGGGAGTAGAGTGTAATGCAAACATACACGTTCTTGGGACCGCGTTTCCTCGGCGCTTCAGCATATGTGCAGGAGGAACCAAAGGCCAGACAATTCGAGCACCGGCCGTTCCCCGTTTTTGCCCCATCACCTGGATGGATATCAAAAAAATCCCCTGTATAATTGAGCTTTCTCACATCGAGCTGTGTAGAATTATAATTAGTTGCAGTCCAGTGGCAGCGACGCGACAAGTACTCACTTTTACGTTGACGACAAATGTCGCATGATCGGTGCGGTCTTCTTTCCCGAGGTCTACCGGTTTCTGCCTTAGTGAAGTTGGGCGATGCGGGACGGTGGGTCGTTTCAAGCTCATCGTTGGCCATGAGAGTTGGTGCGAAAGGGCGCGGCTGCCGCAGTTTGATGTCGGCGATTTGATCGGCTCCACACGCACCGCCTCATTCTTTCCACGAGCGCCCGCCTTCCCACTCCCGTCAATGGGGCACGCCCGACGCCGATCTTACCGGGCTCGAGCACACAACCCCGCTGCGTCCTCAAGTTCTGAGCGTCGTTCGGATGCCCACCTAGGTCACTAAGCGTATGTCAAGAAGGATGGAGCAAAATCGCAGGCGCGTCGCACCCCGCTGTCCTTGCATTCACATCTCCCCCTTTTTTTTTTTTTTGGTATGCGCCAGCGCTTGCACACCGACTCCGGAACGTCTCGGGCTCAATACACGCGATACCTCACGCGCCTTTGCCATGCCTGTGACTCGCCGACTGCAGCTGCGCCTTTAGCCCGACATGCTCGCTTCAATACTCCGGCGGTGCGCTCGCTATCAGCTGCGATTACCGATCTTGCGCTCACGAGCACGTCGAGCGCGTGTGGCCCTCCCGCTCGATCCCGCCCCCCACCTATCCCTTTCGCTTTTTCCCCCCTCCTTCCCTATTTCTAGTCTCACTTCTCACTCCCCGCCTTACCGCTCGCTGCCAACCCACCGCGCAACCGCGTCGATCCATCAATGCCGGCTGGCGTTGTCTGCCCTCGCGCGCTGCCCGTGCAGACTCGCGCGCGGCCTTGCTCTGCGGGTCCCAATCTGCCAGTAAGATGCCTAGCACCCGCTGTCGGCTCTGCGCGTGGTCTCGCAATCCACCAGGCGCACACAGCCCCTCCCATCCTGCCTTCGTCCTCCACCCATTTCCCTTCTCATCTAAACCCCCCTGCGCTGCTCGACTCTGGATGTCTCCGCCGACTCGCGACCTTGCCATACGGCCGTGCGCGCTATGCGGCTGGCCGCGCGCCAAGCAGCCCCGCTTCGCGCGGTAGTCACGCAGCGCGCTCTGCTCGACACCTCCCGCAAGGCCTTGCGCTTGGGATCCACCGACTCGGCGTGCAAATTATAGCTAACTCACCTACACCCAGCTCAAGCCCGGACCTACGATCGCGCGCACGCGCTGCTCGCCGACTCGTCCCTTTCCTGCCGTGGAGCCGCTCCGAACGCGCTGATATCAACAACACGGACAACTGCTCTGGTGTTAGAGGTATTATCGTGCCCGAGCCCGTGGGGGCCGACTCGCAGCGACCGCGCACATGCCCGAGTCCGACACGCTCCGCACCTCTCCTGTCCTCCACCTCCGTCCCCTTGCCCGGCGCGCTGCGCGTCTCCACACCACCTCCCGCTCCTCTTCTGCTCCCTCCGTGTCGCATACCTCTTCATCTGTATCCCGTCACCCAGTAAATCGGATAAATGAATGCAACATATATTCTTCTTCCACTTACCAATGGAACGCGATACGCGATACCCGGTCTGCCGCTGTTTCCTGGGAGCGTATCGCATAGGATCGCTGCATAACACTGCCTATCCTTGCTTCCAATCGGCGCTTTGGAAGCTGTTTATTTTGGATGCTTAAGTTACATCAAATGCAACTCGCAAGCTGTCATGCCGGCGCTTAGCATGTCTTCCTTTTCCCTCCAACAGCGATGAGCGACGCCGACGAAACACATACAGGAAAAGACTTCAGCCTCGACTCGATTGCAGAGAATCTTGGATACACCTCGGAAGGGCTTCGATGCCGCCTGCCAGAGTACTCTGAGAGCTAGTAGTTGAATCGATTGGCGACTCATCGGTGCCTAATTCACCTCCGGCGTTCTCCGGTTCAGCCGTCCCGCCCAGTAATTCCTTTCCACGGCTTGTTTATGAACGGCGCTGAAATATTGGTGGTATAAACTTTGTGCTAGGAAGAGTTTGAATTTTCGACTTACTGGACTTTTCAGTTCAAATCGACAGGGGGGGTGACGCGTGACCATTTTTACCAATTCGACATTTCGACAACCGCCGAAATTTTGCGGGACACTTAATTTCCATCTTTCGCACTTCCTCCTTTCCCCATTTCCATATTCAATTCCATTTCCGTTACCGTGCCCCCCCGTCGTCTTTTTACTTGCTTGAGCAATCCCACGCCGCCGTTCACTGATGCCACCTCCATCATCATCCAGTCATTTATCCGCGCGTTACGCGCCTTGCGCCACCCCGACGATGAGACCGAAACGTCGTTTTACGGCCGCAGCGGCTGCCTTTCCACCATCGTTGATATACCGCCGGATGAGATCTCGTTCGATGACAGTGAAGCTCTCGATGCACGAAGATCGGCATCGATGCCACCGGGGGTTGACGTCGTGTACCATATTTAATCTGACTTACATACCTATTCACCTAAACCGACATTTTATTGCTCGCTGTTCAACATGAATCCCTGTTTTTGTGCACAGTGCCGTGTGGGAAACCGGGAATAAAGCCTCATTGAATCGCCCGAAATTAGGCTTTAGGCTGAAGTCTGGGGTGACGGGGAAAGAATCAAGGTTCAAGTTGAGAAAATGGGAGGAAAGAGGAGGAAAGAGAGGGAATATCAGAGACCTCTCTACAATAAATTCCGGCGGTATTTCGCGGCGCGAAACTGAAATAAGAATCCATATTCGGTTTGTTTTGGTAAGCAGCCACTAATGACTGTGCAGACATGTAATTAATTACGCAGTGAACAACGTCTACTGTTTCTTGGACACATAGTTGCTCGTCATCTCAATCTCCTCCGGAGAGCTATCAATAACGGTGCTTTGAGGATTCTGCATCCCAAATGTCAACACTGCGTACATATGCAACTGCTCCTTATATGTTTGAATGTCCCCGCGGAGTGAGGTAGCCGAGCATCTTCAAGGCTGACCTGAAGAAACAAACTTAGTATAGATTTACGGATAGTCAAAGAGGTCGTCCGACTTGAACAGAGGGTTGAACGGTGCGGTGGACATCTTTTGTTCAGAGTTTGAATGCTCAAACGGAATGAAAGAGTGTGAAAAAACGCACGAATACCGCATGAATCGTCAATACTCCAACTGGTCAATGTCAACGGCCTTTGCTTTCCGGCAGACGCTGTTCCAGGACCCGAGGACATGACTGTCGTGGAGAGAGACCTTCCTGACTTCCGGATATTGAGATTCGCAAGCTGTGTGATGGTCAACAACGTCCCAAACCGATCCAGATACGGGAGGAAAAAGCGGACCAAAGTGATGACGTAGACGCGTCCAAGCGGGAACAAGAAAGCCCCGGAGACTGCCAGAGACAAGTGAGCTAGAGCGCAGTGCTAATACAACTTGAACAACAGACGATTGCTCTCCGGGACAGTATAATACCTGGATCGTGATCCCGTATGTTCGATTGACGACCTGGAGTAGTTCGTGCAACTTACGAAATTAGAGCCGCCCCGGCCAGCGTTGCGGCCGCAGCGCCACTCTGGATTGTTACCGCGGTCAGCCGATCGAGTATGCTGATGATACCTGAGCCATGCAGTTGGTACAGGATTTGCCATATTGCGCACCCTTTTGTCTCCGTCACAATTCCGCTGGCCTTCCTGAACTCCCAGAGCAGTGCTGACGCGATGCCGGCGTCCACTACGACCTCGGTTACCAACCAGACCCTAAGAAAATTAAAATTGCACAAAGTGTGAATGAACGGATGAATGGCAGAGAAGGGGGAAAGGACGGACGCTGCGGGAACCCCCATCTTCAGGCGGTCCTTGAAGGACGGGTACAGCGCGACCATGCAACTGATTGCAAACACGCCGCCAAGCTGCGCAGCGATACTGTTGGCATGGAGCGATGCGTAGAAACAATAATCTGCATACCGCGATGATTATTCCGAGAGACAGGACAAGAGAAATGAGCGAGTTTTGGATACTGGAATTTGCTGAAATTGAGCGAACTATCGAGAAAAACGGATGGAGCATGTACAAGCGCCAATATCGGATGAGTAGAAAGCCTTGGACCAACGCCCCAAGCACGCCGGTGGTAATGGAATATAATGGTAGCGGCTAGGTGGTTACGGCTAACCCATTCAGGATACATGTGAAATTGACGTACCCAATGTGTGTTGCTAAGGTACTCTAGATCGCCTGCAAGCATCCAGTAGGCCATGGGTGGGGAAGATAGGTCCGAGACATACCGGCATGTGTAATCGTGTACTACATCGCCGGTAATACTGTCCTGAGTTGTCCAATATAGAATATGAACACTCACGAGGTACACGCCGCTGTAGTCACCGACGATGGACACCGTGTCAACAAGCAAGGCGACCGTGACCAGTGTCTGTAAAAATAATAATAAAAAATGCGTTCACGGAAAATTCGGCGGTAAGCGTAAAGGATTCATTCACCTTGAGCTTCCAATCATCCTTCTTGAAATGGCGAAAGTAGTACAAGCCCTGATAGACTTCGGACATGTACAGAAGCTTGCGGCCCGCATCAGGTTACATCGGGGTGCACAGAAAAGCCGCGGCTTACGGAGCTGGCCCAGGTCGCAACGAGAAGGCACCTACTGGCCAAAATTAACTAGGGGGCAGAAGAGCACGACAAAGCTTACCCGGTAATTGTGTCCAGAGCTGGGAGGGACATTTGGAAAGCGTGGACCGAACTGTTAATTCTGCCGTCTTCGTCCGACTCATTAAGTACCCAACGCCGCTTACGTTTATATCATTCATCAATCTCTGCGAAGCGAGTTATACACCGCCGTTCCGAAATGATGTTGAGAGGAGATCAGGCGAATGATCTCCGAGGCCATTGGCTCGAATGTTGGCCGATCATCTAGGGAGCTCCCTCAAGATTGAAAAACCGATTCACAGCCGATTGAGAATCACAAACCTCCTGGGGACCTCAAAGCTGAATGTTGGAAGAATGTGTGATCAACGTTGGCAGATCCATGCTATTGCTCTTCCTCTTATGTACCTCCTCTGAGTCGCCTCACGAGGCTTCAAATTCGAGAAATAAAAATTGCAAAAATAAACAGATGCATTGCAATTCTAGCTACAGACATTCGCCGCCATCGGTACATAAAAATGTATATAATAACCTCCCAGTATCCAATCAACATGACAACGGCTGACCACCTGAACACATGCAATGGAATGAGTACGAGAGAGACCAATTAACATGGAACACATACCAATTCGTAGCACAATGTGGTGCAAGGGAAATACTGCGCAGAGGCACCTGGAACGGCGATCTGAGAGAACGGAGATGGGAAAGATGAGATGACATAATTTATGGAGGGGCAGAGGACGTACCTTGGCACCGTCGACGCGCATGACTATGTACCGGTGTTAGACAGCAGGTGTTAGCAGCCTGCCAACGGTCAACTAAAAAACATGAGGAACAAAAACGGGTCAAACACGTACCCTTTGAGGACCGGCTCAGATCCATCCTGAAGATGCGAGATCCTGCTGAGGCCAAGTCATGATAGCTATGCCGATTCAGACTCTGAGTCAAGGAAGGACCAACCCACTGAAAGTAAAATCCACAGGATTTGATAGGAAAAAGAAGGGAAGAAAGTCAAGAGAACAAAAGAGTTGGATGGACGCAAGGTGGAGGAGAAGTTGGGGGGAAAGAGAGAAGGGTGATTGGCGTCGCGAAAAATGGTTCGAGTTATATGTACCGGGGTTAAAAGGTGTGATGCGCACGGACACTTTGATGAATGACTTAGCGGTTTCATGGTTGCCACGCAAAACCAAGAACATTTGTGTAATGTTGGAAGAAAATCTCCTTGAAGATTTTGACAAGGTCTATGGAATATGTTCTCAATCTCCTACGAACCTCCGTAACTTGAGATCGGAGGAACATTGCCGACTAAAGCTTCTCAGATGATTATTGGTGACGGGTACCGCCAGCTCCACCCGTACCGGTACCCGTACCCGCCGAAATCGTACCCGGTGCGGGTCGGGTATAAAACCCGTGCGGGTAAACCCGCAGTTTCTCAACCACCCGCGGGTCGTCCAACCCGTCGGGTTTACCTGCCAGAATCAAGCAGAAATCAAGTATATTTTGTGATAGTAAATTAACACGACTACTTCTCTACAATTTCAACCTCGTTATCAGTGTTCACCTCAATTACCTCTGACGACTTGCGCTTTTACTTGGCCGGCGTGCAGGCATCAACTAGTTCCTTGATGCGAGGGGGACCTTTCCGGCCCCAGGAGTCCAGGCACATCTGACGGCGAAAAGAATACCTGGAGATAATACACCTGGGCTCTCCTTGCTCACATGCAAAAACAAGATGGAGGTGGAGCATTTAGGCGAGTTGCGCCGCATGATTGTCAAGGTGAGATCACTTTTTTATCGAGTTTCCCATGGATTTCAAAGCAATGCTGAGGTGAAATGGAGAAACCCAAGCCCAAGAGAGCTCCCGTGAACTAGATAGTGCAGATACTGTCTCTCCGCTCACAAGTCCAGAAATCGTCGCTGCCGCTGGACCTTCAATGGTAATTGAGTCTCAGACACCAATATCAGCTCAGCCACCTCAGAAACGACTCAATCTTGGCCCACTCGAATGAATATATTACGGTTGAAATTCTTGGGACTTTTCAGACTTGTGCACGTAGCTATGTACCTCATTCATTCCCATAGATTCCCTGTAACTAGGCTATCAGTTACCACCTATGTACCCGCAATGACGCCATCTAGTGTTCGTCTGATTCATCACCCCGATATCCCCCTCCGTTCGGTAACATCCCCGAGACACTAAAGCAGGTTTGAGACGGAGGAATAGATGGTGGAGTCCACAGCTGTTTCCATTCGACAATCAATTCCATCTGAGACGAAGGAAAATTTGAAGAGGAGGGGGAGGAAATTGCGAGTGCGATCACAGACTCGATGAAATATCAAGCATTTGAGCTGCATTCCGAGAAATAAGCACTGGTTGAAGTTGCAATTACAGTTGTATTCACACTTATCAACCCTGCTATTCAAAACTGATTCATGCACACAAGTGTCTGACTTGGGTATTTTTCTTTCGACCCGCCGGCTTTGCGCGGGTTTTTGGACTGCCGACTTTGCGCGATTTTCAAGCCTCGGACTTTGCGTGGTTTTTCCGGCCGACGGACTTTGCGCGGATTTCAAGCTCCGACATTGCGCGTTTGCGCGATCTCCCAAATCCGCACAAATCAAGTAGGTGGTTTAACTTTGTGCGGGATTTCATTTGAAAGGGCTTATACCGTGCGGAACTGCAATTTTGGGTCATGTGTTGCGCACGGAAATAAATGTGCATTTGGACCACCATATAAAACACACCAAAACACAAAATAAGTAGTGCCAAACAACTATCGAAGACCTAGGGCGGCTTGCCTGCCCTAGATCTGGGTATGAGCAGTCCCAGCTAGGGTAAGGCTACCCTTCCCGTGCCTCAACAGAAAATTATCTCCCCATGATCGTCAAGCTCGACTCGATTCACCTCCTCATTAAATGGCAGTTCTAATCTCCTGCGCGGCTCCGCGAAGCCATGAAGAGCCACGACAAGGGGGCAAATTGGGTTCGTTCAATTTCGTTGTTTGGTGCTCAAGCACAATGTGATTCTACCTAAGCGTATTGAACCAATCGGTTATGATGTGAATGCCAACACCTACTGGCTTCTCGGTGGTGCATATCCTTCCCTTGAATATTTTTATCTAAATCCCAACCCCACACTTCTTGCAGCGTATCGCCTCTGGATCCACCGCGTCCACCCTGAGGGGAATGTACCGTAAGAGCGCAGAGTCTGAAGATCCTGATCTGCCCACTTTGATCATATTACAATCATCAAAAACCTCCATCCCGTGCGCCAAAACACGGGTATAAATACAGGGCCTTCGCGCTGGGTGTGATTCGGTTATTTGTATGTACATGTCATGTTGGAATGGACTGAACGCTCTGGAAAGTCCACCTGCAACAATGCTCGCGTCAAGAAGGTGCATGAATCCAAACTCATCTCCACCAGGGTCTTCGGTTTGAGCGACATCAATACGAGCCCGGTGTGTTTCAAATTGATGGTTTTGTGGGTGCTTTCGACTCAATGATGCGTATTCTAGATTCGTATGTTGTCTACACCCACGACTATGCACAGCCGACACCAACGGGTCCCGCTTCCGTCGCTGCGAGGTTTTGGAGGACCAGCGCTGGTGTTCCCACCAGGTGCATGGATGGAGATCGCAACGTCTTCCTCACCAACTATGACCTTGACGCTCCCCTTTCAGCACAAAATGACGAAGAAGCAACTCTAGAGCGTCATGAGCAGCGCACACGAGGCACTGGGAAGGGCAAGAGGAAGAGGGTGGATGAAGAGGAAGACGAGGGTCAGGGTGAAGCGCAGGATGATGCGATTAAGGGAAGGGCCAAGGGGAAGGAGAAAGAGAAGGCCGTACAGGAGAGGGGGATGCCACACCCGACGAAGAAGTCTAAAATGGCTGCCGCGCCCGTACCAGTCTCAGGTAACATGCACCCTGCATAGGAGGGCGGGGGCCAGTCCGTCATGCCAGAACAACAACCACTGCAACGCAAACTGCACTCAGCACAGTTGGCTAAAGTCTCCGTCACCAAAGGTCGAAGAACAGCTGCGCTGAAATGGGGAAGCTGATGAGAATGAGCTGAATACCTCTGCAGCCCTGCTGAGGTTGGTCTCCAGATGTGCTGATGCATGTGAAAGCTCTTGAGCTTCAAGGCAGGGTGAAATAACTGAATGGTGTGAGGGCTCCCACCAAACGGAGCATGTGGGAAGACAGAGAGAACCACAGCAGTCATGCCATAACAATAACCATTGCAGTGCATACTGCACTTGTCACAGTTGACTACAGTCTCCATCACCAACAGACAAAGAACAATAGCGCTACAACGGCAAAGCCGCGAGAACAAACTGAATGCTTCCGCAGCTCTGGAGTGGTTGGTCCACACATGTCCTATACATGTAGAAGCCCGTAAGCTTTAACCTGGCTACAGCCAGATCCTGTGCTGTGTAACAGCAGCACTAGTCACTAGTACCACAGAGTGGTACCAGTAGGCCCTGTTCCAACTGCCTGAGGAATGCCAGTGCGCATAACCAATTTTATGTGCAAGGAGGGTTGTGGCGAGTTGGAGTAGTGGTATTGGCTCCCACCTATCCCAAGAGACGGCAATGTGTAAGCACAGTGCAAGGGAACAGAGGTGGGTCATTGTCTTCTGCCGGACCTCAACGGTTATGGACAGAGGGAGGAGATTGGCAGGATGAGCAATGAGGACAATGGCGTATTGTAGGGACTCGGCTGGTAAGAATTGTCGCGCAAGGGGATGTGAAGCGGCCACGGTGATATAAAGCGTGGCAGCATCGTTGAAATTCGTGAAATGAGCTGCAGGACAATTGAGGTAGGTAATGACCTCCTCAATGGTGAATATGCTGGAGATGATGAAGGGATCATGTAGAGCACGAAGATCCGGAGGAAACCTAGAAGCTGTGCACATGTCCGCGGACAATGGCAGATACACAACGGTGTGAGAAGGTTTCTGAAGTTCATCAAAGATGATCAGGTCAGCTGTGTGACAGCGTGGAATGCGTGGGACGCAGTAGGGGCGCAGGCCCGCGGACACTCCCTTGGAGGTCCGACCGCGAATTTTGCCCTATTTTGCCTGTTTTACTCTATCTTTTACCATCAAAACGTCTCTGGAGGCTCCAAAAAACCAGTTTTTTGGTTACATTGCTGCAAGCGGCCTGGAATTCAGCTTCTGCATCGCTGGAGATGGTCAAAAAATTCCCTAGTTGGCTGGTTCACGAAATAGACCTCCGAAATCTAGCTTTGTTTTACTCTATCCGCGGTCGGATGGTCAAGGGAGTGGGCGGTATCCTCCACGACATGGACATGGCAGGCCGCTTGCGTTCAGCTCATGTGAAGCAGGCTCCTGTTGGCGATGATTGGCTGAAAAAAATGATTGAAACAACTACAACGCCAGCAGCTCCATTAAAAGGACAGGGGAATGACACACATTCGGATGAGCCCGCTCAAAAGAAGCGTAAAACGGCCGACGATAGAGCTCAAGAGGAGGCGGATGACAAGGGGGAGGGGTCTTCAACTGGGCGATCGCGTCGCCAGTTGAACTCTGAGTCCTAGTAGAAAATGTATGTGTACTTCTCCAATTCCGTGAAAATTCAACGCATGGCAAATGTTCCGTCCGTGGCGAAGACACGGGTAATTGCTAGTAGCCTACCAAACCAGGTGTTTTTGAAACCCATCGGGAATTAATACCCCAAAGTCATCGCATATCCTTTTGCTCCCGATTTGGATTATGCAACACCCCTCGGGCGAGGTCGCTGTTACGAATGTGAGATGGGAATCCGTGGTCTTCGGACGGTTGGGAAGGCAGGGAGTTGTTCTGCATGACCCTGCCATCTGGTGTCAGGAGGCGTTGAGCAAAATTAAAAGAATTGAACGCGCGTTGACTGTTCATGAGTCTTTGGTGAGGACTCAGTGAGGTGCTGTCCTGGGGTATAATCAACGAGGTTTTTTCAGAACGCAATGCAAAACTGACCAGCGTTGAAAAGGTTGTGCCTTCTAGACAGACGTTAGAGGGTATCGAATCGATGAAGGTGACACAGTTACGCGGCATGCGACGAGAGTGGTTCTACTGGGAGTGCCGCTGGTTCTACTGGGAGCGCCGTTGAGGTCGTAGCCTCTGGCAAAGAAGTAATGTCCAAATCCAGGGCTGTCTCAAAGACATTGAGCGGTCATTATATAAGTCGAGGAGTGGCAGTACCGCCCAATATTTCACTTGCAGCTTCTTCGTTCGAGCGATGGACGGTATGACTTGCATCTGGGACTTGATTTCAGACCGACGACGCCTGTTATGGTGAATCGGCAACGGACCTTGGTCTTGTCCGAACTTTGCGAAGCTTTCTGGTGGTTCGCCCAGAGTTTGGCCACCATCCAAAGTCACAGAAGACAGACTGGAGGGAAATTTGACAAAGTCCCCATCATGTACACCGAGTGCAGTCAGAGTAAATATGTTGTTGAGCTTCCGAGAGAGGGGAGAAAGACGCTTGTCGGAGAGAAAAGGCAACAACTATATGAAGTTTGATTAATCAATTCCTGTCTTAACACAAAATCAGGTTTACAGTTAATTTTAAAACGATAGACAATTCTCATTTTAGAGCAAAGTTCGGCTAAGTTCGGCAGAGCTCGGCTAAGTTCGTACGACAACGACGTAGAGCTCCACAATCACATCTCTTCCAGCAGCGATGCCTCTTGCTGCGGCTTGCTGCCCCACCTATCCTCCTTCCCGTCCACCATGGCTCGGGGAATCGCCGCCATATTCCCGTTGTGATTCATGGCTGTAGTTGTGGGTTGTGATGTCGATTTCGGGCACGTATTTATTTTATGGTCGTCGTGCGCGCAGTCTGGAGAGGCGACTCGTCATGAAGCTTAATTTGTGGAGGGTTCTGCGGCTGGGCATCCACAAGGCGACGACAGTCGCTGTCGTGTCTCTATATTTGTTTCGCCGAGCTGTGCCGAACTTGGCCGAACTTTTGCTCTAAAATGAAAATTGTCTATCGTTTTCAAATTAACTGTAAGCAGTGATTTGACTAAAAGTTAGGCTATATAAACAACACACCAGGTGCACTCAGGTTCTTTTAGCCGTTGATATCCTGTTAAACCAAAAATGTCACCCTCTTTTTTGTCTCCTTCAAGTTCTCTCTTCCTGAGACCAATTGTGCCTGTCCTGATAATCAGAGTTTTGTTAATCAGTAATGTCTTTTCTTGAACAGTGCATTACTTACTTACTTTTACGTTCGAAGGTATATCCGCATGAAAGTCGACAACTTCTGTGATTTTCGCTGATTTTCGGTATTTTAAGCCTCAATGTTCTCTCCTTGGGGTCATATGAGTTCAAAACCATGGTGAGAAGACTCCCAAGCATCACTTAAGTGGGCATGAAAAATTCCAGAGGCATAGCGATCTCGTAGCCTCTGGAATAAACTGAAAGATCACCCCATGCCCGCCACATTGATATACTAACTGCCATGAATGATGGCAAAAACTTCTAGCTCCTCGTTGGTCAGCCAGGGGATCTGGTCACTCCCAGCTCATGTATGTGATAGTACTCGATGATTCCATTCTTCTCATGAGATTACATTCAAATTGGTAGTCACGCATCCCGCACCCTTGTGTCGATCACGAATTTTGGTCGAAGTCACGCATCATGCAGGGCCTTTGGTGAACCTCCAGACAGTCACGCAGGTCCCAAAATTGCGAGAAAGTGCTCAAAACGTGCAAAAAAGGCAAATTTTTCGTTCCAAATGCCGAAATTTTTGAGGTGTCACGCGAAAATTTCGCAGCTGCCGAAAGATCGAATTGCTAAAATGGGTCACGCGTCACACCCCAGGTCGATTTGAATAAAATAAGACAGTAGTGTTGCGGTGGTTGATCCACAGTCTGAACCTGCATGGGTGAGCGTTGATAAACAATGGCTGGATACAAACGACGAGCAGGCGAGGAAGGCACTACTGCGCAATCTGACATGATTGAGCCGCCCGACTACAATCCCACAGCTTGACGTCATTAAGTCAAACAATGGCGCTGGATGAAGGCCAAGCGCTTCTTACTCGTGATGTAGCCCAAAAAAATCCGTGCGCATTCCACTTATGAATGAACAAGGAGCAGATTACTTCCAAATATGGAAATATTGCACAACTCAGTTCGCCCGTGGTTAATTTTTGTGTTCTGCACACAGAGGACAGCTTTCGAGCACACAACCAAATTCCCCCAAAAAATGTGCACTCATTCCACTTCTGACTGTACAGGAAGCAAAATACTACCAAATCTGGAAATATTGCACAACTCAGTTCGCCCGTGGTTAATTTTTGTGTTCTGCACACAGAGGACAGCTTTCAAGCACACAAACACAATAGAGAGTTTGCGGTAAGCCACCAGATGAACTGGTGGCTAATTTTTCTCGCCCAGACATAATCATCCCTGGCCACTGGAACCACTATTTAGAGGTCCCAATGGGAGGATGAAATAGTGGCTAGCTCAAGCCAAACGGCCCTCGAGGGGAATCTACAACAAGAGTCACGAGTTGCCACCGGTGGCTCACCGCAAACTCTCTAATTCCTCAAAAGAATCTGCACTCATTCCACTTCTGAATGAACAGGAAGCAAAATATTCCCAAATCTGGAAATATTGCACAACTCAGTTCGCCTGTGGTTAATTTTTGTGTTCTGCACACAGAGGACACGGTTTGAGCACACGAACCCAATTCCCCCAAAAAATGTGTACTCATTCCACTTCTGAATGAACAGGAAGCAAAATACTGCCAAATCCGGAAATATTGCACAACTCAGTTCACCCGTGGTTAATTTTTGTGTTCAGCACACAGAGGACAGCTTTCAAGCACACAAACACAATTCCTCAAAAACCTCTGCACTCATTCCACTTCTGAATGAACAGAAAGCAAAATATTACCAAATCCGGAAATATTGCGCAACTCAGTTTGCCCGTGGTTAACCAACAACCATATGAAGTTTGATTAAGCAATTCGTGTCTCAACACGAAATCAGGTTTAAGCAATGATTTGATTACAGCTAATGTCGGAACCGAAGGCGCGGTCAAAATTTCCTGTTTTGGGATGTTTTCAAAGAATTGTTAGTAACTCAACCAGTTCTGCGCTGATTTGAATGAAACCTGGATAGATCTGTCGGGCTAATTCATGCGCAATTAGTGACAGAAAGCGATTCATGAAAATATGATATATTAGGTAATCTGTGCTTTTGGACCATTTTCGTGCCAAATACCTTCTTGCATGTCCAGGACATGTCCCAGTGACCTAATATTTTGGGAGGGACAACTTATATACCTGTCCAAACACGTGATAGAGCCGGAATTACGGATATTTTAGTTACACTCCTTGTAGCTCCATTGGATACATCTAGCAATTTTGGCATTCAGCAATATTGCAAGGATCGCATTTATATCGAGGTTTTATATGATTCTGGCTCTATCACATGTTTCCTTAGGTATATACGTTGTCCATCCCAAAATATTAGGTCATAGGAACATGTCCTGGACATGTTAGATGGCATTTGGCACGAAAATGGTCCAAAAGCACAGATTACCTAATATATAATATTTTCATAAATCGCTCTCTGTCACTAATTGCGCATGAATTAGCCCGACAAATCTCCCTAGGTTTCATCCAAATCGGTGCAGAACTGGTGGAGTTACTAACAATTCTTTGGAAACATCCCAAAACCAGAAATTTTCGACCGCGCCTTCGGTTCCGACATTAGCTGTAACAGCTGAATTGCATGGGCTACTACTGTGCAAGCCATTAGGCACAAATTGTTGCACAATGCTGTTTAACTGATCTGTTCAACCAAAAAATTTAACTAGGCACCGTTCTGTTAATCACTACTCTGTTAAACAGCATGGTGCCCTTTTTGTTCTAACAAAGTGGATAAGAGTGTGGCAAGTGAGCCGTGACATCTGCATGGAGCACAGGTTCCACAGCTGGGTAAGTCGGTTGGATTGCTATGGAAAATCTGGGAGGTCATCATCGAAGTTATGTACCTTGTGTGGCTCACCGGGCCTACTGTATGGCGGTCCAAGTGCACATTTAATCGGCCGCAACATTTTTCGGTGATTTCGGACTTTCCGCAACAAAAATAGGTGTTTTAATGCCCACCGCGCTAAAAAGATGGAGAAAATCGGTGTGTTTCTTTTGCGGGGAAATCGGTGATTCCCGCAAGATAAAGTTCGACGCCCCGCAAAACTTTTGACACCGCCCGCAAAACTTTTTATGTCGCCTGCAAAACTTTTTTCATTTCACCCGCAAAACTTTTGTTGTAACTCTAGGCAACAAATTTAGGTAAATTTCCTTGTTCAGAAACGCAGAGCAACCATTAGATTGAGTGTAGGTAAGGCATGGAAGGAGCGTCGATGATGTGTACATGAGGATTGAGAGGGTATAGCCAAGTACAAAGGTTATGGAGGATGTGCATCTGAGCCGAAGTTCTTTGGCTTTGAACATGTAAGGGTGTATATGATCCAGTGATTTCTAGATCCTAGAAGAATGAGTACAGCAGTACAGCTTTGTGGTGGGAGTTAACAAAGATGACCTCGTAGTACTTGTAGACACTATCCTGGTTGATCCAGTACAAGTTCAGGATGCACAGGTTATTGCACTGCTTGCCCACCCAACCCCACTTCGAAGTGCAAGCATTGCAAGCACCGGTAGTGTTCGGTTCGGAAATCGGTCTGAACCTGAACTGAAATGAACCAGACGCGGTGTTCAGGTTCAAAGTTCAGGACTTTGCTGAACCTGAACCGCAAGTTCAGTTTGGCGTTCAGGCTGGAAGTCTTGTGTTCGAATGCTGAACCGAAAAATTGACCAGATATTTCAAAGAATCTTCTCCATTTTCTGAATTATATGGCCGTCAAATTGGGTTGGCTAGCATGTTTACATCAATGAACAGACCATACCGTTCCCTCTGAATGAAATTCGGAGCAATCTTGATGTTTCTGTGTACAGGTCTACTGTGAATGAATCTGTCAAAAAGAAATTCATGGGTACCATTTATTATCTGAATGCATCTGTCCGTTAATTGCTGCATCCTAGATGCCTTCAAGAACCTCAATGATGCTGTAAAATATCAATACACATTATTTTGGATGAGATTTGGGCTTGCCC
>JARKIC010001102.1:0-151322 GCA_029378375.1 Mycena olivaceomarginata | reverse complement strand
CATATGGTTTACCCGCGGGTTTGGCCGGGTTTTACAACCCGCACAGACCTGTGGTTGAGAAATCACCGAAGAACAGTGAGTAGCAACCTATCCAGCAGCCTCTGATTTGGCAATAAAAAAGTCCTGTGAATGCAACATGCAGGTCTCATACAAATTTACGAGGTAAAAAAGTTGAGAAACTCACAAGTCTCGAGTGATCAAATTGCTCAGATCCATTTTTTTGAGGCACCTCAGGGTCAGATATCAGAGAGTTTGCGGTAGCCACCGGCAGCCACCGGGTGGCTTTTCCGGCATGCGGTGCCGGGTGGCTACGTCATTACGGTGGCTCCTGCAATGGTGCATTCGACACGTATTCCAACATTCTTTATTCTACCACTATGCCTGTCCGGATGCATGCGAGAGCATATGCGCACCGGAATTATTGATAGTTTCATCTCATTCCTCAGAAATGACCTTCAGAAGGGTAGTGAATTGGATTCTGGACTCGAGAATGGCTTTCTGCATGGAAGTACAATGGAAATTGGTGGCTAGGCTGCCTCACGAGAAAAATGCGGCAGCCACTGCAACAGCCACCATAATGACGTAGCCACCCGGCACCGCATGCCGGAAAAGCCACCCAGTGGCTGCCGGTGGCTACCGCAAACTCTCTATTGCCGATGTGCAAACAATTGCATGGCTGGTAAGTTAGCGCTACATTTTATTGCTGGCTAAATGCTAATAATCTTAAGCTTACACTGACTCGGAATAAATATTGGATCACGGGTTTTCAAAACTTTGGTACTGAATTCCGTCAATACCATAGATGTTTCATTGGAACTTTTGGGTGTATTAGGAAGCATTAGAGCTATAGTGTATCCCAATACAACAATATAAAGATTGGTCTCTGTGTTGGCTGGGAATGACGTCAACATCGCGCACATGTGATCCAATTGTTTTTCTGCATTTGGATGTGATCACATTTTCGACTTCAACCACCACAACGATACATCAACACAACTTTCTACCACATACACACCCTCCTCCTCATTATGTCCGACACATCTGCCACAAAAAAGGCCGCCATTGTTGCTCTCAAAGAGCAGAAATTGTCCAACAGAGCTGTGGCGGCAAAAGAGAATGTCCGCCTCTACCGTGTCGAGAATCAATCCACAGTATGGTGCTAACCACCAATTTGAGGCGAAAGCACCCCGGCCAGGTCCTCCATTCAAAATTTCGGAGCACGAGGCGCAGAAGGCCATGTGAATGCTATCTTCTAGCAAGGCCAGGAATGCATCTGACCTAAAGCGGAAGCTTTTCCCCGATATTCACGAGGACACCATTCGGAAAGCGCTCAAAAAGCGTGGGCTCAATGCTTACCAGCGTCAATGGAAGCCCCTGCTCATCCGAGGACATCGGTGGAAGTGCATAGACTGGGCTGAACATCATTGTTATTGGTCAGAGGAGGATTGGCACAGTCATTTTCTCCGATGAGTCCAAGTTCAATGTTTTTGGCTCGGATGGGCGTAACTGGTGCTGGAGGAGACCAGGCGAGGCTAATGATCCCGTATATGTCAAAAAACAGGTGAAGCATGGCAATGGGAGCGTCATGGTATGGGGCTGCATTACCCGATATGGTGTCGGCGAACTTCATCGGATCGATGGCAAAATGGACCGCTTCGTTTATGTGGATATACTCTCCCAATCCCTTCTCAGCACCCTCGACAACCATAATCTGGACTGCAGCACCATTTATTTCTGGCAGGATGGGGATTCGAAGCACAGGTCGAAGCATGCCAAAGGCTGGTTCAACCTTGAAGGGATTGATTTACTTCCTTGGTGCCCGAACTCTCCCAATATGAACATTATAGAGAATGTATGGGCTCATTTGGATCACATGGTACACGCTAGGGACCCGCTTCCCAAGAATTGCGATGAGCTTTGGGTCGCTTTGAAGGAGGAGTGGGAAAAGATTGATCAGGACTTCATCGACAAATTATACAACAGTATGCCCAGCAGGGTGCGGGAATTATTGAAGGCAAAGGGAGGGAATACTCGTTACTAGCATCCTGTACCCCTTCCCAATTTTTATTTCGCTGCCCACCGGACTTTCTGACTGAAGTTCTGCAAGCTGATCAAACCAGATTTATAATTGGATCACCTGTCATCGATGTTGCCCCTCTGCAGCTTCGTGTTCTCAGCTTGCAACTCTGATATTTTACGGGCAGGGACGACATTGTGTGAGCTTTCATTCAAGCCCAAAATCTTGAGTCTACTCAATCCAAGCATGCATGGCATACGATTCAAATCTTTTTGGGAATCCACGTGATCCAATATTTATTCCGAGTCAGTGTACTCAAAATTGACTGTACCAAAACCAGTAGAAACCCGCGGGTTCACAGGTTGGGTACCGCAATGGGCGCAGGTTGAAAATTTCAAACCCATATTTGTACCCGCATCCACCCAAACCCGCGAGTAGACCCGGTACTCGTGTCAAACCATATTTCCCCAAAAAAGGAAATCCTCTTCCCTAAAAGGGAAACCATCCTCCCTGCCCACTCGATACAAACCGCCTCCGCCCCTGAACCTTTTTGGGAAGGGCACCGCTCCCTGCCGACGGCTTCCCAGCGGAGCTTGAAACCTGAAGCCCAGCTTTGGCGCGCACCAAACAAGTTGTCTTCCTCCTTCCACCAACCGCAACGCTCCCCCACGATACCCTCTGCAAGCAACGCGCGGGGTGTTCCCTTCCCGCAACCTGCCTGTACACATTTGAATTTCCTCCTCCTCTAATGTGCTTCTTGCCCATGCACCGGGAACATGCAGTGCTCACTGCCCATCGCGCCTCTGCAAGACATGGGCACGACAGCCCGCCGTTTTCTGCCGCATCCATGAGCACCCGCTCTCGCCGGCTCCCCGCCGCCGGCCTCAAAGAAGCAATGCCTCGCCGCCGCCGCGAGAGTATCGCCTTTCCAGCGTCTCGCCCCGCGAGAGCTTCCGCACAAACGCCTCGCCAGACAGCAAGAAGCCGCCGCGCGTCTCGCTGCGCTGACGCCACTGCCCCCTTTGCCAACCCTCTCGCCAGAAGCGTGCGACGAGGCGTGTGATGCCTGGGATCAAGTCAAAGGGGTAAAACAGCACAAGCCCAGGTGTGTGTTTGACCGCAGCCCTCCTCGTGCATCACTCACAGCCCTGAATCGCTGCCTCGCGTGCAGCCGCCATCTTCTACCGTGACTCCCGCTGCGCGTGCCCTCCCTTCTGTGGACGCCCCGCCGCCGCCCGCGGACTGCGCTGCCGGCCACCCACATAACATCCACAACACCACCTGCGCCGCCATTTCCTACCGCGCCCCCCGCCGCACGTTCCCCTCCTCCCTTGGATGCCCTGCCACCGCCCGCGACTGCGCTGCCAGCCGCCCACACGACGATGACGACATTGACGATGATGTCGACGACACCGCCCTCGACAGCACCTCCATCGGCCCGCCCCTGTGCACGCCGAGCCGGCACACAGCCTGGACGACCAAAGGACGGACGCGTTGTACTCCCGCGAATGGGGCACAATTTATCTTTTACATACCGTCTGAGTACAAGTAGTAGCTTTATATTCATCCTATGCTTTGTATTAATTCTACAGTTTTGTATTCATCCTATAGCCTTATATTCTATCACTTTGTAGTTTTTGTACTTCATACTGGCCGTATAACCTTATTGTTTTGAAGGATTCGTGGACTAAGTAGTCACTTTCAGCCTCGTTCGGCACATCACGGCAGGTTTTGCCTTGCCGCAACCTTGCCGACCACTACTTTCCCAATTGGGAAAGCCGGCGGAGGCGGTTTGTAACCAACTCTCCCTGCCTCCCACCACTCCCGCCTTTACCTCCTCGCCCGGCTCTATGTACCCCATCCAACGCAGCAAAAAAAAAAAAAAAAAGGGTACAGATTTATTGGTGTATGATATGATACAGCGGATACACGATAATGACGACGATGCGATGCGATGCGTATGCGATGCGATATAGAAGATATAAACGAGGGGGAGAGACGATTGTCGGAACCAGGCCAGAGAGAGAGGAAAGAATGTAGAGGGCAGAGTACGCTAAATGAGGGTACGGGGGTCTCGTGCGGAGATTCGAGGCGAGGATAAGGTAGTGGGAGACAGGTACAGTAGCAAAGAACCAGGCAAAGGAGGAGAGACAGAGTGGGGTGTTCACGATACAATCGGGGCGAATGAGAGTGGGTGGGGACGGGGGGACGAGACGAGATAGGGAGAACGGGACACGGCGGGCGGCAGAGTTCAGTGCAGGCGGGAAAGGAAGGCGCGGCGTGCTCGAGGCTACCTCCCCCGCCCAACCCCCACCCCCACCACCCGCGCCACCCCCGCACCGGCTTCAGCAGCACGTAGAGCGGGTACACCGCCAGCGCGACGCACGCCGCGAGCCACACGCGGAGGAGCGGGAGCAGGGTGCCGCCTCCACCTGCGTCTTACATCGGCGGCGTGGGCGTGGACGTGGGCGGGGGTGTAGGCGGGGTGGGTGTGCCGAGGGTGGGGGAGCACATGCAGCGGGACATCGCCGCCCCTCCTCCTCCGGTATCGAGTCCAGCGCCCTCCTCTTCCCCGCGCCCGCTGCCGTTCGTGGGGGAAAGCGGGGGCGGGACGTACGTCGTGTGGGAAGAAGGGGGAGGCTGCGCAGGGAGCCGCCGAACCACGAGCTGACGAGCGCGAACGCCATCGTGTGGGGATATTTCGGCTGAGCGGGGGACGAATATCGTCTTGCTTTTATTCTTACTGGTACTCGCACCCCCGCGGCCGAGCTCGAATGGGACGGGGACGCCCCCTCGAGCTCCTTCCTCCCCGCGCGCAGCCGCCCCACGTGCCGCTCCACCCGCCTTACGCCCTTCTCGAGCGGCGGCGAGCGCGTCCTCGACGTACGCGTACAGCGCGCCCTCCCGGTCGGGCGCGGCCAGCTGCGCCACGCGAGCTCGAGGCGCGCGCCCTGCGCGCGGAGGGCGGCGAGCTGCGCCTGCGGCGACTCCCGCGTCGGCGTTCTTGTCTCGGGACGAAGAAGAACGCGCAGGGTGCGCGTGGACTTGAGAGTGGAGCGTGCTCGTGCGCGAGACGAGCTCGCGCAGCGGGCGGAGGGCGGTCGCGATGGCCGAAGAGGGCGGTGGAGAACCAGGAGATCGGGACGGGCGCGGCTGACGAGGGCGAGGACGGAGAGGAGAGGGAGGCCAGGGGGTGCAGGAGGGCGACGCCGAGGAGGGGCGTGATGAAGCAGAGGAGGAGGCCGAGCTCGAGGGTGCGGCGGGCGGATTGGGCGCGGGCGGCGCGGCGCGCACGGAGAGCGGGTATGTGGGCGGGGTCGGGGTTGGTGTCACGCGGGCGGGCGGGCGGCGTGGTAGAGGGACCAGGGGACTATGGGGCGTCAGCGTATGATATATGTACGAGTATGAAGCCACCCACCCTCGACAATTTGATGGAGATAAGCAAGAGGAGCAGGAGTAGGTCCTTGAGGTGGTCGCCGCCTGTGGAACGGGGACGGAGGGCTTGTACCACGCGTGCAGGGCGGGCGTGTCGTGGTAGTCCTCTTCATCTTCACCCTCGTCGTCCTCCTTCTCCTGCCCGTCCCCCTCGTGGCGTGCGGCTGTCTCCGCCCGCTCCCCGCCTCCTCGTCATCATACCCCGCCTCAAACGACGTCGGCGGCGACTGGGCGTCCCCCTCGCCCTCGCCCTCCCTCCCAAGCTCAAACTCATCGTCGTCGTCCTCGACGTCCCTGTTGCTCGTGCTCGACTCGGCGGTAGTGAACGAGCGGCTCGCCGCGCGCTCGAGGAGGTGCATCCGGCGCCGGAGCGGGTTGGTCGCGGGCGGCGCCCGCGCGCTGCTGGCGAAGACGCGCTAGTGTATGTGGATGGGGTCCTCAGCGGCCGTGGTGGTGTCGGCCTCGACGCAGATGTGTGGAGGCGAATAGTGACGCAGAGGTGAGGAGCACCACCACAAACGGGACCGCGCGGGTGGGGTGATGCGATGCTGAGGCGAAGAGCCTGGTCGTGCTGCACGATGCAGTGGACGACGCGGACGACGACGCGTGGGGCGAGAAGCGCGGAGGGTGGAGGCCCGCGCTCGGGAACGGCGCGGTGTGAGCAGCGCTAGAACAAAAGAGAAGGCGAGATAAGCATCACCGTGTACGTCCAAACGCAGCTTGCACGAACGTGTGAGTCAGCGCACACCCGCGCTCGCATGTGCAACGAGCCGCCGCAAAGAATACGGAGACATGAGGGAGGCTACAATAATAAACGACGGCAGTGTCAGTGTGGCGCGAAGGCAAGGCAAGCAAAACGCACCTCGTCCACTGTTCCGGGGTGGTGAGCAGCGCAGTCGGGTCGTGTGCTCAAATAGGTCTGCGGGGCGTGCTCAGTGCCGCTCAGCGCCGACGGCTGCAACGACATTGACGGACGCGGAGCGGGAAGAGCGCCGGATGATCGGTCCGGCGGCAATCGCCTTCCGTTCGCCTCATGCTCGCCTCATGTTCAGTGTTCTCTCGGCAGCCAGGAAAATGGCACCTCGTCTGCGGCGAAGGTACCGAGCTCGAGCTGAATCCTGAGTTTTAATCAGCTTGGGTGGACTTTAAATTGAGCTAGGGAAAATGAAACCAGACGCGGGTGAAAAATCTAGGAGGAACGTTTGAAAGAACCGCCTCTACGGCATCTCTAGGCGGACTCGATCTCTCCGGCAAGTCTACGCAATCCACCCAGCAATTTTTGCATGTCCGTGATGTCCGTGATGGCCGCTCGGCCTTCCCAATCTGGACATGCCCCGCCAAGTTGAGTGGTTCAACTTCAACGGCGGCACAGACGCATATCAGAGATAAAGAATGGGGTGATTGTTAGAGCAACATAATAGAACCCTCCCACCCGCAATGCTTGTGCTCAGCGGTACTGACAATTTTAATATGAATAAAATATTGATTTGTTTGCATCGGCCAGGGTAAATGGTATATACAAACGCGGGTTGAAGAGTGATAAGGTTACTTAGGAATGTGAAGCCACCCATGGCAGTCGAATGAGTCCATGGCTTTTTTGTCGTCTCGGTGCTTGGCTCCTTCGCGCTCGGATTTTTCGGGCTTGTGTTGGCGTTTCTGATTCTGTGCACAGTGATACATAAACCGTGTATACGATCCGATTTACCACGGTCATATTTGCTGTGATACCTATGTTGAAAGCTGTCAGTAATGCGGCCCTTGCATCGCACTTCTCACGCACACAAAGCGATACTTCATCTTCTTCCAAATAAGGACCGCCAGCTGGTCCGCCTTCTCTCGGCCGGTTCCGGCAAGAGAAGAGATCTCGACGCGCGCGTCTAGTTCGAGATTATCATCTTGTTGGGTAAGCACATTGAGAAACTCTTCGAGTCCTAGAACTCCAAGTTCGTCGTTGTTCGATTTGTCATTGTCGGAATCTGAGTTTGGGTCAGTATTTTTTTTACCGGCTTTTCTCTTCCGTGCGCCCTCGCGTGCTTGACGTTGGCACATTAGACAGGTTTTTGCGCGTCCGCCATTCAGTGTTGTTTTGAACTCCGCAAGGGTCTTCCGCTGATAGCATCGCGAGCATTGATACTTCTCCGGAGGGTTCGCGGTGTCTGGCATGGGAAGTGGGGAAGTACTTCGGTGTGTTAAGAAGGTCGACGCGACGTGTTATGTTGGTATGGGGGAATGTACGCGAGCATTAATTACTGTTGTACTCCTTTCTGCTTCCTTTCAATCGTACTTCCTGCTTCCTGTCACTGTTTTTTTCTTCCTTTACATCTTTCTCGCTATTTTATTTCTCCTCATCACTAGTCTTTGAAGCACTTCGGCGTGTGAAGAAGGTCGACGTGACGCGAGAGGACGTGTTATGTACTTGTATTATGCGACACGCTAGTACGACATCCATCCGCATTAGGAAAGGCCGGCCATCACGGACATGCAAAAGTTACTGGGTGGATAACGGTTTGTTCTCCGGCAACTTCATGCCAAATTGTTAATTAGCTTCAAAGATATGTACTTGGGAATCGGCTTGATACTGAATTGTCGGTGTGGATCATAGCTACGCCTGCGCCTCGCATGCGCTGACTGATGCGCTGCTGGGGAAAAGAACGCCGGCGTGAACAAGGAAGTGCTGGCAGGCCTTTACGACAGTGATGCCACGAGTCCTCGATGATTGACAGGCAGTGATGCTGCGTCTTGACCGCGTCTGCGCTTCGCTGGCAAGAGGTTGGCGAGGTGAGCAAGACTGGCGGTGTCCAGCATGTGGTGCTACTTTATTCCACGGAGATTTAATCCATCTATATACTGCTAAACCGAGGCTTTCGCCGACCAGTAATTTTATCCGATCATCTCGGTAATTCATTGTGCGAACATGCTGTCTTTCAATCTGATATCGTACCACGCGGGAGCAGTGTCACTTGTCTTCTGCTTCCACATCGACTCCAGTCCTCTAGCCTTCCTGCCGTTTCTTTGCCCGTTAGATCTTTAGCAACAATGTCTCGTGATCCCGGGACAATGCATGTCCATGGTGTGTTGGTATTGGTCAGACATTGGCACTATTGCTGATTTTTTGCCAGGAGGGTTTGGTGGCCCAGGTGGAGAGGGCTATGGACAAGGTACTGGTGGTCCCGGGGGTATAGGACTGGGGCCCACTCTGTATATGGAGAGAGTTGAAAATCTGAATATTGGTGAAGTCTACCCTGTCCTCTGGCTATCTATTCATAACTGAACATTCATCATGGTAGGGGGCCAGAAGGAAGCAGAAATCTGGTACATTTTTGTCCTTCTTTTAGAAGTTTTGTCCTGATCTTCTTACTCAAAGGGACCAAATGGAAGGTAAAGGCTCAGACTATATATTGATTCAGGGATTGAACACTTGATAGATACAAAACGTCGAACAATCATTGAATGGTTGTCTCCACTCAATTTCTTTGTTCGACAACAGGATATTTCTGAGGCCCGCCAGCGAGGAACTGGACTGTGGCTGCTTGATGACCCTAAATTCAAGGACTGGACATCAAATGCTGGAGGAGTTCTATGGTGCTCTGGAATACGTATGTAGCTGAACCTTCTCATCAGTATTTCAGCCTGGCCAGTGAAATATTTAGCTGGTGCTGGAAAGACTGTTCTTGCGTGGGTCTCAATCCTGGTGACTGATTTTTGCTGATCCAATAAATATTAGTTCTCTTGTGGTGGACCATCTGATTAACCTCCTCCAACACAAGCATATTGGAGTGGCATGCATCTACTTTAACCACAAAGAGACTGAGGTACAAACCCCAGTCAATCTGCTTGCAGGACTGTGGAGACAGCTTATCTGGAAAAAACCTCTTGGTTCCGCAGTTCAGCTGTATGAGCACCACATTGAGAAGAAGACAAGGCCATCACATGCAGACATGCAGAAACTTTTGTCCTCTGCACTCATTTGGTTCACACAGGTTTATATCATCCTTGATGGGGTGGATGAATACCCAGCAGAATGGTGGAGTCAGCTAGCCAAAGCCTTGACCAATCTGGGACCTGTGAACCTGTTGGTTATGTCGAGGCCCCATATTGCTCCAACCAAGCTGTTTTTGAATGTTGTGACTCTTGAGATAAGGGCAAATGATAAAGACATTTTATCATATGTGGATACACAAGTACAGGAGTCTGAGCGCCTATCTGAGCTCATTGCAGACAAGCCAGAGTTACATGGAGAAATTTCCTCAAAAATCTGCAGCAGTGTAGAGGGCATGTAAGTTCTAGTTTTCATTGCAAAGAATAATGTGACCATTTGTGATATCAGGTTCTTACTTGCCAAGCTTCACATTGAAGCTCTGAGCAAAACAGCCACTATTAAGGCAGTTCGTCAAGCTTTGCAAAAGCTGCCCAAAGATCTGGACGCCACCTATGAGAATGTTATGACCCGAATCAATGCACAGGGTGAAGAGGACAGGAAAATTGCTCGATCAACTCTCACCTGGGTTGTCAATGCAAGGAGACCATTGACTAGCTTGGAACTTCGTGTGGCTCTAGCTATTGAACCAGAAACAAGAGAATTGGACAATGACAATATGACTGGAATTGGGATTATTCTTTCTGTCTGTGCTGGTCTGGTTATTGTAGAAGAACACAGTTCCCTGGTCCGACTTGTCCACTTTACTGCTCAGAGTTATCTGGACAGAATCCAAACTGAAATATTTCCAGATGCACACTTTGAAATCACACAGAGCTTGCTAACATATTTGCAATTTGAGCAATTTTTAGACAAAAGGCAATTTCTAGGGACAAGAGACCACAACTTCTTGAATATTGCCAATATTGTCTGGTACATGCTCAATGGTGTGAAGGGCAGTTGAGGGATGGAATTCTGGAGTTTCTGAGAGAGTCTGGGAAATGGCACGATAAGAGGTGGGAATTGGGGTGGGAGGATCCTCCATGGACTTTCAGTTATTGGCCTTACTCTCCATCCCCTCTATGGGTTGCTGCCTCAGCAAATCTTGTAGAGACAGCAAGTCATCTCATAGAACTTGCTCAAAAATGTCCAGATAGTCAGGAGCTAACTGTGGCAGCTTATTATGGCCATCAGAAGATATGCCAATTGCTCCTCAATAAAGGTGCAGATGTGAATGCACAGGGAGGGAAATATGGAAATGCACTCCAGGCAGCAGCCTCTCGAGGCCATGACAAGATTGTTCAGGTGCTCCTTGACAAAGGTGCAGATGTGAATACACAGGGAGGGGAATATGGAAATGCACTCCAGGCAGCAGCCTCTGGAGGCCATGACAAAATTGTTCAGGTGCTCCTTGACAAAGGTGCAGATGTGAATGCACAAGGAGGGGAATATGGAAATGCACTCCAGGCAGCAGCCTCTCAAGGCCACAACAAGATTGTTCAGGTGCTCCTTGACAAAGGTGCAGATGTGAATGCACAGGGGGGGGAATATGGAAATGCACTCCAGGCAGCAGCCTCTCAAGGCCACGACAAGATTGTTCAAGTGCTCCTTGACAAAGGTGCAGATGTGAATGCACAGGGAGGCCTCTATGAAAATGCACTCCTGGCAGCAGCCTCTGCAGGCCATGACAAGATTGTTCAGGTGCTCCTTGACAAAGGTGCAGATGTGAACACACAGGGAGGGCATTTTGGAAATGCACTCCAGGCAGCAGTCTCTGGAGGCCATGATAATATTGTTCAGGTGCTCCTTGACAAAGGTGCAGATGTGAATGCACAGAGAGGGTTCTATGGAAATGCACTCCAGGCAGCAGCCTATGGAGGCCATAACAAGATTGTTCAGGTGCTCCTTGACAAAGGTGCAGGTGTGAATGCACAGGGGGGGGTATATGGAAATGCACTCCAGGCAGCAGCCTATGGAGGCCATAACAAGATTGTTCAGGTGCTCCTTGACAAAGGTGCAGGTGTGAATGCACAGGGGGGGGTATATGGAAATGCACTCCTAGCAGCAGCCCCTCAAGGCCACCACAAGATTGTTCAGGTGCTCCTTGACAAAGGTGCAGATGTGAATGCACAGGGAAGGAGATATGGAAATGCACTCCTGGCAGCAGCCTTTCAAGGCCACAACAAGATTGTTCAGGTGCTCCTTGACAAAGGTGCAGCTGTGAACGCACAGGGAGGGCATTTTGGAAATGCACTCCAGACAGCAGCCTCTAGAGGCTATGACAAGATTGTTCAGGTGCTCCTTGACAAAGGTGCAGATGTGAATGCACAGGGAGGGGAATATAGAAATGCACTCCTGGCAGCAGCCTCTGGAGGCCATGACAAGATTGTTCAGGTGCTCCTTGACAAAGGTGCAGATGTGAATGCACAGGGGGGGGGATATGGAAATGCACTCCAGGCAGCAGCCTCTGGAGGCCATGACAAGATTGTTCAGGTGCTCCTTGACAAAGGTGCAGATGTGAATGCACAGGGAGGGCTCTATGGAAATGCACTCCAGGCAGCAGCCTCTGGAGGCCATGACAAGATTGTTCAGGTGCTCCTTGACAAAGGTGCAGATGTGAACACACAGGGAGGGCATTTTGGAAATGCACTCCAGGCAGCAGTCTCTGGAGGCCATGATAATATTGTTCAGGTGCTCCTTGACAAAGGTGCAGATGTGAATGCACAGAGAGGGTTCTATGGAAATGCACTCCAGGCAGCAGCCTATGGAGGCCATAACAAGATTGTTCAGGTGCTCCTTGACAAAGGTGCAGGTGTGAATGCACAGGGGGGGGTATATGGAAATGCACTCCAGGCAGCAGCCTCTGGAGGCCATGACAAGATTGTTCAGGTGCTCCTTGACAAAGGTGCAGATGTGAATGCACAGGGAGGGAGATATGGAAATGCACTCCAGGCAGCAGCCTATAGAGGCCATAACAAGATTGTTCAGGTGCTCCTTGACAAAGGTGCAGGTGTGAATGCACAGGAGGGGGGATATGGAAATGCACTCCAGGCAGCAGCCTCTGGAGGCCATGACAAGATTGTTCAGGTGCTGTCATCACAACATAGTTCAGATGCTCCTTGACTGAGGAAAAATAGGTATGCCTCTCTATCACCCCATTCTCAAGACTCCACTGATTTAACTTATATATAATAGTAATTGTCAGGGGAACCCCCACTCTGGCTCCAGCTCAGTCTTCCGCTCCATCCTTGCCTCTGACTCCATCTTCAGCCCTATGCTTGGCTCCATCCTTGGCTCCAACTCCTGTTCCAAAAACTCCTGCTCCCTCTGGTCACTCATGTTGGCATGTGTTATGTGACCAGGCCCAGGATCACTGTAGATCCCTTCACTCATGTGCTACTGGCTAGTACCTATTAGTTTATAAGCTTCACCTAGCATGGGAATCCTCATCCTTTCTTCTCTTTGAATTCCCCTGCTAGGTGCATATTACTTCCACCCTGTATTAGTACTGCCTATTAAACTACCTTGGATTCCTCTGCTAGTTTCTGCACCTCTGCGCTGGGCTTAAGGTTGCCCTTACAGTACAGTCGAACCCCTTGTAACCCATGCTTCTATTAACCCATAACCCCTCATATCCCATGGAATTTTTGTGAAACCACCACCGTTTGCAGGGATAACCCATAGGTCCGCCAAAACCCATACCCATACCCCTTGAGCAGCATAACCCATACATTTCGGCCGAAGTTCACACATCGGAGATCTCGAAGCAATGAATTATTTTGACTGACAGCTTGATTGCATATTTTTCACGGTCATTACAAAAGATTTCGCCTTCTCGATGCCTTCGGTCGCGCTGGAAGTCCTCAGGTGGGGCTTCGATGCTCTGAAGAAGCACATCGGTCCTCACAGCAAAACATTGGCGGATTGTTTGGCCAACAACAAGAGCATAACATCGGACGACAAGAGATGGCTTGATGACGAAGGCAATATTGCCGATGAGGAATGGGCCCTCAGAGAACTTGAAACTGCGTCCGACTATGAGAGGGGCATGTTAAGGTTGAATACAGCGCAAAAGAAGGCAGTGAAGAGGTTGAAGGAGTTTGCGGAGGTGGTCCAAAATAAATTGGCATCGGCCAAGTGAAAGCGTACGTCCTCTGAGCCCATTCCGTCAATTTCGAAGGCAAATCGTGACATTATACAGGTCCAGACCACCCCATAGTTGTCCCAGCAGGCAAGACTCCCGGAAAGAAAAAGACAATTCCACCGACCTTCCAAAAAAAAAAGAGGCTCGCCACTCTCCAGCAACACATCGAGATCTTGGATTGGTACCATGAAAATGGGAAGAACCAGACCAAGACAGCGAAGCATTTCGATCCCATCTACCCCAACCTACGTCTCAACAGCCCCTCATCAGCTCCCGGGTAAATAATGAGCAGGACTGGTGTGCACAGTATGCCAGCCATGATGGAGCTGCCCAGAAAATCAAGCGACAACGTCAAACCCAGCACCCCGAGGTGGAGCAAATGATGGAGCTCTGGGTAGCGCAGGCCATGTTGCACGGGATCCAGCTGAGTGGCGAGGTGCTGCGTCAAAAGTGGACTGTCTTTGCGGACTTGGTTGGAGTTGATGCAGATGAGCGGCTGGCTCTGAGTAATGGATGGCTGGGTCGATTCAAGAATCGTACAGGATTGAAGGAGTTCAAGAGGCAAGCGCAAATATCTATGACATCAACCAGCTCGAAGGAATGCGGATTGCGGCGAGTGCCTGGGACGATGTCTCGGCAGAAACAATTGCTCACTGCTGGATCAAAGCCGGTATCCTTCCTGCTTCCCTTCTGCCATCTCGTCCCACACCCGCATCCGGTGACTCGAACCCTGTACAAGCCGCTGAACAGGAGCTCGAGGCGAAGCTCGATTTGTTGGAAGGTACCGGTGTTTTTGCAGCGCGCAAACCGAATGGCCATTGAGTTTCTGCTCAATCCCGTGGATGAGCAGGTTCTGGTTGAGGAGACTACTGACGCTGAGATTTTTCACGCTGTCAATTCGTCTCTGAATGCTCAACAGGAGTCCGAGATCCAAGGGGGCGATGATGATATTGACGACGACATGGAATACGAGCCGCGCCCCGACCGCTGCGAGGCCCTCAAGGCTGTTGTCGTACTTCAGAAATACACTGCATCGATGAATGATGACTTTGCGCGTCGTTTGGATGGCCTTCTGGCATCTTTCGGGCGTCAAACACAGCTGGAGGAAACAAAATCACTCATGGATACGCGAATTACAAATTACTTTACTGCGCAGGGACCGAAAACAGTCTAGAATACTCCTAGATACCTCTACATACCGAAAAAAAAAAAATTTGACTAAAATTTCTCGACCTCCACTAACCCATGACCTCTCATAACCCGTAGCCTCGGCATGTAACCAAGGGGTATGGGTTACAAGGGGTTTGACTGTACTCTGATTTCTCTTGAGCATATACCTATAACTTTTCACATCAGTAACAGTGTATACTTGATCTCATCTCATGTACCAAATATATATAGTGATTTTTTGACCAAGCCACAACTTTGTTTTCCATTCAACTCTATTCAGCTTTATATTTCTTCCAGACCCCCCACCATCCCACTCTGTCACACCCAGCTGCTTGCCAATTTTTATTTTCCATATTTTGTGTAGTGATGATCACACATAATGCCATCAGCACCAACACATGAAGATCCACCATCAGTGTGCCATGGTCATTAGCAATAGCAATTTCAATGATTCTGCTAATCTGGAATTTCGTCTGAGGTGGATTGTTGGTTAAGTAGAATTTCGTTTTCTGTGAAAAACTGAAACACATCTTAGACTCTTACTTATGAGCCCCTGCACAATCATTAGATCTTATAAGTTACCTTACCCTCACAGTGGGACCTTGAAAGCCTCTCCCCTCTAAATGCAAGCAGACCCACATGTCTAATATGATGTACCACAGACTACCATACTATCTGACATCCACACAACACAACACAACACAATTGGCATCAATGAAACTTTCAAACAGCTAACACTAGTTCCACCCTTTTTTGGTTTTATGTTCACTTCCTTGTAAGTAAGTACTTAGAAACAGAAGAAAAAAGGCACCACACTGCTTTTTGCACAATCAAAAAGTGGCATGCCACTTGGGCACAACCTCTCTATTGTGCAGAAAGTGGTGTGGTGCTTTTTTTCTTATTTTTTCTAGAGGTTATTACAACTGTATAGTGGCATTGGGGTGTCAAAATTCGACTACCAGGCACAAGTTGTAAAAAGCAGTGAAACAGTGCACTTGTCAAATGACTAGGAATACCTTAGATTCAGTATTACACAAAACAACCACCAAAACACCACTACAACAATCTTATCCTCCAAAGATGTAAGTGCTTCCCTTTGTGAGTTCGGGTCCAGGCTATAGTATGTGACCAGCAGGTTCGGAACAAACACAATTCAACTGCTAGACTTCAACAAAGTCCTTCAACAACGTGCTAGCACTATGCAACTGCCAACAACAATACCACTAGCACCAGGGGTGGGTCTGGGGGTTTTGGGTTGGATACAAGGTGGCTGGACCACTAGGTCAAGAGCACCAGGGCAGAGTATGTGGGTTTGTGAAAAGCCTTGCTAAGGGTGCACCCAAAGACTACTGAGGCTAACAACAGGGGACTTCAATCCTCAAATGGCAAGGCAGTCCTTAAACCTTTGATCTAATCCTTTCCAAGAACAGGAACACTTCTGCTTCGTTATAGGCACTAGCACACAATAAGTGTCCAGCTATCAACCGAACACACTACGACAGCAGTTCCATCAATATCAGGGTGAAGGCAAAGTAACTGACAAGTTAATGTCGCACTAGAGGTGGGGGCACCTAGTTCATCTTCTTCTTATAAGGCTCGAGTCAACACACAGTCACCTAACAGGTGATCCAACACAGTACGACAGCACTTCCGTCAATATCGGGTTGAAGGCAAAGCTGCTAGCACAACTACGGTTGGGTCTTGCGGAGAACACCCTTGATTTTATATGTGAAGACTCCTTGAGTCAACAACAACAAGAACCTCAACTTAAGATCTCAACGTGTCCAGAGTCAATGGTGTTGATTCCAATAAAGACTACTACTTGTGAAGTGTGTACAATCTCCACTAGCAGCCTGAGACCACCTGCACCAACTTCATACAAAGTCAAGGTGTAATAATCCGAGGCTCTATTCTGTTCTGCACTCCCTTTTATACTGCTAGGAGTCCAAGTTACATGTGAAAGCTCAGATGAATAATAAAATGAGTAAAAATGAGGTGATTGAAGATGACAGCCAATGAAACAACTGCCGCTTGGTTTTGTGATGGGTCTAGGCCAAGCAGACCAGCTGCGCTGATCTGCTAGCATCCATTTATGGGTATCATTGGCAATTCCTCAGCCTGCTGCTTGCCGCTGGAACCCCTATCCTGATGAAACAGAGTTGAATCTGCCACCTGGAGTCATCTAGCACAGGTCAGAGCACCGGCTAGCAGTCTGTTTAACCGTCGCTGTGCCACTGGTGGCCTGTACTTCCACACCAATAGCCTGCTAGATATTCCTCTATCTATCTTGTTGTGTTTATTTGTGACCCGTGACCGTGTCGTGTCAATCACATGCCTGCATCTGTATCTCCTAGTCCCGTGATTGATCATTAGTCGGGTACTTTGTACTAGCACTTATGCCACAAGTATTGCTAGCCCTAAGTAGTTCCCTTTGGACTTCAGACTTGCTGTTTGTCTCTTCTGCTGACACTCTCAGCACCTTTCCTATTTCTCGCTTCCTAGGTACTAGCACCTTGACTGTTTAGGCTTTTATGGTTATTTCCCTGTGGTTTGTGCCTCCAGGCCCTCCTAGCACGTCATCCTAGTAGTGCCTGGTGCTACAACTGGCAGCTTGGGCTCACTCCAGCTCTCCTTTATATCACCTAGCAAGAGTCCTAAGCACTAGTAATAGCACATCAGAGGTGCTAGTGCTTTCCCGTTGTATTTCTACTGGTCCTAGGAAATCGCAAAAATAGCACTAGATGCTGTGCACTCTTGTTACAGTGTTTCAGCAACATGCTGCTTTTGCACAATACACAAAAATGGCATGCCACTTGGGCAAAACCTCTCTATTGGCCAGCTGATAACTTTTCTTGTGAACCAGCCCTTTTTGACCTTGTCGAGATTAATTCACAGAGGGGATGCTCAACCTGTAATTGCTGATGCATGGGTGTGTTTTCAAGCTCTTTTGAGCCTGGAGAATTGGGTGAGTCTAGGATCCTCGCCATTAAACTGACCCGGTTTCTCAGAGTGGCATGTGCCAAAATAGACAGATAGGTGTCTACTTTACGAGATGAGAAGAGAAGAGTGTGCAATGCATTTCAAACAGGTGGCATGCAATAGGAGCGGACGTCGAATGCTGTTGTGTGTCATGCACTATGGCATGTTGATGAAAGTCTCAGAGACTAGGACGGCAAAAAAATGCACACAACGGATAGAGTGTGATACTAATAGGGTGTCACACAAGATTTCAGCCAGTGTCTGAATTTCGATGATAAGGTGTGAGCTTGAACACACCTGAAATAAATTGATTTTTGCGACCTTTCAGTTGGTTTGACTGATAAAACCCGTGAATAAGGTTAGAAGGGTGCTAGTCGTCTCCCAACGACGGAGCACTAGGCTGTTTTACGCATTTGAAAGTCAGTTTTATTAATATTTGAACCACACTGGTCATAACACTGCTCCTGCAATCTGTACAGTTTGTGCAGGTTCGCTTGGGTAATTTATGGATGCTATGCCATTAAACACACAATGGGAAGATAGAAGGATATTATAAACAGCTAAAGGAACAAAGGATAACTTGTCCGCGGTGATTTGAACTCTATTTGAAGAGGATTTCCCAATTTGGAATCTAGTGGTTGAACTTACGGAATCTCTGGATTGTTCCAGAGTTCGTTCACATGCAATTCGGAGTATGGATGTTTCGCAGAGGTCTGGAGTATCGTTCCATTCGTCCGGACAGTCTAGACTCTGTCAGAATAAAGGAAATAAGCTGGGAAAAGATAGGAATCAAAAGGCTGTACAGTCTCCTTGGAGAATGGTTTCTTTTGGAGAAAGCAGTCAAAGTGACCTCGGATCAGACAGGGAGGATGTCAGACAATGCCTAGAGCAATGTGTGATAGGTCTAAGGACTTGGATGCACTTGGCAAAGTCTGGAATGTGGATACAGGTTGCACTTGGAAACAATTCAAAAGGCTGTACATTTCCCTTGGGGAAATGGCCTTCTCCTCGGAAATTGCATCGGAAGGTTGCTAGGACTGATACAGCTGACTCATGGGCGGTGTTCTCTCGGTCTCACACGGAGTTTTAACCCCAGAAAAGCGGTTTTCTTCACACATACTTTATACCCTTTTAGACAAACAACATGTATTTAAACTGGCATGTAAATTATGTACAGACAGTGCTGGTTAAGAGCACACTCTAAACAGGAGTAACAAAGAGGTCCCGGGTTCGAATCCCGGAAGTGCCATTCTTTTGAAGCATTCTTGAGTGAACACAAGCACAGCCTTTCATCAAATCGTTAAATCTGGTCACGCTTCACCCCTGTCTATTTGAATGAAAAGGTAGTATACAGTATTTGCTAGGTTCGGATCATGCTGCCTTCTCAGGCTCACATGATCAGCACGTGCTTCACAGCGTCTTCTGAGATAGTCCGGCATGCTGGGCCGAAGACAGGCTTGCTCCAAACCTAAGTATTCGCTGTCTGTAAGGTCTCAGAGTACTCAGACTGTGCACCCTTTCCTCTGCCTCTGAATACTTACGCACCCAAATCTCTTGACTTGTTCTGATTCCATACAGACTCTTCCTGACTCATCTCTTAGCTATAAAAACTTACCCACAAGTAGACCACAGTAGCTTACTTCCCTCTTGAACACTCTTGAACACGGAGACCATTCCACTGTTCCCTTGGTTAAGGCTTGCAGCCATCCTAAAATTACGGAGACACAGGCCATAAATACAGTTACAGACCCATACTGTCAAGCACTGGGATACCATTTTATACAGGACGGGGACAGCACAGATTCGACTGTATACAGTAAGCCATAATCATTCATTTATGGCTTTACAGCTTTGTCTCACCCTGCTGATAGCATCACATTGATTAAGTTCCTAATCATTGATCCAAGGAGCAAGCCTCACACTGTTAGTGTGAGATGAAATTTCGATGAAAGCTGCCCCAGTGCCTGTCATTCTGAGTGCCATCATCAATTCGAGTTCAACACCAACATAACCATTGCCGATAAGCAATGCTGCAACCACGCATTGCTCTGTCTTCTTTCACCCATCATGGCAGAGACACTAGACACTATGGCTATGATTCTCCACCTCATATTGACACTGCTGGAAATTTGACTGAGATCCATTTTGAGCAGAAGCACTGCAATTCATTCAGAAGCCCAATATGCAACCTTGCTGTCAGCTGGCTGTCATTGTCGAAGCGCCACATCGATCTGAGTTCGATGCTCATGTCAGGACTGTATGCGAACACTGCAGCCAACCACTTCTCCGGATCTGCTGTCACAGCCTCATGTTTAGTTTAAAGTGGCAATATGCCCCAGAGGCACGTTTCTCTGACCCCTCCTCTGACCCTTGTCTTTACTCATTCTTATTAAACCATACACATCTCTGTAAAGTCATCTCCAGTTCAGTGACCAGTCCTTTGTAGTGCACCTCCAAATCCATCGCAGTCATATATCCTCTTTGGTCAGTTCTGTCCCCTATGTGAACTTTGATGCTGGCTGATATACTGCTGTCCCTCAAAAATGAGCTCTAACAACCATGTCTGATCAACACCTTGCAGTGACCCTCCATGGTATGAGAGAAATTGATTGGAATACCAAGATCAGAATTTATTTTATCCAGAAAGCACAGGAGGTCCTGGCAGCAGTGGACACGGTGATGGATACGGTGGTGCTGGAGCTCCCGGACATGGTCCCACTCTGAAGGTCAAAGCTGGAACCATACACATTGTGATAAACCACAAAAGCAGAGAGATTCCGTGACTGGACTTCCTCAACTGGCTTTCAGCTATCAATTTTTTCCAACAACAGACAGATATTTTTCAGTTGCTGCAGGAGGGAACTGGTGAATGGCTGCTAGCCGATCAACACTTTCAAAGGTGGAAAATCGGTTCTAAAAAGACATTTTGGTGCCACAGAATTCATGCATTCTTTACCTTCAGCATTGGTATAAAGAACTAATCAAGAAGAATACACAGCAGGTGCAGGGAAAACAGTCCTTGCATACACACATTCTCTGATTAGTGGCGCCTGCTAACTATGAACTTTCCAGATCAATTGTTGTGGACCATCTCACTACCCAATCTAAGGACAAAAATATCGGTATAACATGCATTTATTTGAACCACAAAGAAGCCAACAACCAGACACCATCTAAGCTTCTGGCAGCTCTCTGGAGACAGCTTGTATATGGCAGCAATATCAACTCCATCGCAAAAAACATATATGTGCAGCACCAAGAGAAGGGCACTGCACCATCAATGAAAGAAGTTCTTGAAGTACTCAGCTCTAGCCTTGCAGAATTTTCCAAGGTCTTTGTTGTGGTGGACACCGTTGATGAATATCCTGATGATCAATGCTGGATCTTGGTCAAATATCTCACAGAACTGCAGGGTCCCAAAGTGAACTTGATGGTCACTTCTCGACCCCATGTTCATGCAGACCCTGTTCTTCCAGATGTTGAAACTCTAGAGATTGGTGCAATGCCAGAGGATATTCAAAAAAATGTCGACACACACAGATTGACTTGTCATCATGCATACGTGAGCACGTACAGGACCAACCCAAGTTGCAAGAGGAAATCCAAGCAAAAATCATTGAGGTTACAGCTGGGATGTACAAATCATTGTCGGAAAGCAACTGAAATAAAATTTACCCAGGTTCCTTCTTGCCAAACTTCTTGTTGAATCCCTCAGGACAAAGAACACAATTAAGGCCATTCAAGGAGTTTTGAAAGAACTCCCAGAGAACATCCATGAAGCTTATGATATTGAAATGCAGTGGATCAAAGCCCAGAACGAAGACGACAGAAAGACAGCTCACTCAACCATTACCTGGGTTGCTGATGCAAAAGGCCATTGACAGTCGAAGAATTACGAGTTGCTCTTGCTGTTGAACCTGGTACATGACAGTTCAACAAGGAGAATCTTTTGGACATCGAGACTATTCTCTCTGTCTGCACTGGACTCATCATTGTGGACAAGCAGCTTTCTGTGGTGCGGCTTGTCCACTATACTACACAGGAATATCTGGACAGCATTCAGGCCCAGAAATTCCCTGATATGCAACAAGAGATAACATGCACTCTGCTCACATTTCTTGCTTTTGATGGATTTCCAGATTCATCTTGGAACAAGCCGGGGGCTATTCTACTCCCTCTTGTTGAGTATTCCCAATATTATGTGGTTCATGCAGCTGGACAGCACAAAGGTCAGCTAAAACCTATGATTGCTGAGTTTCTAGGTCAGGCTTTTCAATGGAAGAAAACATTGGGGGACACCCACTTCTGTCAGTGGGACTCCCCGCCATGAAATTATCCTGATTGGCCCTCACAACATTCTGCATTTTGGATTGCAGCAGCTGCAAACCTTGTGGAAACACCCATATGGGTTTATCCGCAGGTTTGGCCAGGTTTTACAACCCGTGCAGACCCGTGGTCGGGACATCACCGAAGAATAGTGAGCATTGACCTATCCAGCTCTGATCCGGCAACAAGAAGTCCTGTCAATGCAACATGCAGGTCTCATACAAATTTACAAGGTAAAAAGTTGAGAAACTCACATGTCTCTAGTGATTGAATTGCTCAGACTCATCTTTTTGAGGCGCCTCAGGGTCAGATATCACAAGTGTACAAACAACTGCATGGCCGGTAAGTTAGCACTGCATTTTATTGCTAGCCAAATGCTAATAACCTTAAGCTTACTCAAAATTGACTCTACCAACACCAGTGGAAACCTGTGGGCTCACAGGTCGGGTACACGCAAAGGGCACAGGTTGAAAATTCCCAACCTGTACCCGTACCCACGTCACCCAAACCCACGAGTAGACCCGGTACCCGTGTCGAACCCTATTTCCCCCAAAAAAGGAAATCCTCTTCCCTAAAGAGGAAACCATCCTCCCTGCCTCTGTCCAGCCTTTACCTCGCCCTGCTCTATGTACTCCATCCAATGCAACGCAAAAAAGGGTACAGATTTATTGGTGTATGACATGATACAGCAGATACACAATAATGACGATGATGTGATGTGATGTGATGCAATATAGACGATATAAACGAGAGGGAGAGACGGTGTTGGGACCAGACCAGAGAATGAGCCAGACCAGGGAAAGAGGAAAGAATATAGAAGGCGTAGTACAATAAACAAGTGTAAGGGAGTCTCGTGCGGCGATTCAAGACGAGGATAAGGTGGTAGAAGACAGGTACAGTAGCAAAGATCCAGGTAAAGGAGGAGAGACAGAGTAGGGTGTTCACGTACAATCGGGGTGAAGGAGAGTGGGTGGGTGGGCACAGGGGGACGAGACGAGATAGGGAGAATGAGACACGGCAGGCTGCAGAGTTCAGTGCAGGCGGGAAGGGAGGCACATCGTGCTCTAAGCTACCTCCCCTTCCCAACACCCACCCCCACCCCCACCAGCTGCCCCACCACCCTCACTGGCTTCAGCACCGCGTAGAGCGGGTACACCGCCAGCACGACGCACTCCGCAAACCACGCGCGCAGGAGCGGGAGCAGGGTGCCACCTACACCTGTGTCTGCATCGGCGGGGACAGGGTCGCAGGCATGGGTGTGGGTGTAAGCAGGGTGGGTGTGATGAGGGTGGGGGAGCACATGCACCGCGACATCCCCACCATCCTCCTCCGGTATTGAGTCCAGTGCCCTCCTCTTCCCTGCGCCGCTGCCATTGCCGTTCGTGGGAGAGAGTGGGGTCCCCTTGGTCGAGGCCATCCTCAATGGTGAAGGGCTCCGAGATGTAATCACTAAAGGTGAGGCACCCCGTGCGGCCAGCAAAGCACTGGCTCAGCCAGTTGGTGTGTTGTACTGGGACTCCGCGCATCATTTAACCCCTTGTTTCCGATCGGTTGTCTGACTCGACTGAACTTCCAAGCTAAATAGTGTTGTCCTGCCCTTCGGACCATTGGATTCAGAAAGCACTGAGTCTCCCATTTCTGTAGACACCCAGAACTCCCTAATCCGCCAAGTGGTTCCCAAGATATAACCTCGTCAATTCCTGATCAAGCCAAGAACCCAATTTGGGACGGTAACACACTCATCAGCTCACGGTTCGGCGGGCCTCCTCCTCCCCCCCACATGATGTACATCCTGCCCCCACTCGGGGTTTTGCTATGGGATATACAATGGAGGCTTAGTGGACATCCCAGATGCCCGCAGGGGCGAGTCCAGCGTGGTCTTTGTCGATGAAAACACTCTGATAGCAGTGGGCAACACCCTAAAGGGCACACACCAGAAATCCGCGACATCATGAAGCGCCGCTGCTGAGTAGATGAGTGGGGGAAGAAACACAATGCGAGGTTTGGACTGGCGAAGTACCAGTGTGGGGACTTCATTAGAGAGCAGGTACCACACTGCTTCCTCTTATGCACGAAAGTGCCAGTCCCCCACCCTAGCCTCCGGCTGGGGGATCACACCATCAAATCCACTGACTCCATCAAGCTTTTAGGCTTCCACCTTGACAACGAGCTCCGCTGGGCTCAGCAATCCACGGCAGTGGTGGCCAAGGGGCATGCATGGCTAGCGCAGTTCACGAGAATTTCGCGCGCTTCACGGGGTGTCACGGCGAGCAAGATGTGACACCTATACCTGGCTGTATGTGTACCCCGCATGCTGTACGGTGCAGACTTGTTCCTTGCGCTGCCGGCAAGCAATCACAGGATCCCGATCACTGGAAAGAAACCGCACGAGAGGGGCGTGGTGAAGAAACTACGCACTATCCAACGACGAGCGGCCTTGGCCATCACTGGAGCACTCAGCTCCATGCCCACGGACGTCCTCGATGCCCATGCGAACCTTTTGCCTATACAGTCGCCTCTGTCCTAACCCATATCTGTCATAACCCATACTCTGCTCAACCCCATAAAATTTCGCTTCCACCAGGGTGGTTCCCACTCAAAATCCCATAACTCTCTGTTACTCCATAACCCATACCTTTTCCAGGTGTCAAAACCCATAATTTACCCGATTTTTCCTCTGTTTTTGACGCAGTTGAGTCATAAATTTGAGTGATATGTGCAGTAGTGCATCAATTACCCCTTTTAAGATTCCAACTTTGCTCCCAAATGCCTAGCATGCATAATTTGGGCTGATTTTGGCTCATATATGGCATTGATGTCATCAAATTGATGTGCAGTTTCTCCCTGTGGTGACTATTTGGATCAGTTTTTGGCTAATAGACGTAGAATCATGGGATTTTCACATTTTAGGGCACCTTCATGCTTAGTTTTATTTCAAGGTCATCAATATCTTTATTTTATTTTTAGATATATTTAATGTGACCTCTGCTGGAACCCATACTCTGCAATACCCCATACCTTTGAGGCTCCACTGAGGGGTATGGGTTAAGACAGAGGCGACTGTAGCACACCTGATCAGCAAAGTGCGGTTCAGGGCAGGGCTCTGTCTCTCCGTGTTGCCTGCCACTCAGCCTTTATACAACATGATGAGGGACGAGGCATACGCGTATCACAGGACACACCCAACCCCAATACACGATCTAGTGGAAGACTTCCACCTCTGGCCGGCAAAGATGGAAGAGATCGACGCAGTGCGACAGCCAGCGACATGGGAATCGAGTATGGCGGTTGTAGTACCAAGCTCGAAGGAAGCCGCAGAGGAGGTGGAGAAAGTAGATACAGCAGACTGGAAAGTATATACTGATGGGTTGGGGATCAAGGGGCGTATCGGTGCCTCGGCCATTCTATTTCACAGGGGCGTGGAACTTGGATCACTACGGTTGTGTCTGGGCGAGGCAACCCAGCACACTGTCTTCGAAGGCGAGGGCATTGGAGGCAGTCTAGCACTTGCTCTTCTCCGGCGACAGCCCGAGGTTGCGGGATCGGTCACCGTCATTGTCGACAGCCAACCCGCCGTCAAGGTGACGTCCAATGCGGCATCCACCCCATCACACCGGATCTGAGACTTGTGGCACGCACACGTGGAAGCACTCGCGAAGAGACACCCCGACACGAAAGTCACAATCCGATGGGCACCCGGGCACGTTGGCATAGCTGGCAACGAACAGGCGGATGAGGAAGCGAAGCGGGCAGCCCAGCAGGAGGATTCCTCCCTGCTGAAAGCTATTCCCAAGCCCTTCTGCGGTGACCTGCCCTGGAGTCAGTCTGCCGTACGGCAGGACTACCATACCAAACTCTGGGCGGCCATGAAGCAGGACTGGGAACGCTCTCCACGCTATGCGCACATCTCATTGTACGGTGAGAAACTCCTCAGAGGGTCGTATATCAACCTCGCCAACCACCTACTGTGCAGCCTTGCTGTTTTGCTCCTCCAACTATGCACCGGTCACATTCCCTTAGCGAAGCATCTACACTGCATCAACAAAGCCGACTCTCCCATATGCCCATGCTGCCACCAGGCCGACGAGACCGTCATGCACTATCTCCTCCGCTGCTCATCCCATCGCGATGCTCGCCGAGAACTGTCTCGGAAGGGTGGGCGATCCGCAACTGTCTTATCAAAGTTGCTCGGATCACTTGAACTCTACCCGCCACTCTTCCAGTTCGTCGCACGCACTGGTCGCTTTCACAATGTACACGGTGCCCTCCCCGACATCCCCAACCTCGATGTGCTCAGCAAGTAAGCCGCTGCCCAGATGACACCTCGCCCAGCGCACACCGATCCACCCACGCCCCGGAAACCCCACCAGCACGCTCCCTCCATCCCTCACCCCTTACCTTACGCTTTACCCTTACTGTACCTTACCATATCTTACTTTATGCCCCAGCGCCCCCTTTGGGAGGGCCTATACTTTTACGATACATCTGCTTTGCCGCTCACCAGAACCTTTAGGCATTCGGACCACCCTATAATTTGCGCTCCGCGCAACCGTCATTTTGGTTTAACCCGATAGACAGCCTGCCGCCGACACACTACTATATACATGAACTCGCTCCATTGGACATTGGTAGATACATACAGTGTAGAAGGATGCCTACCTCACCAGGTCGAGGGCAAATAACAGGATTCAAAAAAAAAAAAAAAAAAAAAAAAGGAGTTAAATGGCAGATCTTTAGCTTACTCAGGTAGTGTAATTAGAGTGTGTAAGCATAAATGTACAGTATATAAGGAGGGCAGTTCTAGCATGGACACACTACTGCAGTGGTGGTGGCGCAGGTGCTAGATCCTAGTCTCATAAAGAGACTTGGATCTAGTGCTTGTGGCACTAACATTGGGGTGGCACAAGAGCTAGGTCCTGGTCTCAATTAAAAGACTTGGATCTAGGGCTTATGTTACAATGGGTAGTCCGTGCTTGTGATCCTGGACTGGTTCTATTAAGAGCTTTGCTTCGTTTGCACAATGTGATTAATATGTCTTGCCTTCGGTGGAAGTAAAACACATAATTTGGGATTGTGATTAAGATGTGTGAAGGATTTGGGATTTGGATTGAGAACACGGCACCACTACAGCAGCCTTGGAAGGCTTATTATTTGGGATTATGGGATATGGTCGAAAGGGATACCTCATATATTAAGCAGATGCCTCGAATCAGAGTGTACATGTTTGTACCACCGAAAATACCCCATTCGTAACCCCTCTCCTCACGAATTCGCTCAGATGCCCGAGCGCTTAGTGAGTTCATCCTCCCCGATCAGCCGCTCAACGTCCACTCAACGGCATGCTGTCCTGCACGTCGTCTCTTTTGTTCCACCCAATATCTCCACCTTTCAGCCTTACTACTGGCCCACAATTGTTTTATATTCTGGTGTTCTACTTATAAACAGATATTGCACTTTACCAATACCAAGCCTCCGTCAAGAAGCTCCAAAATTCGCAATACCTTAAAGCGTCGCGTTCAAATGCAACCAAAGTCAATCGGTATCAACCTGCATTTTTCCCATGCTTATTGATGTATTCAATAGCTTCGGCAAGCTCCGCTTTATTATGCGCCATTCCATTCTGAGCAGGCATGTGGCCCATTTTCACGTGTTCAAGGCCCACTCAAATGGCTGGCCTGTGTATCTTTGCCTCGCTTTCCTCCTCCCATCATCATCCCCCCGCTCCACTGCTGCCCTCCCTCTATACAGGCCGAATCAGCATCCTCCAATACCTCAGCCCGTCCGCAAAATACTGCAAGCCTTAACTTGATCGCCTGTCTGCGTTTCAAGACCGTTGTCAGCAACGGCCCTTAGGTCAGCTGGACCACGTCCACGCCAGACACAACAGCAGCCATCCCTAGGTGTTGAGAGAGAATCCGTCACCGCTCAAATAGCGCATGACTGTACGTCGAGGATCCAAGGGGAGGATGTGGTCAACCGGGCCAACATCCATAGGTGGTGAGCAACCCGTGCTGAAGAACCCGAAGATATTGCAGTGAGAGTACTGCAACTATGCACCAGACCCTAATGAGAGGAACCCGCTCCGGGTGTCTCGAATAGGGGCTTCGGGTTCTGGATAGGGGGTTGGGGTTGCGTCCCAAGAACCCGAGAGGAGGAACCCGACTCAGGGGTACTCCGAACAGGGGTTCCAACTGGATCCAAGACTGAGGGGTGCCTGAGGGGAACTCAGGCGAACCAGTCTCTGTACAACCCTGCCAGGGAACTAGTGTGATGATCTCTTCCCCTTGTTAGGTAGCGTCTCTCCTTGCCGCTACCTAACGGGCCAGATCCAACAACTGCTAGGTCGAGATCTCAAGGCAAGAGACAGAGAGTAGGAGTTCTGGTGTTGTCGAGCGAAAGGGGAGCGAAGGCAAGACCAGAACAACGAGATGAGGACAAGAGCACTCCAGGCTCAAGTCCAAGAACCAAGCACTCCAGCCAAAGTAAGGCCTGTGAATAGACGAGGTAGAATCTACTGTACAGGGGAGATTCTACCGAGTTTATATACCTTTCTACATAAATTAAATACGATCGCGATCGGTTACTGTATCCAGCATTAAGGAACATTAATGCTGATGCTCCTAGTCCCTATGTGTTATCACCACAGCATCTAGGGGCCACCAAGGAGTCATGAGCATAAAGGAGTCGACAGGTGGCACCCAGGGGACACCTGTCGCCATTCAGGAGTGTAGTCGTCTTGGCAGGGATATCAGGAGTGAATATCCACCAACATAAAGGAGTGTAGTCATAACCCATTGGATATGGTCATCAGCACAAAGGAGTCCGGGTTGCTAGCGCACAGAACCCGGGTTGCATGTGTATGGTGTCATGCCATCGTCGTATAGAGTCCCGGGTTACTGCAATAAGAACCCGGGTGGTAAAGTGGTGAGGAATCCATGTCTGCATGGATTCCAAATAAAGGTCCAAGGGATGTTTATGTCCCTGAGGGTCGAGTGAGTGCTGTGGGCCAGGGAATAACCCGATCAAGGACGGGTTATTCCCGAAAAGGAATGTGGTAGAGCCCGAAAAAGGATATCTGCGATGCTGAGTCAGGGTGATTCATGACAACCGTGATCAATGACCGCCTTCAAGCGCGCATCAACATATGGCGAACATCAAGACAGAGGATTCCAATATCATCACTCGAAGCTCTGTCCATTAGAAGCCAATGATCGCGCCAGCCGGTGCCTCTCTGCCGCCTCAATTTCGGCGCTTAACTGTCCTCTTTCATCAAGTACACCATCCGCTATGTCAAATGACTACTAAGCGCCACGAGACTCAAGACCAAGGACTCGAGATTACACAGTGCTCTCTCGTACTTCGCTTGCCGCAAGATCGAATTCAATCGCAAGACCTCTCGGTTGGCCCGTGTTTGCCGCTTCTCATAATCCTGGAGTTAAACCCGCAATATGAACTTGCCTCCATTCTATATTAAACTACCCCATCTCCACTGTTGATTGAGATCGACTCTGTTCCAGTTTACTTCGCGAGCCGCCTCCACAATCACACAGACCTACAAGGCGCAGTTCTGGGGGATCAGTACACAGAATAGTTTCTTCTCCGTCGATAATATGCTGACCGAGAATACTAAGGAATATGCACGCCTCTGTCTTCGTTCCCTTCCATACTCATTTACCCTCTAGGTCAATTGTTTCACATCGACTCACACCTCTGCTCCCCCTCTCAGGTTCAGTACACTTTACCGGTGCGTTTCGGTGATGGTAGTGAGATTAATCATTTACTCGACTTCTCCAGGCCAATGTTGTTGTTTTCTCAAGCGGGCACCATTGATAGTAAGTATTTTACTCCATACCATGCTCGAATAATTCTGTTCAGGCAAATTATTCAATTCAGCTTGAAATGATCAATGAGGTTCGTAAGCAATCCCTGTTTGAGCCTTTGTTTTACTTCGATGAATTGACCTGTTCACAGTATCGATTTGTGACCGGGAATGATCGAAGCGCGCAACGTTGCGGTTTACGTATTATTGGGACTGTATACTATTTTAACATCTCTATTACTTTCCGTCCTCAGCACCACCTTTACATTTAGGGATATTTCTTCCGCTACTTGAGGTGCTCGATCTTCAGCCGTCAGTGTTGATTTGCAGCCGATGTAATATTAATTGATTCGCACTCGATCTTTGACCACCCGATTAGCCGATAGCCCTGACGATTGAGCTTTCTGCCCCTCTACGCCGCCTTGCGATGTAGTTACCGGAAGACTGTGCAAGCCTATGGCTTTTGACAGTGTGTCTTTCTTTATTACCTGTATTTCGAATTTGTTGAAATGACTTCTTGCCCAATGTCTTATTCAAGTGGAGCGGTAACTGGACCCTCAGCCTCGATTAATCTACAGGCATAATTTCGGAAACCAAACTTCCATCCATGTGTAATTGTCCTAAGGTGTAATGTTGCATATGGAGACTATTTCGATGAGCCTACCTGACCGAATCGACTGGACTCAACTTTACATCCAGATTTAATATATTCCATCAATTTTTCAATTTTATTTGGCAGTTGTTCAGCAAACACCGCACATTGTTTGTATTTTCTCCGTGACATATTCCTATAAATTATTTCTACACACTGCCTTCGCCGGAGCGAAGCGAAGGCACATCTTGTCTTAAACAATCAGCAGCCTTGGAAGGCTTATATTTGGGATTGGTTTTGGATTGGTGTTGGATTGACACACTCGGTTGGCTATGCCAAGAGAGGGTCTTAATCCCACCGCAACAGTCTTGCATGCCATTGGTCAAGTGCTATCGTTCTGAGGGCTTGATTAAGAGCTTCAACCGGTCGAACTGAAGTATCTCCCTTTTCTACTCCTTCACAGTTTTGTGAAGAAGTCTAAAATGCATGAATACTCGCCGGCACGTCTAAGCTCGTGCAACCAGGGGGAACAAGGATGTGGATTTGGTTAGTGGTTGTGGCTTGTACTGCTACATTCCACTCGTTGGTCCATGTTATCAGTAGTACTCCAGCTGTGGATGGACCCTCGCGGATGTGGACATGGTCGACTGCCTTGATGGCATCCGTGTAGGTGGTCCAATTGGCTTGGGTCAGCGGGACCTTTTCACATAGTATGTCTGGTAACACGTCGCGTGATTGCCAGATGCCACTTGTGGTGGTGTCAATCTTTGTGAGCTTTGCTGTTTCGAGTAGCTTGCTGGCGAAGTTAACGTGTGAATATGGGGGCACCACCCACCTGGACTTTGGTGTCGAGCTCCTCGACCTCGAGCTTCATTCCTACCAGCTCCCTCTCCCACTCTTGCGCTGTCCTCCCAGCCTTCTGGGGCCCCGGGAACCTCGTCGCGAACACCGCTTGCCACACGGCCCACGTTGTTGGCATTTTTGCACTCACCTTGAGGTTATTGTACCATTTTTTGACGGGCGAGTCCTCCACCAGGTAGTCGAGGAGCGTGTTGATGCGGTCCCTGTCGCTCGTGACCACCAGGTCCCACATGTGGGATCTAAACTTCTTTATGAAAGTGCTGGGGGTGACCACATTCGGGTCCACAGCCATTTCTGGGTCTCCTGAGAACATCGGGACTATCTCTGTGTTTACCATCTTCCTCTTCTGCTGCTGCGAGGGTGACGGTGTGGGTGTTTTCTGTACTGCGGGGATGAACGGCTATGTCGGCGGTGTATTGAGGTCTCGGTTATCGTCGAATAGCTGGCTGCTTTGATTGCTGCTGGATGCCGACAGGCTAGACAGCATCATTATCGGTGATGGTTCCTTGGATATGGTTTCTCTTTTCTCATCATGGTCATGACACTGGACCTCCCTGAAAAGATTTGTTCAATGAGTGGGTGGTATTTGAATGGCATACTGCTGATAAATGAGTTTGAAGGGGAAATAAGTGTCTAAGAGGTCCCACAATCAAGTACACAAATTACAGGAAACAATTCAGACACACGCTTGAGAAACAGATGAATTTCTATCAATGTTTCCAAGGTACTTAATATTGCTGGGACGCCTTCAAGAATCCAAGTGGATTCAAGCTTAACAGCGCTAGCTAGGTAGCATCAACTTAAGAGTCAACCAGTGACAAAAAAAGAAAAAAACACAAGACGAACTCGCTGTCTCAGTCGCAGAGCGATTGTTGATGTCCCACACCATTACTATCACTCCCACGTCGTCTACGGCCTCGAAGGGTGCTGGGCTCATTTGTGGAGCTAGCGAGAGTACCTCTGAATCTTGAGGCTGGGCTTTACCCCCTCCGCCAAGTCTTCTGTGTTAACCGCTGAAACACTGACTATGGGGCTGGCGGTGAAATAACCACAAACCAAACCTTGTAAATGAATATGCAGTTTGATAATGCAACTACAACAACTCAAACACTATAGTCCTCGTGCAAGTTCGGGGTTCCAATCCAGTATAGATTGTGGCAATTTGAACTTTAGTTCTCTTTGAGAAGCAAGACTTACAGGTCTACAAGTCGTATAGATAAAACTTGCTTGAATCCATTCTAGGCGCAATCGCGAATAGACAGACAAGATTTTATGTTCAACAGTTTTGTATGATGTGGGTCTAGGTTTGGAGATAGTACTCCGATGTGTAATGCAAGTGATTCTTATGAATCCCGATTCCAAATAGTATCCGTGATTGCTAATCCTTGCAAGATTACAACCAATTGTCAAGTCCGATCTGTTTCCTTATATTCCATGTGTCTGTTCCGTTTATCTAATATGTCCACGCGTCGTTTATAAAGATCCAAATCCAACACAGATAATATTCAAACAGGGAAAACAAACAAAACTTGGTATAGCTTCTGGGTGTCTCCGAATGAATGCCTACTCTACCGGTTAAGCGTGAAGTCTAGTAACTTCGGATCCAACAGGTGGGGTGAGATTCACTGGTGTTCCTCCCATAACCATCCACTTAAATATGTTACAGGATTCTAAATATAAACGAGACAGATACAAACATGCAATAGGGTTCAGGGTATATGACTAGTGGTATGGGCAGCTAGCCGATGAACTCCTGTCGGATATCAAGCGATTAGTAAAATTGAGAGAGATTTGTAAAAAACATCAACGAGCCAAGCTTAACAATGAGTCAAGATCTACATCTGGGTATGGGCAATTCCCACACTTTTGGCAGACGATCAAATGATCACGCCGTTAGCTTACGCCAGCCAAAACAGTGCCAAAACTTTCCACAAGTTTCGGGATGGGCAACTATACTAGCAACCACCCTCGGACTTTCAACCAAAAAAATCAACATAAGATTATGAATGTTTTTGTCAGAAAAAAAGTAATAAATTTGAGTAGGATGCCCCAGATACCATTTAGAGCTCAATGTTATTGAAACATATCTGTCAATATTTTCTGACAAAAACATTCAAAGTTGTCTGAAACACTATTTCCATGCATAAATGGGACCAAAGGACATCGGCATTGGCCATCCCGAAACCTGGCCGGAAGCACATCAATCGCGTCAACACAGACAAACAATGAGCTATCCCGCCTCTCTGTAGTGCCATGTACAACTCTGGAAAATACTAGACATGTCCCAATTATGTCCTTGAACTGTTCCCTAGACATAAACACCTCAGTGCAAGGAAAAGTGTCCCTCAAAAACGCACCCCAACTCACCCCATCACCAGCCATCACCCGCTTTTTTCAGCCTTTTTGCTTAGAGTACTGTACTTTGGCCTTTTTAAATGCATATCTTGGATTGTAACATTTATAGCTAGGATTGCATCTCATTTTGCCCCCCAGAATACTCTCATCTGCCGGTGTTGAGGAAAGTGAACGGATTTCGGGTTTGATCTGCTTAGTCAGCTAACGATCAGTGAACCGGGGCTGCCCATACCCACTACATCGCTTAGAGCGATCGTGATGGGATATTGTTGATATGTCAACTTTTTAGCCGACCTCCTTGTCAGCACTCTGTTACCCTCCTTGTAACCCTCCGCTTAATTGGTTCCGCCTTGAACCACTTAAGTGATTGTCTGAAAATCGCGATAGCCGTCACTTCCCAGTACCCAAGTATGGTTTCTTAGTCAACTGGTTGATCGACTAAGTCCAGCCTTCTCTTGGCAGTTCTGAAGATGTCAGATGATACCCAGCAATGATCCCTCTGGTTCAGAAGGAGAATCCCTCGTAATACGCCCTTGGTCAGGGATGTGCAGTAGCCCCAATCTGTTTTCAGGATGGTAAGGCACTTTCTGTGATGGCTCTATTAGCGACTTTCCCACGTCAACCTTTACCAGGATCGTTGTCCAGCACCTTTCTAATGGTTCGAGGCACATTATATCCCTTTTAGCTAACTGCCCAGGCAAGCATTAGCCCTTGTGAGATGATGTCGTAATGTAATGAAGTACATTATAGTATGTTGCAACTCGAGCAGATTTGAGTAAATGCCCGGGTGCCCTAATACCAGGTCTGTCACCGCGCCACCTAGATCATCAGGGACGGTGCAATGCGTGATAAGACGCAGGACGCACTCGCCGCTGGCGTGTTGATGATCTTATTTGCAACTCCCATGTCGTCTGCGACCTCTGAGTCGGTGATTCGACTTGCCGGCAGTAGGAGTACTTTTGCGTCAGCTGGGTATGAACCTTCAGATAGCTCAAGATATTCCTGAGGGTGAAAACTGTCCGTCGACGAAGCTGCGCCCACCATCGACTGGCGGGTGTTGCTCGGGAAGTATGAGCTCCACCATGATCAGTGCGCTAGCGAAGCAATGTGTATCCTCGTTTACCCCAATTTGCGCTTGTGTGCTGTTACCATGATTATGATTCAGGCTTAGCTTTTGAGAATTGTCCCCATGATCAATTTCCAAATATGGTATCCATCAAACGTGACCTCCGCGTCCTCCGAAAACAATTTTCCTCGCCGTGAAGAACAATGGCATATATTATTTTGCGATGCGTCTGTCACAGAGGACCGAAACAAAACGATCACGGGGTCATTTTGACGCGTCCTCCTCCTCCAATCGCGCTCTGCACCGATCCTCACAGAAATTACCCCTATGTTGTTCAAATTCAAGCTAGCGGCACCGCCAACCGAATTTTCGTCGCCTTGTTACCCAGGCCTATTTACTAGTTCAACTTCGATGATATCTCCTACACCACAGGCTTCAGAACCTGTGCCACCCAATCCCCTTCCCATCTCCCAACGGGTCCATGATCCTGGTCTGTCGACTCTACCCCCCGAAGAATATGCCTTTACGTTCAACACTTTTGGAGTGGACGTTCCTCCCGTACAGTTTACTCGCGGCTCCTACCACTACGACCTTGCGATGGGAAAATACACCATGAAATGGGCTTCTGTGGCCGAGATGCAGCAGTGGATACGGGACGAAGAAAAGACCCATACCATTGAGCTCCACCGCAAAGAGCATCGGAAAAATCGTTCGAAGAAGGCACCCGCCTGGTCTTCAAAGCACATTTACGTCTGCAGTCGTCAAAGTTTGCGCTCTATTTCTAAGTATACCAAGAAAACAGCTCGCGGCCGCAAGGTACCCAGTAAACGCATCTTGACTGGGTGCCAGTGCCGCTTGACGGTCAAGACGTACCCAGGGACAGAGGAGGTCCTGGGCCGCTATACACACGGGCATTCGCACCCCACCGGCGATGCCAATGCTCGATTCATTCGCATCCCCGTCGAAACACGGCTCCGGATTGCTGAGTTGTTGCGTATGGGGGTCGACCGTGCTCGCGTCCTTCAGGAAGTCCGAGGGAACGTTCATACGGAGGACAACCTGGAGAACCTTCGAAGTCGTCCTTCTGCACGTAACGAGTTCATAACTGCTGCAGATATCCGACAAATTGAGGTACGAACCCATGCCACCCGACATAACAGACAACCAATTGATTTTGCTTACAGAAAGATATTGAGGCCGAAACTGTTCGCCTCAACGCCCAGGATGGTGAGTCTACGAAACAATGGGTCGATAATCTCCGAAAGCGCGGGGAACTGCTGGGATTCAAAGGCAGTAGCGACGTTCCTCCTGCTGGCTCAGCTCTGGAGAGTAACACCTTTGCATTGTGCGTACAAACCAAGTACCAACGCGAGTGCTGGGAGAAGTGGGGTAGTAAATTCGCTGGCCTCGACGCGACACATAATACTACTCACTACCAGGGTATGAGTCTTTTTACGGTCATAGTACGTGACAAATGGGGGCACGGTATGTTGTTTTAAAATCCCTACCCGTCAATCGCTGATAATTCCTGGATGAACAGGCATGCCTGCGGCATTGATGCTTGCATCGAATGGGACTGAAGTAACCATCGATTATTTCCTCGTACTTCTTCGAAAGGCAAACCCGAGTATTAAGCCGCGGAAATTCATGTCGGACAAAGATTGGGCACAGTTAAATGCGATAGTACGGCGCTACCCCGAGTCGCACGTCCTTCTGTGCTGGTGGCATGTCCTGCATGCGTGGCAGCAGCACTTTTCATTATCCACTACCCTGAGCTGTGGACGCTCCTGAAAGACTGGATTCGTATAACAGACGACGCAAAAGTTTGAGGCTTATCTGAAGAAGATTAAATCTGCCGCCCCTGCAAGCTTCTTTGCGTACCTCGAGACCAATTGGCTCAAGCAGCGTGACATCCAGATGTAGTCCGCACGGTTCCGTCGCGATCGCAGCGTCTTTGAGCTCTGTGACACGAATATGCTCGTCGAATCGTGAGTGATTAAGCTATGCACGCTGCTGTCCATTTAACTAATAAACTCGCAGGTGGCATCACCTTCTCAAGGGAAAATTCCTCGAGGGGGAAGCGAAACAGACGCGTAGATCACCTTCTGCACGTCCTCATCAACACGGCAATCCCTTACTTCATTGCAAAACATCGCCGCCAGGACTTCGGCTTTGAAGGGCCAGACCTCGAAGTCAAGCGCCGGCTTGAAGTCGAGTCCCGTGCTCTTTCCATCCCACAAGATTCAGTTCAGAAGGTCGAAGGAGAAGCAGTCTATCGGGTGAAGTCTCAGTCAGACGCCACCCAGGTTTATTCGGTTGATGTCGAGGCGTACACCTGCGACTGCCTCTCCTTCCCCCTGATCAACTTCTGCAAGCACATATGTGCTGTGCAGCGTCGATTCCCCGAGCTACCTATGAGGTTACCTCATTCCCTCCTCGATGCCACCACCTCTACTGCTTCCTTCGATTCGGATTCAGAAGACGAGGGAGATGACGATGAAGAACATACCGAAGAACCTGCCACTACAGAAGCTTCGGAGCTTCTGAGTCTCGTTAATAATTTGCAACAGCTTGCTATCCGCACACGTCTCTCTCCACCGACTCAAATTTCGGACTCTATTCGGGCTTTGCAACGGGCAGTGGATGCCGTTCTAGCAGAGACTGATTCCACCGATGTGGAGGTTCTGCCGGTACGCAAAAACGTTGCTCCAAACGAAAGATCGGGGTGGCAGTCGACTCAGCAAGTAATGGGGCGCTCCGGTGAAGTCGAAACGAAAGTCCAAGCACACGGATCCATATTCGGGCGGGGAACAGAGCGGCCGTAAGGCCCAGCTTGATGCACGACAGCCACCACCTCCAGACTCTGCCCCCGTTACTGCCTCAGGCCGCAAACCCACCTTCTGCTCCTCAGAACACTTATCCGCCGGCTTATACTCCACTGCCACCCAATCCTGCTCTCCCACAATCCACACTTTCGCTCGATCCACGGCTCCAGGCCCAACGACCTATGCCCATCCCACATTCAGATCTTCCCGTGCCCTCTACCTTTCACCCAGTCCCTTTATATCCAAATAATATTCTGGTAGCTCCTCACCCGCACTCCTATTATCGTAACTACGACCTTTACCCACCGGCACCTCCAGACGGTTCAGAAAGGCGGTCATATTACCGTTAATATATAATCTTGCATCCAATATTATATTATTTTTGCCACAACTTGTCATCCGTAACAACTGTGCCACCCATCGACACGCTTTGACGCGTCAAGACGCGTCTGTCACACTCATTTCGACTCACAGTATTTCTTTATTGTTCTCGCCGTCGCTTGCGGCGAGGCCGCGATCACGTGTGCGAATTACTATATCGGGAATGATGTGTGGGGACAAATCTGGAAATCTTTCAGGCTTCCGGAACACCTGCCTGCCCTCCCATATTTTATCGACGGGTCGGCCGGACACATAGAAGAAGGATCCGTGCTGAAGTGCTGAAATTACTTCCACTGGTTCAAGCTGGTGAAATCATGAGTTTATGTATGTACATAAATATGTTTCCCCCTAGGGTTAAATGTCCTTGGCCTCCCCCACTACGCCTTCCCAAAAAGGAAGGTGCCATCAAACAACGAATGGACAAGCCCTGCGGACTCCTCGGACTGTCTATCAGTATATATGCCCTCTGAGAGGGGATGGAGGATCTCAAATAAATTATTTGATGTTTTGAGTCTGTTTTTCCTCTGTCAATACATGTTCTAGGGCATTTATAACAAAATTACTGGAATAGATGAAGGGAGCTGAATGTTCCGGCACAGAGGTAGTAAACAGTATGTAGCCCAAAATTTAGTTTCAGCTGGAAAAACAAGAAATCACAGCTTTAAGGTAGGGCAAGGCCTTGCCATTATTGTGCAGGCTGGACTGAGCTGTGTGCACTGTACTGGCCATTGAGAGTTGCAATTGATATATCCAGTTGATTACATCCTGGGCGACATACAACAGATATAGGCAGTCCGGGCGGGGCAGGAACGGAAGAAAGTAAGAAAAAAAAGGATTGCGCCCCAAAAAAATCGAATACAGACGCACCATAGGACTAATGATGCAATCATTGCAGCGAAGCGCATACATAACAGTTAGACTAAAGTACCATCTCAAAAGGTGTGAACCAGTATGGCTATGGCTGGCAGGTGGGGAGATTTCCTTTTATGGGAATGGCGTAGTGGGGGAGAGGTAGGTCAGCTGGACACGGGATCAACCTATGTACCTGTACCCCGCCAATTCCGTACCCGGTACGAGTCGGGTCCAAAACCCGTACAGGTTTAAACGCAGGTCGGCCGCAACCCGCGCAGACCCGTGGTTAAGAAATCACCAAAGAACAGAGAGTATCGACCTATCCAGCTTTGATTCGACAACAAGAAGTCCTGTGAATGCAACATGCAGGTCTCATACAAATCTACAAAGTAAAAAAAAAAAAAGTTGAGAAACTCACACACCTCGAGTGATCAAATTGCTCAGACCCATCCTTTTGAGGTGCCTCAGGGTCAGATATCACAAGTGTACAAACGATTGCATGGCTGGTAAGTTAGCACTGCATTTTATTGCTGGCTAAATGCTAATAATCTGAAGCTTACTCAAAATTGACTGTACCAAAACCCGTAGAAACCCGCGGGTTCACGGGTTGGGTACACGGAATGGGCGCCGTACCCGCATCTACCTAAACCCGCGAGTAGACCCGGTATCCGGGTCAAATCCTATTTCCCCAAAAAAGGAAATCCTCTTCCCTAAAGAGGAAACTATCCTCCCTCCACTCCCGCCTTTACCCTCCTCGCCCTGCTCTATGTACCCCCATCCAACACAACGCAAAAAGGGGTACAGATTTATTGGTGTATGATATGATACAGCGGATACACAATAATGACGATGATGCAATGCAATGCGATGCGATATAGACGATATAAACGAGGGGGAGAGACGGTGTCGGGACCAGGCCAGAGAAAGAGGAAAGAACGTAGAAGGCACGGTACGATAAACGAGGGTACGGGAGTCTCGTGCGGAGATTCGAGACGAGGATACGGTAGTGGGAGAGAGGTACAGTAGCGAAGAACCAGGAAAAGGAGGAGAGACGGAGTGGGGTGTTCACGTACAATCGGGCGAAGGAGAGTGGGTGGAGACGGGGGGACGAGACGAGATAGGGAGAAACGGGACACGGCGGGCGGCAGGGTTCAGTGCAGGCGGGAAGGGAAGGCGCGTCGTACTCTAGGCTACCTCCCCGCCCCCAGCCCCACCCCCACCACCCGCGCCACACCCCGCACCGGCTTCAGCACCACGTAGAGCGGGTATAACGCCAGCGCGACGCACGCCGCGAGCCACGCGCGCAGGAGCGAGAGAAGGGTGCCGCCTGCACCTACGTCTGGGGCGTGGACGTGGGCGGGGATGTAGGCGGGGTGGGTGTGACGAGGGTGGGGGAGCACATGCAGCGGGACATCGACACCATCCTCCTCCGGTATCGAGTCCAGCGCCCTCCTCTTCCCCGCACCGCTGCCGCTGCCGTTCGTGGGGGAGAGCGGGGGCGGGACGTACGTCGTGTGGGGGGGAGGGGGAGGCTGCGCAGGGGAGCCGCCCGAACCACGAGCTGACGAGCGCGAACGCCGTCGTGTGCGGAAATTGCGGCTGAGCGGGGACGAATATCGTCCTGCTTTTACTCTTACTGGTACTCGCGCCTGCGGCCGAGAACGAATGGGACTGGGACGCCCCCTCGAGCTCCTTGCGCCCCTCGCGCAGCCCGCCCTACACGCCCGCTCCACCCGCCTTACGCCCTTCTCGAGCGGCGCGAGCGCGTCCTCGACGTACGCGTTACAGCGCGTCCTCCCGGTCGGGCGCGTAGGGCTGGCAACCGTAACCGTGAAGCACGGAATAACGGCACCGTAATGCGGTTACGGGAGCCGTGCCGTGGAGCTCGTCAGACTTTCGCATGCGGCACGGACACGACACGGGAGCGAGCCGTGTGGACCGTGTGCGGTTGACATCGACCGTCTTTTTATGCTGTTTTACGGCCGTAACGGCTACACGGAGCCCCACGGTCTCCGCACCGCGTGCAGGAGTACCCTGTCACCACCCGGGCCGTAATAAGACGGCCGTGTCTTCGCACGGCCGTGTTGGCCACGGCCGTGGCCGTATACGGCACGGTTGCCAGCCCTACGGGCGCGGCCAGCTGCGCACACCGCGAGCTCGAGGCGCGCGACCTGCGCGCGGGAGGGCGGCGAGCTGCGCCTGCGCCGACTCCGCGTCGTCGTGCTTGTCTCGGGACAAGGGAGAACGCGCAGAGTGCGCGTGGACTTGAGAGTGGAGCGTGCTTGTGCGCGAGACGACGCGCGAGACGAGCTCGCGCAGCGGGCGGAGGGCGGGTCACGAGGCCGAAGAGGGCGGTGGAGAACCAGGAGATCGGGACGGGGCGCGGCTGGCTTGGCGCCGGAGGACGAGGACGGAGAAGAGAGGGAGGCCAGGGAGCGCAGGAGGGCGACGCCGAGGAAGGGCGTGATGAGGCAGAGGAAGAGGAGCCGAGCTCGAGGGTGCGGAGGGCGGACTGGGCGCGGGCGGCGCGGCCGCGCGCGGAGGGCGGGGATGTGGGCGGGGGTCGGGGTTGGTGTCACGCGGGCGGGCGGGCGCGGGGGCGGGCGGCGTGGTAGAAGGACCAGGGGACTGTAGGGCGTCAGCGTATGATATATGTACGAGTATGAATGCACGAACCCTCGACAATTTGATGGAGATAAAAGACAAGCAAGAGGAGCAGGAGAAGGTCCTTGACGTGGTCGCCGCCTGTGAGCCAGTTGCCGATGGGCGGTGCCAGCGCGAGGAGCACGGGGACGGAGGGCTTGTACCACGGGTGCGGGGCGGGCGTGTCGTGGTAGTCCTCTTCGCCGCCATCTGAGTCTTCATCCTCGTCCTCCTCCTCCCGCGCGTCCTCCTCGTGGTGTGAAACTGTCTCGGCCGCCTCCTCGTCTTCATACCCCCCCTCAAACGACGTCGGCGGCGACTGCGCGTTGTCCCCCTCGCCCTCGCTCCCCAGCTCAAACTCGTCGTCCGTGCTCGACTCGGCGGTGGTGAACGAGCGCCGCACGCTCGAGGAGGTGCATCCGGCGGCGGAGCGGGTTCGACGCGGGTGGTGCCGGCGCGCTGCTGGCGAAGACGCGCTAGTGTAGGCGGATGGGGTCCTCAGCGGCGGTGGAGGCGAATAGTGCCAGGGACCGCGCTGGTGGGGTTCCGTTTTCAGCAGGTTTTCATTTCTTGTGCCAGCCAACAATTGGATTGGGGCTTTCTGAGTGGGTAGAGCTCTTGATAGCCTCTGGAAGAGTGCTATTACAAAAATCTGGATCAAATGCATCAAAATCGAGCACATAATCACGTATTTTTCGCATCCAGGTCTTTTTCGCATCCGGGTTTTAACCCTGTACAATGTTTACAGCAGTATTTACGGCAATAACAGTAGCATAGGTACGGTTTGCCGGAAGGACTTGGATGGATTCCAAATTTGGGAACTACTGCAGAGGTCAGCGGTTCGAATCTCAACTTGTACATATTTAATTCCACCTGAGTTTGCCCATGACACATTATCCTAGTGCACCAAAACCTTCATTTTTCTTGCACAAGTCAAGATAGCCTTCCATATTCCATTCATTTAACAGCCCACTGATGTTACCACAGATTAATACAGCCAAGCAACTGCAGCTCGTTTGGAGACACCGGAAGGCATTAATTTGTTGCGCTGCCGCCGGATGACATGCGAGTTCCAGCGCCCAGTTGAGTTCACCCTGGACTATCAGAGGCCAAATCCAATTGAAAAGATGTCTGGAATGAATTCAGTCAGGCACAAGGATAAGCACCCGGTTCATCAGTCAAAAAGCGCAAAGGCAGTATCCCTGCCAAAGAGAATGATGACCCGGCAAAATGTCCTCAAGGTGAGCATCACATCTACTAAGGTTGAATTATTTCCTAAACCAGTCACAGTCACTGGGGTCGGTTCCACATTCTAACGCAGAATTCCTGGGCCCAATCCCGCAAAATCCACGGAGATTTCGCTCTCATTTGCAATGCTTTCCATTGACAAGGAGACCTGTGTAGTAGCACTTGACTGGCCGGCTGTTGATGCCACCACAACCGAGACTGCACTGATTGGGGACGAGGCCGCATTCAGTGGAAAGATGAAGCACTGCTTCAAGGTATTTTTTTTTCTTTGTTCAATGCACATTCACTAATTTCGTGGTGTTCAGCTTTCTATAGGGACAGAACAATATGTCGCTAAACACTTTTATGAGATTGGCACTGGAAAGGATGAAGTCACAATGTTTGAAAATACCTCGCAGCTTGAGTTGGAGGTTCTGCATTGTGAACAGGCTCGTTGGTTCTTGGGCAAATTTTGTTCCAGTGCCGATGACTGAACATGGTTATTGCGAAGAGTAAGGTGTTGATCCCAGATTAATAGCACCTCACTGATTAATTTTGGACAGACTTCGAGATCACCCAATGCTGCATTGCTAAAGAGGTTATAAGTTCAGATGGGAGCCCTTCCCCTGCTTCTGGAGTTGTGAAGAAGGTATTTGAGGCAGAATTAAGTGCAACCCGTAGCATTGTTTGGTTGCTGGAGCCTTCACGCAACTCTTCCGTCACTCATTACAGCGGGACAATGGATCACTCTGCTGGCCAAGGACAGCTTGCTCACTTGTACATACTGCTACCAGTGGAGCAAGGGCAGTATCATTTTCGCTGATGTACAAGGTATTTCTCTTTTCATTTCAACCTTCCATGATCTCAAGTTAATACGCACTTTCCAACGTTCAGCCGGAAGACTCACCACAAATATGATCAGAGGTTGAGAACAAGGAAAACATGGTTCATCCTCAAGGTAAAAAGTGTCACTTTGCAGACTGCAACCTTGCACTGAGCGGCTTGATTTTGTCGCCGAGAAAGAAACATCGTATTTCCTACCTAGTACTGCCTTGTAACAAGTGCTCTAATGCATAGGATAAGCGGCCAATCTTATCGTAGTTCACCCAATATGGGGCTGCCAAGCAGTTGCTTGGCTGTATTAATCTGTGGTAACTTCAGTGGGCTGTTAAATGAATGGAATATGGAAGGCTATCTTGACTTGTGCATGAAAAATGAAGGTTTTGGCGTGCCAGGATAATGTGCCATGGGCAAAACTCAAGTGGAATTAAACATGTACAAGTCGAGATTCGAACCGCTGACCTCTGCAGTAGTTCCCAAATTTGGAATCCATCCAAGTCCTTCCCGCAAACCGTACATAGGTGTGTAGCTGAGTAAATGAGGAGATGGATACGAATACGAATGCATTGGGGAGCAAAGTGAAGTCTGAAAGCGGATAAACAGAAAAGGATCTAAAAAAACTTCGCCCCTCGGACGGCGCGCAAGCTCACAGCTGGACGGTACAGCGTAAGGACACCCTTGCATCCGGGGCGCATACTTGTATAGTTAATGCGCATCATGCGTCGCATACGCACATCTGAGAAGCAAAGCGCAGGCACGCCAGCAGGCACTGCACGTGCACCGTAACATGGCGGACGGGGCTTGTTGAATGGGGGAGAGGAAATCGGGGCGGGGGCGTGCCACAGCGTGCGCAGCTACGCAGGCGTGGGGCACACACGACACACCGGCACCACGAAGCGCATCGCGTGGGATGCTTGCATGGCGCTCGGCGTCCGGGTAAGCAGTTACCGATGCCTAGTAAGCACAGCGGGCAGGGGAGGGAAGAAGCCAGGTAGACACACGCAGCGGGGGCCGAGTGTTCTGTGCGACACCGCTGTCACCCCGCCCCCGCGCGACTCGGCAATCTCTACCTCCCCCCCCTCTCCGCTTGCGCCTGCGGGTGTGCGGCGCAGCGCACGTGGGAGCTGGGGCGTCGGCCCATGCCCTTCTTGGGTGTCGGTGCGCCAGTCTGAACCGTAGTCTGGGGTGTGGGCACGCTCTTTGCTCCCTCCAACGTTGCTATTGCACGCGGGGCTATCGCTGGAGGTGCGTCGCGTTCCTGGGTTCAGGAGGCGCGGTATCCATCGCTCGAGCTCGCTGGTGCGAATCAGGCCGCCGATGGCGAAGACGTACTAGTGTAAGCGGATGGGGTCCTCAGCGGTGGTGGTGGTGTCGGCCTCGACGCAGACGCAAAAAAAGTGTTGGAGGCGAATAGTGACGCAGAGGTGGGGCCATCAAAGGAGCACCACCACAAACGGGGACCGCGCGGGTGGGGTGATATAGCCACGGCAGACGGGGCTGACGATGTGGACGTGCGGCGCGGAGGGAAGCAAGGCGGCTCCCCCGTGCGGAAGGGGTTCGATCATGGTATCGGCATCGGGGCAGCTGCGGCAGATCTAGATGCGCGCCGGAGCGGGTGCGTCATGGGCGGGTCTGGTGTGCAGCGAGGGGGAGCGCGGAGAGCAAGGCGAAGTGTGGGACGTGTATGCGCGCGGCGGTGAGATCCTGGGGCGAAGAGCCTGGTCGTGCGGCACGATGCAGTGAGCGACGCGGACGACGACGCGTGGGGCGAGAAGCGTAGTAACATAAGCGGTGTCTTCAGCCGCAAATCCAGCCTCAAAGATATGTAGTTGGGAATCGTCTTGATACTGAATTGTCGGAGTGTATCAGAGCTACGCCTGCACCTCGCATGCACTGCTGGGGAAAAGGACGCCGGTGTGAACAAGGAAGTGCTAGCGCCTTTACGACAGTGATGTCACGAGTCCTCAAAGTATCTCAATGATGGCCGAACCTTTAGGTTTGGCTTCAGAATCGAATGTGTGGTCCAGCACATTTCCCACGTTCTGTATTTGGTGGCTGTGTGTGGGCTATGGGATGCGACGTGTGTGGTCCAGCACAATTCCCACATTCCGTATTTGGACTGCCGTACTGCCTTGATCAGATCAACTGGAAAGGTTCGGCACCTGCCGCCTGCGGCCTTATCCTCAATCATTGATAGGAAGTGATGCTGCGTCTTGACCGCGTCTGCTGGCGAGGTCAGCAAGACTGGCAGTGTCCAGCATGTGGTGCTCTTTTGCTTTCTTGTTACTTTATTCCACGGAGATTTTAATCCATCTATATACTGCTAAACCGAGGCTTTCGCCGACCAGTGATTTTATCCGATCATCTCGGTAATTCATTGTGCGAACGTGCTGTCTTCCAATCTGATATCGTACCACGCGGGAGCAGTGTCCCTTGTCTTCTGCTTCCACGTTGACTCCAGGCGTCTAGGCTCCTCGCCGTTTCTTTACCCGTTAGATCTGCTCTTTGCATAAACTTTGCCAATGCTGACATGGTGTTGTCCAGATACACACCCTCAGGAGGGAACAATTCATATTAGCAACAATGTCTCATCCCAGGACAATGCATGTCCATGGTGGGTTGGTATTGGTCAGACATTGGCACTATTGCTGATTTTTGCCAGGAGGGTTTGGTGGCCCAGGTGGAGAGGGCTATGGACAAGGTACTGGTGGCCCTGGGGGTATAGGACAAGGGCCCACTCTGCATATGGAGAGAGTTGAAAATCTGTATACTGGTAAAGCCTCTCCCTTCCTCTGGCTATCTATTCATAACTGAACACTCATCATGGTAGGGGGCCAGAAGGAAGCAGAAATCTGGTACATTTTTGTCCTTCTTTTAGAAGTTTTGTCCTGATCTTCTTGCTCAAAGGGACCAAATGGAAGGTAAAGCCTCAGACTGTGTATTTATTCAGGGATTGAACACTTGATAGATACAAAACGTCGAACAATCATTGAATGGTTGTCTCCACTCAATTTCTTCCTTCGACAGCAGGACATTTCCAAGACCCGCCAGCAAGGAACTGGAGAATGGCTGCTTGATGACCCTAAATTCAAGAGCTGGAAATCAAATCCTGGACAAGTTCTATGGTGCTCTGGAATACGTATGTGGCCGAACCTTACCATCAATTTCTCAGCCTGACTACTGAAATATTCAGCTGGGGCTGGAAAATCTGTTCTTGCGTGGGTCTCAATCTTGCTGATTGATTTCTGCTGATCCAAGAAATCTCAGCTCTCTTGTAGTGGAACATCTGACTGACCAGTCAAAGAACAAGAATATTGGAGTGGCATGCATCTATTTCAACCACAAGGAGACTCAGATACAAACCCTGGACAATCTGCTTGCAGGACTGTGGAGACAGCTTATCTGGAAAAAGCCTCTTGGTTCTGCAGTTCAGCTATATGAGCAACACATTGAGAAGCAGACAAGGCCATCACATGAAGACATGCAGAAAATTTTGTCCTCTGTGCTCATTTGGTTCACACAGGTTTATTTCATCCTTGATGGGGTGGATGAATACCCAGCAGAATGGTGGAGTCAGCTAGCCAAAGCCTTGACCAATCTGGGACCTGTGAGCCTGTTGGTTATGTCAAGGCCCCATATTGCTCCAACCAAGGTGTTTTTGAATCTTGTGACTCTTGAGATAAGGGCAAATGATAAAGACATTCTATCATACGTGGATACACAGGTACAGGAGTCTGAGCGCCTATCTGAGCTCATTGCAGACAAGCCAGAGTTACATGGAGAAATTTCCTCAAAAATCTGCAGCAGTGTAGAGGGCATGTAAGTTCTAGTTTTCAATGCAAAAAAATGATATGACCATTTGTGATATCAGGTTCTTACTTGCCAAGCTTCACATTGAAGCTCTGAGCAAAACAGCTACTATTAAGGCAGTTCGTCAAGCTTTGCAAAACCTGCCCAAAGATCTGGATGCCACCTATGAGAATGTTATGACCCGAATCAATGCACAGGTTGAAGAGGACAGGAAAATAGCTCGATCAACTCTCACCTGGGTTGTCAATGCAAGGAGACCATTGACTAGCTTGGAACTTTGTGTGGCTCTAGCCATTGAACCAGAAACAAGAGAATTGGACAATGACAATATGACTGGAATTGGGATCATTCTTTCTGTCTGTGGTGGTCTGGTTATTGTGGAAGACCACAGTTCCCTGGTCCGACTTGTCCACTTTACTGCTCAGAGTTATCTGGACAGAATCCAAACTGAAATATTTCCAGACGCACACTTTGAAATCACACTGAGCTTGCTAACATATTTGCAATTTGAGCAATTTTCGGACAAAAAGGCAATTTCTAGGGACAAGGGATCACAACTTCTTGAATATTGCCAATATTGTCTGGTACATGCTCAACAGTGTGAAGGGCAGTTGAAGGATGAAATTCTAGGGTTTCTGAGAGAGGCTAGGGAATGGCAAGAACAGCAGTGGAAATTGGAGTTGTGGGATCATCCTCCATGGAATTTTGATGATTGGCCTGACTCTCCATCCCCTCTATGGGTTGCTTCCTCGGCAAATCTTGTAGAGACAGCAAGTCATCTCATAGAACTTGCTCAAAAATGTCCAGATAGTCAGGAGCTCACTGTAGCAGCTTATTATAGCTATCAGAAGATATGTGAACTGCTCCTCAATAAAGGTGCAGATGTGAATGCACAGGGAGGGAGATATGGAAATGCACTCCAGGCAGCAGCCTCTCAAGGTCATGACAAGATTGTTCAGGTGCTCCTTGACAAAGGTGCAGATGTGAATGCACACGGAGGGGAATATGGAAATGCACTCCAGGCAGCAGCCTTTGGAGGCCACGACAAGATTGTTCAGGTGCTCCTTGACAAAGGTGTAGATGTGAATGCACAGGGAGGGGAATATGGAAAATGCACTCCAGGCAGCAGCCTTTGGAGGCCACGACAAGATTGTTCAGGTGCTCCTTGACAAAGGTGTAGATGTGAATGCACAGGGAGGGGAATATGGAAATGCACTCCAGGCAGCAGCCTTTGGAGGCCATGACAAGATTGTTCAGGTGCTCCTTGACAAAGGTGTAGATGTGAATGCACAGGGAGGGCTCTATGGAAATGCACTCCAGGCAGCAGCCTCTGGAGGCCATGAAAAGATTGTTCAGGTGCTCCTTGACAAAGGTGCAGATGTGAATAGACAGGGAGGGGAATATGGAAATGCACTCCGGGCAGCAGCCTCTGGAGGCCATGACAAGATTGTTCAGGTGCTCCTTGACAAAGGTGCAGATGTGAATGCACAGGGAGGGGAATATGGAAATGCACTCCGGGCAGCAGCCTCTGGAGGCCATGACAAGATTGTTCAGGTGCTCCTTGACAAAGGTGCAGATGTGAATGCACAGGGAGGGGAATATGGAAATGCACTCCGGGCAGCAGCCTCTGGAGGCCATGACAAGATTGTTCAGGTGCTCCTTGACAAAGGTGCAGATGCGAATGCACAGGGAGGGAATTTTGGAAATGCACTCCAAGCAGCAGCCTTTGGAGGCCATGACAAGATTGTTCAGGTGCTCCTTGACAAAGGTGTAGATGTGAATGCACAGGGAGGGCTCTATGGAAATGCACTCCAGGCAGCAGCCTCTGGAGGCCATGAAAAGATTGTTCAGGTGCTCCTTGACAAAGGTGCAGATATGAATAGACAGGGAGGGGAATATGGAAATGCACTCCGGGCAGCAGCCTCTGGAGGCCATGACAAGATTGTTCAGGTGCTCCTTGACAAAGGTGCAGATGTGAATGCACAGGGAGGGGAATATGGAAATGCACTCCGGGCAGCAGCCTCTGGAGGCCATGACAAGATTGTTCAGGTGCTCCTTGACAAAGGTGCAGATGTGAATGCACAGGGAGGGGAATATGGAAATGCACTCCGGGCAGCAGCCTCTGGAGGCCATGACAAGATTGTTCAGGTGCTCCTTGACAAAGGTGCAGATGCGAATGCACAGGGAGGGAATTTTGGAAATGCACTCCAAGCAGCAGCCTTTGGAGGCCATGACAAGATTGTTCAGGTGCTCCTTGACAAAGGTGTAGATGTGAATGCACAGGGAGGGTATTTTGGAAATGCACTCCAGGCAGCAGCCTATAGAGGCCATGACAAGATTGTTCAGGTGCTCCTCGACAAAGGTGCAGATGTGAATGCACAGGGAGGGAGTTTTGGAAATGCACTCCAGGTAGCAGCCTATAGACGCCATGACAAGATTGTTCAGGTGCTCCTTGACAAAGGTGCAGATGTGAATCCACAGGGAGGGAATTTTGGAAATGTACTCCAGGCAGCAGCCTTTGGAGGCCATGACAAGATTGTCCAGGCGCTCCTTGACAAAGGTGCAGATGTGAATGCACAGGGAGGGCATTTTGGAAATGCACTCCAGCCAGCAGCCTATAGACGCCATGACAAGATTGTTCAGGTGCTCCTTGACAGAGGTGCAGATGTGAATGCACAGGGAGGGGAATATGGAAATGCACTCCAGGCAGCAGCCTTTGGAGGCCATGATAAGATTGTCCAGGTGCTCCTTGACAAAGGTGCAAATGTGAATGCACAGGGAGGGTATTTTGGAAATGCACTCCAGGCAGCAGCCTATGGAGGCCATGACAAGATTGTTCAGGTGCTCCTTGACAAAGGTGCAGATGTCAATGCACAGGGAGGGGAATATAAAAATGCACTCCAGGCAGCAGCCTCTGGAGGCCATGACAAGATTGTTCAGGTGCTCCTCGACAAAGGTGTAGATGTGAATGCACAGGAAGGGTTCTTTGGAAATGCCCTCCAGGCAGCAGCCTCTGAAGGCCATGACAAGATTGTTCAGGTGCTGCCCTCACAACATAGTTCAGATGCTCCTTGACAGAGGAAAAATAGGTATGCCTCTCTATCACCCCATTCTCAAGACTCCACTGATTTAACCTATATATAATAGTAATTGTCAGGGGAACCCCTACTCTGGCTCCAGCTCTGTCTTCAGCGTCGTCCTTGCTTCTGGCTCCATCATCAGCCCTGTCCTTGGCTCCATCCTCAGCTCCAACTCCTGTTCCAAAAAGTCCTGCTCTCTCTGGTCACTCACGTCGGCATGTGTTATGTGACCAGGCCTGGGATCACTGTAGATCCCTTCGGTCATGTGCTACTGGCTAGTACCTATTAGTTTATAAGCTTCACCTAGCATGGGAGTCCTCATCCTTACCTCTCTTCGAATTCCCCTGCTAGGTGCATATTACTTCCACCCTGTATTAGTACTGCCTATTAAACTACTTTGTGTTCCCCTGCTAGTTTCTGCACCTCTGCGCTGAGCTTAAGGTTGCCCTTACAGTACTCTGATCTCTCTTGAGCATATACCTATAACTTTCACATTAGTAACAGTGTATACTTGATCTTATCTCATGTACCAAATACATATTGTGTTTTCTTGACCAAGCCACAACTTTGTTTTCTTCCATTCAACTCTATTCGGGTTTATATTTCCTCCAGACCCCCTGCCATCCCACTCTGTTACACCCAGCTGCTTGCCAAATTTGATTCTCCATATTTCGGGTAGTGATGATCACACATAATGCCATCAGCACCAACATATGAAGATCCACCATCAGGGTGCCATGGTCCTTAACAATAGCAATTTTAATCATTCTACTAATCTGGACTTTGGTCTGAGGTGGATTGTGGGTTAAGTAGAATTCGTTTTCTGTGCAAAATTGAAACACATCTTAGACTCTTACTTATGAGCCCCTGCACAATCATCAGATCTTATAAGTTACCTTACCCTCACAGTTGAACATTGAAAGCCTCTCTCCTCTAAATGCAAGCAGGCTCATGTGTCTAATATGATGTACCACAGACTACCAAAGCAGCACACTGCTTTTTGCACAATCAAAAAGTGGCATGCTGCTTGGGCACAACCTCTCTATTGTGCAAAAAATGGTGTGCTGCTTTTTTTCCTTATTTTTTCTAGAGGTTATTACAACTGTGTAGTAGCATTAGGGTGTCAGAATTTGACTACCAGGCACAAGTTGTAAAAAGCGGTGCAACAGTGCACTTGTCAAATGACTAGAAATAGCTTAGCTTCAGTATTACACAAAACAACCACCAAAACACCACTACAACAATCTTATCCTCCAAAGATGTAAGTGCTTCTCTTTGTGAGTTCGGGTCCGGGCCGCAATATGTGACCAGCAGGTTCAGGACAAACACAATTTGACGGCTAGACTTCAACAAAGTCCTTCAACAACGTGCTAGCACTATGCAACTGCCAACAACAATACCACTAGCACCGGGGGTGGGTCTGGGGGTTTTGGGTTGGATACAAGGTGGCTGGACCGCTGGGTCGAGAGCACCAGGGCAGAGTATGCAGGTTTGTGAAAACCCTTGCTAAAGGCGCACCCAAAGACTACTGAGGCTAACAACAGGGGACTTCAATCCTCAAATAGCAAGGCAGTCCTTAAACCGTTGACCTAATCCTTTCCAAAAACAGGAACATTTCCGCTTTATTATAGGCACTAGCACACAAGAAGTGTCCAGCTATCAGCCCAACACAGTACAACAGCAGTTCCATCAATATTGGAGTGAAGGCAAAGTAACTGACAAGTGAAAGTCACACTAGAGGTGGGGGCACCTACAGTGGCGACAAAATGTTCTGCATGCAGCCGTTCTGGCCCGTGATGGCATCAAATCACTTCAAATAAAATTGTACAACAAAATATGAGTGATTTCGAGTGTTTATGCACCATTTGATCCATACCTACTCTGTGCCATCGTCTCGTAATAAAATAAACAGCGGTTTTCTGAAAAATTGAGTCTGTGGATTTGAGAGATATCAAAAAATGGTGTCACCTAGCAGGCGATCCAACACACTACAATAGCACTTCCGTCAATATTGCAGTGAAGGCAAAGCTGCTAGCACAACTACAGTTGGGTCTTGAAGAGAACACCCTCGGTTTTATACGTGAAGACTCCTCGAGTCAACAACAAGAACATCAACTTAAGATCTTGATGTGTCCAGAGTCAACAGTATTGATTCCAATAAAGACTACTACTTGTGAAGTGTGCACAATCTCTACTAGCAGCCTGAGACCATCTGCACCCACTTCGTACAAAGTCAGGGTGTAATAATCTGAGGCTCTAGTCTGTTCTGCACTCCCTTTTATACTGCTAGGAGTCCAAGTTACATGTAAAAAACAGGATTAATAATAAAATGAGTAAAAATGAGGTGATTGAAGATGACAGCCAATGAAATGACTGCTGTTTGGTTTTGTGATGGGTCTAGGCCAAGCAGACCAGCTGCACTGATCTGCTAGCGTCCATTTATGGGTATTGTTGGCAATTCCTCAGCCTGCCGCTTGCTGCCGGAACCCCTATCCTGACGAAACAGAGTTGAATCTGCCACCTGGAGTCATCTAGCACAGGTCAGAGCACTGGCTAGCAGTCCGTTTAACTGTCGCTGTGCTAGTAGTGGCCTGCACTTCCACACCAATAGCCTGCTAGCTATTCCTCCATCTATCTCGCTGTGTTTATTTGTGACCCGCTGATAGGCACATACTAAAACGTGCATGAAAACACCAGTTTTTATTTCATTTTGGACCTATTGGTGGGCAGAAGTGAGGCATTAGATTATGGGTGTGCACCCTCCCTGGGGTGGTAGACTACACTATTGATGGCCAAAAGTCAGTGTAACAAATCAACTATGAAGGATTGAGTAGTCTTGACCAGGCAGCCCAAAAGGCTGTTACGGAGACTATGATATTCTACACTGAGCTATAGATGGTGGCAGCAAACCATTATCTTATGCACTGGAGGTGAAACATCAGGGAACTACTCAGAATTACTGACTTGTCACTTCAACAGCCTCTGAATAGTCTGATGACTATTAAAACAAGATATATGAAGTCAGAATTGGTACAACTACATTAAGGCCGGCAGATATCGCGCCTAGCCCCAGTAGCAGGTCATAATACCCATGGTTGAGAATGCCTTCTACGTCATTGGCTATTCACTACTCATGCTCCCACCCTTTACTGTTCTTATTCATTCCATCTACCTCCTTTACTTCTCTCGAAAAATGTATGAAAGCCAGCTGTGTACTTTGTATTAGCCAGTAACCTATCCCCCAGATATATGGGCAATATAGTAGACTCTAGATTTGTGAAAAATGTCAGATAGACTTGCAGATGCACAGAAAAGACTAGACTTTTATGGTTATTTCCCTGTGGTTTGTACCTCCAGACCCTCCTAGCGCATCACCCTAGTAGTGCCTGGTGCTACAGCTGGCAGCTTGGGCTCACTCCAGTTCTCCTTTACATCACCTAGCAAGAGTCCTGAGTGCTAGTAATAGCACATCAGAGGTGCTAGTGCTTTTCTGTTGTATTTCTACTGGTCCTAGGAAATCGCAAAAATAGCACTAGATGCCATGCACTCTTGTTATGGTATTTCAGCAACATGCTGCTTTTGCACAATACACAAAAGTGGCATGCCACTTAGGCAAAACCTCTCTATTGGCCAGCTGATAACTTTTCTTGTGAACCAGCCCTTCTTGACCCCGTCGAGATGAATTCACAGAGGGGATGCTCAACCTGTAATTGCTGATGCATGGGTGTGTGTTTTCAAGCTCTTTTGAGCCTGGAAGATTGGGTGTGTCTAGGATCCAGGCCATTAAACTGACCCCGTTTCTCTCTTCCAAGGCCGAGAATATATTTAGAGATTCCTGTGTACCTTCCCTCAGTGTTCCATCTGGATTGGAATTGTACTCACCACAATCCCCTGTGATTTACTTAGATTCAGATCATTATTCATTCCCAGTCTGTGTTCAATGAGTTTATTATTTCAACTAATAAAAACATTGTGTAAATCCATCGCCAGAGCAAAGCACAGGCACTTCTTGTTCTAGTATAGTATACGAGACAGGAAGGGAAGAGTGTGCAATGCATTTCAAACAGGTGGCATGCAATAGGAGCAGGCATCCATTGCAACGTGAATGCTGTTGTGTGTTGAAACGGCGTAACATAAATGCGCGGCATCTAGGGCTAATTTTGCGATTTCCTATGACCAGTATTTATACAACGGGAAGCAACTAGCACTTCTGTTGCTACTAGCATCCTGGCTAGTATGCAGACCACTTGTTAGGTGATATAAAGGAGAGTCAGAGTGAGCCCTAACTGCTGACTGTAGCATGAAGCTACACTAGTGTGACGCGCTAGCTGCTAGTTGAGTGTACAAACCACCAGGGATTAAACCACTGCCTATACATTCATGAGACATGACCTAGGAGACTCTAGTAGTCCACAGATGGCTTGTGAAGGAGCTAGTGATGGTCTAGCAGACAGATATCTACAATGGAAGTGCAACTAGGGGCCAGCGCCTTGAGCTAGGAAGCTCGGTGCGAGATGTGGTGGCACTATCTAATCTCTAGATAAGCGACTAGACAGTGATAGGCAGAACAACCCGACTAGTGACCAGCTAGGGCTTTGACAAAGACATACCACGACATAATAGATGAAGCAACACGAGGCTAGTGCCCGATCTGGGCAGCTAGGGAGAACAGAATAGCAAGCAGACTATTGGAACGGAGCTAGGGACGATCGTACAGGCTGTACCGATGATAAGCAGGCTATCTGGCCTTGCCTGGAATCTCGCTAATGTTGGGATTCCTGTGCATTACCAAGTTAGATGTACATCTCCAGGATTAACATGAGTCCCGAATGGTTAATCAGGCACATCCTGCATGAGGGCTTAATCAGCCTGCCCGAGAGCACATTAATCAGAACCTCCCATACTGATTAAGGCTCGACTCAACGGGTTTGATAATGGAGTCCTTATAATCACTTGATTAAGGCTCTGTGGGGCTAACAAATATCAGGGAACCTAAATATCCACTCTGAATAACCAGTGTCTATCAGCAGAGATAGAACTGTGGGTTTGATCCACTTTGTTGTGGTTGATTTGGCCTATTCTGGAGACGTGTCTGGACACATGTTAATCACCGATCAATGTTGCTATCCCAATATGGGTTCTTGACTCAGGCAAGGCTTCACCGGTGTATATCTCAACAACTACTGGGTGGTTCGGGGAGATTAGGGTATCTACAGAAAGCTGGTACCCAACACTCCTTGAATCTGAAGGTGTTAATCAGGGGACTTTAACTATTAATCTGGTTCAGCTCCGTTACTGTCCCAATTTGGGTTCTTGGCTTGATCAGGAATTGACAAGGTTATATCTTGGGAACCACTTGGCGGATTAGGGAGTTCTGGGTGTCTACAGAAATGGGAGACTCGGTGCTTTCTGAATCCAATGGTCCGAAGGGCAGGACAACACTATTTGGCTTGGAAGTTCAGTCGAGTCAGACAACCGATCGGAAACAAGGAGTTAAATGGCAGATCTTTAGCTTACTCAGGTAGTGTAATTAGAGTAGTGTAAGCGTAAATGTACAGTATATAAGGAGGGCAGTTCTAGCATGGACGCACTACTGCAGTGGTGGTGGTGCAGGTGCTAGATCCCAGTCTCATAAAGAGACTTGGATCTAGTACTTGTGGCACTAACATTGGGGTGGCACAGGAGCTAGGTCTCGGTCTCAATTAAGAGACTTGGATCTAGGGCTTGTGTTACAATGGGTAGACCGTGCTTGTGATCCTGGACTGGTTCTATTAAGAGCTTTGCTTCGTTTGCACAATGTGATTAATATGTCTTGCCTTCGGTGGAAGTAAAACACATAATTTGGGATTCTGATTAAGATGTGTGAAGGGATTTGGGATTTGGATTGAGAACACAGCACCACTACAGCAGCCTTGGAAGGCTTATTATTTGGGATTATGGGATACAGTCGAAAGGGACCTTAAACAATCAGCAGCCTTGGAAGGCTTATATTTGGGATTGGGTTTGGATTAGTTTTGGATTGACACACTTGGTTGGCTATGCCAAGAGAGGGTCTTAATCAGACCACAACAGTCTTGCATGCCATTAGTCAAGTGCTCTCGTTCTGAGCGCTTGATTAAGGGCTTCAACCAGTCAAACTGATGTATCTGTGTCCCTTTTCTACTCCTTCACAATCTTGTGAAGAAGTCTAAAATGCATGAATACTCGTCAGGACCTCTAAGCTTGTGCAACCAGGGGAACAAGGATGTGGATTTCGGTTAGTGGTTGTGGCTTGTACTGCTGCATTCCACTCGTCGGTCCATGTTATCAGCAGTACTCCAGCTGTAGACAGACCAAAGCAAAGCCTTTCACCGACGACCGGAGACCTGATCAATGTCCTGACCAACGAGCTATGACCATTTGATGTCGGTCACAACATTGTGTGTCTAGGAGTGATAGACAAACCTCTGCCCTGGTGTTCTTGACCTAGCGGTCCAGCCATCTTGTATCCACCCCATATAAACACACCCTGGACCATCCCTAGGCTCCTAGCAGTGTTGTTGTTGGCGGTTTCATATTGCTAGTACGTTGTAGAGTGTGTTGTTAGAAGCCTATAAATCAAACTTGTGTTTGTTCAAACCTGCTGGTCGCATACTACGGCCCAGACCCAAACTCACAAAGAGAAGCACTTAGATCTTTGGAGGTAGATTGGTTGTGGTTGGTAGTTTTGGGTGTTTGTTCGCAATACCTATCAACTAGCTATTCCTAGTCATATAAGAAGTGCACTGTTTCAGCGTCATGCACTATGGCACGTTGATAAAGTCCTCAGAGACCAGGATGGCAAAAAATGCACGTGACAGATAGAGAGTGTGATACTAATAGAGTGTCACACAAGATTTCAGCCGGTGTCTGAATTTCGAATTGTTAAATCTGGTCACGCTTCACCCCTGTCTATTTGAATGAAAAGGTAGTATACAGTATTTGCTAGGTTCGGATCAAGCCGCCTTCTCGGGCTCACATGATCAGCACGTGCTTTACAGTGTCTTCTGAGATAGTCCGGTGTGGCGGACCAGAGACAGGCTTGCTCTGAAACCTAAGTATTCACTGTCTGTAAGGTCTCGGAGTACTCGGACTGTGCACCCATTCCTCTGCCTTCGAATACTTACGCACCTGAGTTCTCTTGACTCGTTCTGATTCCATACTGACTCTTCCTGACTCATCTCTTAGCTATAAAAACCTACCTACAAGTAGACTACAGTAGCTAACTTCCCTCTTGAACATGGAGACCATTCCACCATTCTCTGGGTTAGGGCTTACAGCCATCATAAATTACGGAGACATGGGCCATAAATACAGTTACAGACCCGTACTGCCAAGCACTGGGATACCATTTTATACAGGATGGGGACAGCACAGGTTCGATCGTATACGGTGAGCCATAATCATTCATTTATGGCTTTACAGCTTTGTCTCACTGGTGCCTCAGCAAGGCTGCTGATGGCATCCCATTGATTAAGTTCCTAATCATTGATCCAAGGATCAAGCCTCACACTGTTAGTGTGAGATGAAATTTCGATGAAGACCTGCCCCAGTGCCTGTCATTCCGAGTGCCATCATCAATTTGAGTTCAACACCAGCATAAGCATTGCTGACAAGCAATGCGGCAACCACACATTGCTCCGTCTTCTTTCACCCATCATGGTAGAGACACTAGGCACAATGGCTATGATTCTCCACCTCATATTGACACTGCTGGAAATTTGACTGAGATACATTTTGAGCAGAAGCACTGCAATTCATTCAGAAGCCCAATATGCAGCTGGCTGTCATTGTTGAAATGCCACATCAATCTGAGTTTGACACTCATGTCAGGACTGTATGTGAACACCACAGCCAACCACTTCTCCGGATCTGCCTTCACAGCCTCGTGTTTAGTTTAAAGTGGCAACATGCCCCAGAGGTACGTTTCTCTGACCCTCCTCTGACCCTTGTCTTTACTTGTTCTTACTAAACCATACACATCTCTGTGAAGTCATCTCCAGTTCAGCGATCAGTCCTTTGTAGTGCACCTCCAAATCCATCGCAGTCATATATCCTCTTTGGTCAGTTCTTTCCCCTATGTGAACTTTGATGCTGGCTCATATACTGCTGTCCCTCAAAAATAAGCTCTAATGACCATGTCTGATCAACACCTGCAGTGACCCTCCATGGTACGAGAGAAGTTGATAGGAATACCAAGATCAATATTTATTTTATCCAGGAAGCACAGGAGGTCCTGGCAGCAGCGGACACGGTGGTGGATATGGTGGTGCTGGAGGTCCTGGACATGGTCCCACTCCGAAGGTCGAAGCTGGAACCGTACAGATTGTGATAAACTGCGAAAGCAGAGAGATTCCGTGACTGGACTTCCTCAACTGACTTTCACCTATCAATTTTTTTCCACAACAGGCAGATATTTTTTGGTTGCTGCAGGAGGGAACTGGTGAATGGCTGCTAGCTGATCAACACTTGCAAAGGTGGAAAATTGGCTCTAAAAAGATGCTTTGGTGCCACAGAATTCGTGCATTGTTTACCTTCAGCATTGGCGCACAAAAAACTAATCAAGAAAAATACACAGCAGGTGTGGAGAAAACAGTCCTTGTGTACACACATTCTCTGATTAGTGGTGCCTGCTAACTATGAACTTTCCAGATCAATTGTTGTGGACCATGTCACTACCCAATCCAAGGACAAAATATTGATATCACATGCATTTATTTGAACCACAAAGCCAACAACTAGACACCATCTAAGCTTCTGGCAGCCCCTGGAGACAGCTTGTATACTGTACTATTTCGACCAAGTGTTCATCAAAATTATGTAATTTCTCATCTGAGAAGGCTGAAAAATTTTCTTTTGAATTAAGGCAATTTTTGCACACATCAAAAAATCTTGGGTGTGATGCATGACTGAACACTTGGCAGTATGGCAGGGATGTCGACTCCATCACAAAAAACATATATGTGCAGCACCAAGAGAAGGGCACTGCAGCATTGATGAAAGAAGTTCTTGAAGTACTCAGCTCTAGCCTTGCAGAATTTCCAAGGTCTTTGTTGTGGTGGACACCGTTGATAAATATCCTGATGATCAACGCTGGATCTTGCTCAAACATCTCACAGAACTGCAGGGTCCCAAAGTGAACTTGATGGTCACTTCTCAACCCCATGTTCATGCAGACCCTGTTCTTCCAGATGTTGAAACTGTAGAGATTGGTGCAATGCCAGACAGTATTTGAAAATATGTCGACACATAGATCGACTTGTCATCATGCATACACGAGCACATACAGGACCAACCCAAGTTGCAAGAGGAAATCCAAGCAAAATCATTGAGGTTACAGCTGGGATATACGAATCATTGTCAGAAAGCAACTGAAATAAAATTTACCCAGGTTCCTTCTTGCCAAACTTCATATTGAGTCCCTCAGGACAAAGAACACAATCAAGACCATTCAAGGAGCTTGGAAAGAACTCCTAAAGAACTTCCATGAAGGTTACAATATTGAAAGGCAGCGGATTGAAGCCCAGAACAAGGACAACAGAAAGACAGCTCGCTCAGCCATTACCTGGGTTGCAAATGCAAAGAGGCCATTGATGGTCAAAGAATTATGGTTTGCTCTCACTGTTAAACCAGGCACACAAAAGCTCGATGTCAAAAATCTTATGAAAATCAGAACTATTCTCTCTGTCTGTGCTGGGCTTGTCATCATGGACAAGCAGCTTTCTGTGGTGCAACTTGTGCACTACACTACACAGGAATATTTGGACAGCATTCAGGCCCACAAATTCCATGATGCGCAACAAGAGATAACATGCACTCTGCTCACATTCCTTGCTTTTGATGGATTTCCAGATTCATCTTGGAACAGGTGGCGGGATATTCTACCCCTCTTGTCGAGTATTCCCAATATTGCTTGGTTCATGCAGCTGGGCAGCACAAAGATCAGCTAAAAGACATGATCACAGAGTTTCTTGGTCAGGCCGTTCAATGGAAGAAGACATTGAGGAAGAGAGGATTCTTCAAGAATCTGGTATGGAACTCCCCACCATGAAATTATCTGGATTGGCCATCACAACCATCTGCATTGTGGATTGCAGCAGCTGCGAATCTTGTGGAGACTGCAAAGTTTCTGCTGGAGGGGGCAACATTGCCACAGCATTCAGAAAACCTAGAGATCATTGTAGCATCATACTATGGCCACCTGCAGATGGTTGAGTTGCTTGTAGAGAAAGATGCAGATGTCAGTGCAACAGGAGGATCTTATGGGAGTGCTTTGCAGGCTGCAGCTGCCACAAGCCAGGCAGAGATAGTGAATTACCTGCTTGGAAAGGAGCCAGACAAGGAGTACCTGAATCATAAAGGTGAGTATTGAGATCCTGGTTGCACTGATAATTGATGACATGCCCCTAGGAGGGGAGTACAGAACTGCAATTTTGCACTGCATGCACGAGTGGAAGGGTTGATGTGGGCAATGCTTTGCTTCAGAAAGGAGCAGATGTGAATACAACAGGGGGATCCTATGGGAGTACTTTGCAGGCTGCTGCTTATTGAGGCCACACAGAGATTGTCTGCATTCTTCTTGAAATGGGTGCAGATGTCAATGAAGCAGGGGACACCATGGGAGCCCATTGCAGGCTGCTGCTGCTCGAGGCCACACTGAGGTTGTCAGCCTCCTTGAAAGGGTGCTGTTTTCAAGAAAATATGTTGACACACAGATTGACTCGTCATCACACCTATGCAAGCATGTACAGGACCAACCCAAGTTGCGAGAGGAAATCCACGCAGAAATAATTGAGGCTATGAATGGGATGTACATGGCAAAGAATCATTGTCGGAAAGCAACTGATACAAATTTTACCCAGGTTCCGTCTTGCCAAACTTCATATTGAATCCCTCAGAACAAAGAACACAATCAAGCCAATCCAAGAAGCTTTGAAAGAACTCCCAGAGAATGTCCATGAAGCTTATGATATTGCAATGCAGTGGATTGAAGCCCAGAACGAAAATGACAGAAAGACAACTCATTCAACAATTACCTGGGCTGCTGATGCAAAGAGGCCATTGACAGTCAAAGAATTACGAGTTGCTCTTGCTGTTGAACCTGGTACATGACAGCTCAACAAGGAGAATCTTTCGGACATTGAGACTATTCTCTCTGTCTGCACTGGACTCATCATTGTGGACAAGCAGCTTTCTGTGGTGCGGCTTGTCCACTACACCACACAGGAATATCTGGACAGCATTCAGGCCCAGAAATTCCCTGATATGCAACAAGAGATAACATGCACTCTGCTAGCATTCCTTGCTTTTGATGGATTTCCAGATTCATCTTGGAACAGGCGGCGGGATATTCTACTCCCTCTTGTTGAGTGTTCCCAATATTGTGCGGTTCATGCAGCTGGACAGCATGAATGTCAGCTAAAATCCATGATTGCTGAGTTTCTCGGTCAGGCTGTTCAATGGAAGAAAACATTGGGGGACACCCACTTCTGCCAGTGGGACTCCCTGCCATGAAATTATCCTGATTGGCTCCCACAACCTTCTGCATTGTCGATTGCAGCAGCTGCAAACCTTGTGGAAACACCCGTATGGGTTTACTTGTGGGTTTGGCCGGGTTTTACAACCCGTGCAGACCCGTGGTTGAGAAATCACCGGAGAACAGTGAGTATCAAGCTATCCAGCTCTGATTCGGCAACAAGGAGTCCTGTGAATGCAACATGCAGGTCTCATACAAATCTACAAAGTAAAAAAGTTGAGAAACTCACACATCTCGAGTGATCGAATTGCTCAGACTCATCTTTTGTTGAGCCTTGAGGCGCCTCAGGGTCAGATATCACAAGTGTACAAACAATTGCATGGCTGGTAAGTCAGCACTGCATTTTATTGCTGGCTAAATGCTAATAATCTTAAGCTTACTCAAAATTGACTGTACCAAAACCAGTAGAAACCCGTGGGTTCACGGGTTGGGTACACGGAATGGGTGCGGGCTGAAAATTCCCAACCCGTACCCGCACCCGTACCCGCGTCACCCAAACCCGCGGGTAGACCCGGTACCCGTGTCGAACACTATTTCCCCCAAAAAGGAAATCCTCTTCCCTAAAGAGGAAACCATCCTCCCTGCCTCCGCTCCCCGCCTTTACCTCCTCGTCCTGCTCTATGTACCCCATCCAACGCGACGTAAAAAGGGTACAGATTTATTGGTGTATGGTATGATACAGCGGATACACGATAATGACGATGATGTGATGCGATGCGATGAATTGAAAGACACTTCGCTAAGACACTGTTTGGACCATTTGAAGTCATATTCCAGCCAAATATCGGATGCCACTAGCGAATTACACTCACACTCTCGTCGAGAACATCACTCTCCCAAAAAGGCAATTTTAGGCCGTGCTCAAAAATTTACTTCAGTGTGTGCTCAATTGCAGCTGGAATTGAAAGACACTTAGCAAAGACACTGTTTGGACCTCTCAGAGTCATATTCTGGCCAAATATTGGATGCCACAAGTTAATTTAACGCGCTTTTTCAACCAATAATACCTGTAAGGGCAACCTTAAGCTCGGCGCAGGGCGCGGAAACTAGCGGGGGAATCCGAAGTATAAATATAGGTACTAAAATACAGGAGCGGAAATACTACGCACCTAGCGGGGGAATCCGAAGAGAAGAAAGGATGAGGATTCCCACGCTAGGCGAAACCTTATATACTAGTTGGTAACTACCCAGTAGCATGTGTCCGGAGGTATCTACAATGATCGCGGGCCTGATCGCACAGCACGTGCCAACGAGAGCGGACGTATGTCCCGGGTGGTTTGGCAGTCGGATAGAAGGGCGCAGAAGTGTCCGGAGCGCCGGGCGGAAAACCATCCGGAGAAGTGCCCGAAGCATCCGGAGCATCCGGAGCATCCGGATTGGGTCCGGATGGAAAACCGTCCGAAGCGGGGGTTCCCCTGACAATACCAACATCTTGTATTATGCTATTGGACTGAAAGGACAGAACAAACATTCTATGATCAAACTAAGTCGACTGGGAAAGTGGTGTAGGGTATGAATCTGATTCCAGGACTTCATCATCCCCATTAATCGGGTACTTGGGGTGTTCTTCGACGATGGTGTTCAATGTATAGTCCAATACATCGGAATTGAGGGCTGCCGCGTAGTCAAAATCGGACCTGTGCTCCGCAATTGGAGTCATGTGCCGTGACCCAGGGAAAAGGTTCAATGCCTTCATTGGGGAAGCTGTACGTGGTGGAGAGCTGTCCAAATCAATGATTTCGTGTGATTGAGGAGCTGGTAATAGATCAATCAGATGTTGGACGCGGAAACAAATGAATGGACTCACTGCTTTGGTGATTTGGACCAGCTGCTCCATTCCTCAGTAACCAAGCTTGGCAAAAATTCAAGGGACCTACTGTGGGATGGAGTGAAACTCTCAATTTGTGTCCGGCTGGAGCTGGCAACTGGGCGGAACAAATCATTGAGGCGAGCATTTAGACGCTGTATCTCCAAGTCCTTTTCCTTGGATGATTTCTCGGTGGCCTTCAGACGAGATCGAAGCCCTTTGGTTGCTGGATCAGAGTTTATCTCTGCCTTCTTCTGTCGTGACCTCGCGTGGCGAGCAGCTTGGGAAGAGAATCTGGCATGGAGGGAATTATTCCCATTCTCCCATATCCCAGATTCGAGGGATGCTTTGATAATTCGGGTGTTCTCGCCATCAAACTCCTGTGCACTATAACATCCAAGGTAAGTGACATAAAATTTGTGATTTGTTGACTGGACCTCAAAATTGCCTCGAGTAATGTAGCATTTGTTTTGTTCACCTGGTTGTCGTGGGCATGCGAGCCTTCAATCGGATTTGTATTAGATGGTGTTAGATCCCAAAATTTGGGGCTCATTCAGCTCAGTTGGCGGTTCAGTGAGGGTAGCAACCATGGTTAGCTGACTTTGTGAGTCCACCAGGCTTAATAGAAGAATGAGCCACAGAGTGAAATTCAAACTGAAACTTACCTTTCAGTTTGGTGTTTTGGGATTCACCGCAAAATGTGTAATACTCTTGAATGTCTGCATCTGTCTCCAAGTATGGAAACGAGAGAAGATACTGAAACTCCAGACTGTCCATGTACATCTACAATGCAAATACACCGCTGAAGAAGTCATTCAATCACTCAGTAACAGGTTAAGTTTGAAATGCAACACACCATTTGAAATACACAAGGCAAGTCTTCCACACAAACATGAGGATGGGGTCAACATCGACTGTGGCTACACCATCGACTGCCTTCAGGTTCAACCGACGCAAAATTATCACATCACCAAGAGCTTGTGCTTGAGCACCCTCGGAATCCCCAAGCACCCCAAGAAGAGAGGGCGACTTTGAAAAAACCTTGAAATTGAGACTTTGGCCGTAATTGTTTGAATAGCCTCGAAGATGCCATTCCAGACCAGGACAAAGGCCTCCCTAGTCGCACGGTTACTCCAGACTCGGCCTATGACAGTACCTGTAACCGAGATGTAATCAATTTCCATCAACCCAAATAGCAGCAAGGTACGCACACCGATCCAGACCATTCAACCACACCAAAAGCTTCCTTTCATTGGTAATCCCATGAATGACAGCAAATGTGGTGTCTACCATGATCCAGGAGGCTTCGAGTGTCAAGGCTGCAAGCTCAGGGCTCACCGTAACAATGACATGAGTATCATCAGCCAATGTATTGACCGCATGAATATAGCGCTGCCCAACTTCATGAGCTCGGTCCAGTTCAAACTCGTGCCACACTGCTAAATGTGCCAGCTGTTTAGATATGGATTGGCTGAATATCAAGATTGCCCGTACCTTTTAGACCTGTCCCGTAAGGGAATTTCTGAACTTTCTTGTTGAACACAGACTGGTGTCTCTTGCGGGTATTGATCAGGCTTGGCTGGATTTCTTGCGGGATTTTTCCATCGAGCAACCACCGACACACCGGGGAAAGCAAACTTTTGACCTAGGTCAAAAGGGTAACCAATATTAGTTGTTTCAGTAGATGAAAAAAAATAAGGATATACTTCATGTCTTGATGTAGTACAAAACCGACCCCATGAAAAACATGATATTACAAGCATCACCAAAACAAGTTGTTTTGGCATGTCTTTCAGCAGTTTTGAATACACATTGTCCCTTTCTCTCTGACTGGGCTCCCAAGAGTTCACCTCTTGGCAGTCCTTTCATACTTTGTTAACACTAAGAGTAAAAGTCATTCCCAATAGGGTGTTTGCCACTTGCTCTTTTGGGACCCCAAAAGAGCAAGTGGCAAACACTCTTGGGAGCCCAGTCAGAGAGAAAGGGACAATGTGTATTCAAAACTGCTGAAAGACATGCCAAAACAACTTGTTTTGGTGATGCTTGTAATATCATGTTTTTCATCTGCTACAAACTGGTCTGGGCAAAATTTGATAACCACATAACTGTATGGCAAGATTTCAAGGAGGGCTATCTGTGCTCGAAAGGGCAAATAAAGCTTCTCTGTGTTATGAGCCTTGCCAAAATTGACAATAATATTTGAATCGACAATCGTCACACACACAGACTTGCGATTACAAGCACTTGTGATTTCGGTCACAATAATTGTGAAGATTATATGGATTGTCTAGATCGTAACCGCGCTCGCAAGCTTTTTCCCGATTTGGTGATGGCACTCAGATGTCCGATCAAGTGAAATCCAGGGACGGCAAAGTTGACGGGGAGTAGAGGTGGGTACACGGCTGTAGCTGTGAGGGCGGGGATGGAAGATGGATGATGAGTAGTCGAGTACACCGATGGGTTTTGCGCGAAATCCATATTTCTGCGGTCTCCTTGTTTGTAATTTCATTATTTGCCCTAACGAGAATACTCATCCAACTCGGCACGAGAAATCAACCCGTTCTGCATGTGCTGCGTATCCTAGCGTCTCGCATGCTACTGACTGACTGACTCAACCCCATCCGCATCACATCAAAATACATGTAAGTAAATCCCAACCGAAGGTCAGCTCGTGCAGCACCTAGCCTCTAGGCTTTCCTTTCTTGCCTGGCTGGCCGGGGCGCAAACCACGATCCAGCACCAGCACCAGCACCAGCTCAGGTTCGCGCTAGAACTAACTCGACTCGACTACAAGCTGAACCACCCAAAAAGGAAATCCTCTTCCCCAAAGAGGAAACCATCCTCCCTGCCTCCGCTCCCGCCTTTACCCTCCTCCCCCTGTTCTATGCACCCCATCCAACACAACGTAAAAAGGGTACAGATTTATTGGTGTATGATATGATACAGCGGATACACGATAATGACGATGATGCGATGCGATGCGATGCGATGCGATATAGACGATATAAACGAGGGGAGAGACGGTGTCGGGCCAGGCCAGAGAAAGAGGAAAGAATGCGGAGGGCACAGTACGATAAACGAGGGTACGAGAGTCTCGTGCGGCGATTCGAGACGAGGATAAGGTAGTGGGAGAGAGGTACAGTAGCGAAGAACCAAGTAAAGGAGGAGAGGCAGAGTGGGTGTTTCACGATACAATCGGGGGGAAGGAGAGTGGGTGGGTGGGCACGGGGGGACGAGACGAGATAGGGAGAACGGGACACGGCGGGCGGCAGAGTTCAGTGCAGGCGGGAAGGGAGGCGCGTCGTACTCTCGGCTACCTCCCCCTCCCCACACCCACCCCCACCGCCCGTGCCACCCCCCGCACCGGCTTCAGCACCGCGTAAAGCGGGTACACCGCCAGCGCGACGCACGCCGCGAGCCACGCGCGCAGGAGCGGGAGCAGGGTGCTGCCGACACCTACGTCTACATCGGCGGGGTGGGCGTGGGCGTGGGTGTAGGCGGGGGTGTGTGATGAGGGTGGGGGAGCACATGCAGCGCGCCATCGACGCCCTCCTCCTCGGGTATCGAGTCCAGCGCCCTTCTCTTCCCCGCGCCGTTGTCATTCGCAGTTGGCGAGAGCGGCGGCGGGACGTAGACGGGCGCGGCCGTGTGCGCGCGCGCGCGCGCCGAAGGGGGAGGTGTGAACCACGATGTCACGAGCGCGAACGCCGAGCGTGTGGGTGATGAGGACGCGGGCGACGCGGGGACGAATACCGTCTTGCTTTTACTCTTACTGCTCCCATCCGCGATCCCGTTCGGGCTGGCCTCGAGCTCCTTGCGCCCCGCGCGCAGCCGGCCCACTCGCTTCTCCACCCTTCTTACGCCCTTCTCGAGCGGCGCGAGCGCGTCCTCGACGTACGCGTACAGCGCATCCTCCCGGTCGGGCGCGGCCAGCTGTGCCACCGCGAGCTCGAGGCGCGCGAGCTGGGCGCGGAGGGCGGCGAGCTGCGCCTGCGTCGACTCCGCGTCGCCGTTCTTGTCGCGGGACGAAGAAGAGCGCGCAGAGTGCGCGTGGACTTGGGAGTGGAGCGTGCTCGTGCGCGAGACGATGCGCGAAACGAGCTCGCGCAGCGGGCGGAGGGCGGTCAAGAGGCGGAAGAGGGCGGTGGAGAACCAGGAGATCGGGACGGGCGCGGCTGGCTTGGCGCCGGAGGACGAGGACGGAGAGGAGAGGGAGGCCAGGGAGCGCAAGAGGGCGACGCCAAGGAAGGGCGTGATGAGGCAGAGGAGGAGGAGGCCGAGCTCGAGAGTGCGGAGGGAGGACTGGGCGCGGGCGGCGCGGCGCGCACGGAGAGCGGAGATGTGGGCGGGGTCACGGTGCGGGTGCGAAGGCGGGGCGGGTGGGCGGCGTGGTAGAGGGACCAGGGAACTGTGGAGCGTCAGCGCACGAGTATGAAGCCACCCTCGACAATTTGATGGAGATAAAAGACGAGCAAGAGGACTAGGAGTTGACACGCGTGCACTACCGGGGACAGCTTAGAGCGAGTGCGGACAGGAGGCCCTAAAAACCCAGGGGTTCAATTAGAAGCATCCAGAGTGCCCACCGACGGGCTGAAGGCGCCTCAGCGACAAGACACACCGTCAAGAGGGCTGTTCGGGAAGATCGGCATCCAATTTGCATCCAATCACGATTACCGCTGTTGTCGGATCAGCTCTGGCAAAGACACCCATCAATTCTCGTCAAGTTCGATTTGTTTCGCCCAAACAGGCCGGTCACGCCCAAATTAATCCAGACCTTTCAACTCCACAGGTCGCAATGCCTCGTGGTGTTTCATCAGCAATCCCGCCTGAGGCCCTGGCAGAGGAGGCCGGAAGAGATCGCTTTCTTCGGCGGACCGTTTGCTGGGTGTAGGGGTTGCTAGGTTTCCATGTACGATCGGCCGAGCCGATCACACTATATAGCGTAGCTACTCTGTGATTAGCTACAGGACTCCCCTTGAACGAGACTACTTCTGCCTGTTTACCTCTCGTTCACCCGGACTCCGACCACTCGAGGGAAGACCGCTCTGACCGACGGAGCGTCTATCCCTACACTTTTTTAAACTCTCTTAACTCTCTCGTAACAACAACCCACCCCGCGTCGGCACCGTCGAGACATCGACATCGCCGACTAGTGAAGATGCCGATGCAACTTCGCTCCCACAAGACCAAGGTACCTTCTTCCAACGGCTCGGCTGACGGAAGCCTCGAGATGGATGCCCAGACTGGCACCTCGAACGGCATTGGTGAGTCTTTGACTCCTCTGCCCGCGCTGAATTCCTCTGTTTCAGATAACATGAGCCACAGCGCTAAGTCCCACTCCAGCATTCAAGATGCTGCCGAGTCTGGGCACCGCTCCAATAGCGGAAATGCCGCCGCCTCGCGCGTGTCGGTTGGCCACAGCGCCCTTACGTCGATGGACTCCCACCACGCCGATGCGTCGGTGCTGGAAGCTCCTATCGCTCCCGGACCAATCCCCGTCAATTTCAACATAGTCCATGGACCCCTCTCCGTCAACACCGACACCTCGGCCGCCCCTGTACCCCTCCGGGCTGCCGGCGAGACGTCGGCCGGCCCTGCCAACGCGGGCCATGACAACGAAGGTTTTGCCATCCCGAAGCGCACGTCGCGCGCGTCCAGCGCGCGCAGCCGCTCACCGGGGTTGGTATCGGCGCCACGGTACTTCGACGGGCAGTACCTCCCGGAGGACGACATAAAGGATGTCGCTCCGGAGGAATCGCCACTGATTAGCTGGTCGGATTCCTCGGACGACGATGGCTTAGGGCCCCATCCCTCCTAGCTGGATTAAGCAGGAGCCGGTTTCTGTAGAACTTAAATGGTCTCCCCGTACAAATGACGAATCAAATTCTTCTTATAACAATCTTGCGAAGGAGATTTTTGAGAACCTAACCAACAGCGAGAAGGAGAAGCTCCATCGCCGTGAAGCTAACATGAGGAACGTACAACTCAAATCAGCGGGTTCGGTGTCGACTACTACAGAAAATGAATCTAAGGTCAATACTCCCCTGATGAATACCCATCCGTTGCATGGTAATGCAGCCGGCCAACCGTACACGTCTCCCACTTCCCGCACTGCCCAAAGTACTCCACGTATACCGGCGGCTGCAAAGGGCAAGAATAGAGATTTTACGAAGGCACCGAGCATTGATTACAACGAGGACAACAAGTCGGAGGAGGATAGCGACGCCGAAGCGGCGAGGGCCTATCAGATTCAGGCGGACGCTTTGTTAGCAATGAATATGCAACAGAGGTTCGACAAGCATACCAGCGGCGAACTACCAGATGAGGCTGCCGAACCAACGGATTTTGAGAAGGGGGCGCCGCCCACGACTCAAACGGCGGGTGATTTCAAAGTGGCGAAAGCTCTTCAAGCTATGTTCGATGCTCAATATGCGCGCCTGCGCAGCCTCGAGGATGAGCGTATTAAGGAGGCAGCGCATGAGAACTCACGCAATCATGGGGAACCCAAGGTGGACAGGCAACCCATTCCCAGGGCTAGGCCAATGCCGATGGAACAGATTCCCAAGGACAGCGTCTTGTTTAATGAAATTCACGCCGACGAGGTCAAATCTGGAAAGTCCGCCCGTAAGCGCAGGAACAAGTCAAAGAGGAAGTCGGCCAATTTACCAGGCGATGATTCCTCTTCAAGCTCCTCCTCCTCGGACGATGAGAAACCTGGCTTACCACCATTCCTGACCGAGAAACGGAAGTCGAAGAGAAACCGAAAAAGTCAAAGAAGAACTCACGGAGACGCAAACATAAAAGCTCACCTCCGTCGAGCGATGATTCAAGTTCGGATTCGGAATCTTCATCGTCATCCGAATCCAGTTCCGATTCAGGTTCGGACTGGAGCTCGTTGGGTCGCGCGCCGTCGGACATCGATTCTGAAGACTCTGTAAGGACGAAGCGATCAAAGAAGCGCGCGAAGAAACATTACAACGAGCGACTTATTCGCCTCAGAATGGAACAGTCCAACGCAAAACCTGACCCGCCGTCCAAGTACAGCGGCGAACCCATCTTCAACAAGTATGAGCGCTGGGTTTACGAGTCTCGCCAATGGGTGAAACAAAGCTATATTCGGCGCAAACTTCGGGTTGAGCGCCTATCAAAATACTTGGACGGACGCGCACATACCTGGTACATGCGCAATGTCGCGCGGGACGCTAAGAAGTGGTCCATGAACGACTTCTTCATTGAGCTCTTCAATTACTCGTTCCCGATCGACTACCGGACTACTCAGTGCAGAAAGTTCCATAAATTCGAACAACGGTCACATACCATTCGTGAATACCGTACGGATCTGGAAGCTTTGGCAAATAGCATAGGCGGGATTACCGACCGCGCGCTGGTTGTCCAATTCTGGGAAGGCGCCAACTGGATTATTCGTCATGAATGGGCGCATGCCGGCTTTGATGTCGAGACCCGCGACCCTGAGCGAACTTGAAAATGCTGCTGTAAATTATGAGCAAGCGATCAAGGTGGCAGATAGTCAGGGCAAGAACAAGTCGTCTGCAAGTAGATGGGGTGAACAAGACCAAGATTCATCGAAGACGCAGGGCGATAAGAAAGACAAGAAGGCCTTCCAAAAGAAGGGCAAGAAGAACGGCGACCGGAACGAGTCGAAGCAACCAGAGGCTTCCGGATCTGGCGGTAAATCTTCCGAGGGTTCAAGCTACAAACCTAAAGGGAAGAAACCGTACGCCAAGGCGGAGGGCGGGAGTAAACGGCACAAATTGACCAAGGAGCAATTGAATGAGTACCGGGCACAGGGAAAGTGCTTCACCTGTGCTAGTACCCGACCACTTGAGCAAGGATTGTCCCCAGAACAACTCCCTAAAACCCCCGAAGAATGGGATCAGCGCCGCGTCCGTCTCCTTTGCAAAAACGGAGAACTTGCGTGACCTGAAGGACGCGGAAAATCTCGGCGTATTTTCGATTAAAGTGGAGCAAACCAAATTCTCCCCAGAGCATCTGCAAGCAATAGACGAGGTTTTACTTCAGAAAATGCGTGCCGACATTCGGGAGGACGTACCATATGTCTTCGATTATTTCGGTGACCCAGACGACGACCCAATGGCGGAAGACCGCTTTACAATCATACCGATCCCGACAGGTTGGTATATTTCAGACGGCCACACAAATGACTCACATGAGATCTCCCGTGTCCAATTGTTGGACCCCGACTTTGACTTCAGAACGTGGTTATACGAACAGAAATTTGAAGTTGAGGATCAGATGCTCACCGTAAACCATCCCCAACGCGTAAAGAAGCGCCAGGAGATGAAGCGTGTCATAGATGAAAGGAACCGTGATCCGTCTACTCCGCCTGTAGGTATCTGCGACTGCGAAATTTATGCGGATCCGGTAGAAGGGTACCCGAAGGTCTTTCGAATGTTCTTACACCAGATGCGGCATCGGCTTAGAAGACCTTTGTCATTAACACCGGATGTCTTGTTAGCACAGATCAATGCAGACCTACGAGGCAGCATACCATATTACTTCGACCCACCAAGTCAACCGGCGATCCTCGCAAAGGATCGTTTCACGCTAGAATATTCACACGAGCCGTTCTTGCTGTTAATAGACCATTTCCATAAACGAGGCTACGAGTTGACATACGCGGAATTACTTACCGACGAATGGAACACGCGCATGTACCTTGAGCGCGAACACATGCATATGGACCAACTGATGGCAGAGCCCGACTCAGAAGACGAACCCGAAGCGGACTTGAGCACCGAACGGTGGTCCGACGAACCAGTTTCAGATGACGACTGGTCAAGCTGGGGTTTTGCCTCGGATGAGGATACAGACCGTTTCCTGTTGTCATCTCCAGAAATGGAATTTTCGGAATTGCCAGAATTACAAGAACAAGAATTGTCTGAGGACGAAGAGACGGATGAGTCTGAAGACGAATCTAGTACCTCGGAGAGTTCTCTTACCTCAGAGTCTGAGTCAGACGATGAGGATGACCCAGACATGCCGGGACTACGAATTGTTTCTGACTCTGAGTCTGAGCCTGAGGACGAAACCGACGATGACATGCCCGACTTACAGAGTGTATCTGATTCCGAATCAGAATGTGATTTCGACGAGGACGTCTTCGATGATATGCCTGACCTGGAGGGCGTGTCAGATTCTGAGTCGGAAGGCAGCGACTGCGATGAAGATCGTGGTTGGACAGACCTGCGGGAAAGTTTAGGATTCGAGACCACTCAATCAAATCACAATGAGTCCTCACCGGTACCCGAGACACGTTCACATGACATTCATGCTTGCGCCGCGGCACCTTCAAAGGCAAAGGGCAAGGGAAAAGCTCGACCGGAAGGCCTGGAATATCAGCGTACAGCATCGACTATTCGTGACTTCACTCGCCTAGTTCCCCGCCCGATGGTTATTGTAGTCTATATAAATAACCATCCCGTAACGGCGTTGTTAGACTCAGGTTCACTAGGGGACTTTATGTCAAGCACTCTTGCTGACCAGCTGAAGATCAAACCGGACGCACTTGCTAAACCACTGAATGTGACGATGGCCGCTTCAGGCTCGCGCACGGTAGTCAATTATAACTGCAAGGTTCGGTTGGCCTACCAAGGAATCGATGAAGATCGCACTTTCGATATAATGAACATTGCAACTTACGACTTGATTCTTGGAACACCATTTATATTCCAGCATCAGCTCGTATTTGGCTTGGACCCACCGCAAATTGGGATTGGTAGCCTGAAAGCGTTGCCTATTCGGGGCGAGCAGGTTACTACATTGGCTTCGTTAGCGACAGACTTGTATGAGGACAACATTGAGATGTTGCGCACCGATCTTCGAGCATACGCTGCTGATATTTGCATTGACGCGTCGAAAACCGACCTACCTCCACTGCGAGCTATCAATCATATTATACCACTGATTGATGAGTCGAAAGTCTACTCATACAGGCCGTCAAATGTCCCGAGGCTTTGAAACCCGTTTGGCGTGAGAAACGCGATTCTTATCTAGCAACCGGTCGCTGGAAAATGCAGCCGGGACCCAACGCGGTTCCTATGCTCATGCTCCGTAAACCTAATAAACCGGGTGAGACTGGTATAAGGTTACGCACAGTGTTCGATTGCCGTGAACGGAACTTGAATACCAAGAAGATGGCATCGCCGCTTCCCGACATTGACGGAATTCTGCGTAATGTGGCGGGACATAAATACAAATCGACATTGGATAACAAAGAAGCCTACGAACAAATCCGCATAGAGCCCGAGCACGTTAACCACTCGTTGTTTAATACGCCGGATGGCACGGTGGCTAGCCTGGTTATTCAGCAAGGAGATTGTAACGGAGGCGCGACTTACCAGGCGCTGATGAACCACCTTTTCGGACCGTACATCGGGAAGTTCATGGATGTATACCTTGATGATGTTTTCATTTACTCAGACAAGGGGACCTCGGGATTAAAATTTCGTACGTGGGGAGGGGGGAGGGGGGTCCCAGGGGAGGCTGAAAAAAACTTTTTGATACTTTTGTTAGAAGGGGTTGAAAACCCTCAATTTACCGTTTGGACAATGCCAGAGGTGTCAGGTAGGGTTTGTACGATGCCCGAACCATCTTGGAGGTCAGCTTCCTAATATGGAATGTTGGATCACGTACGACGCGTAGATTTTGCTTTCCGTTGGCTCAACCACCTTACCCGATGTTCAAAAAAAATAACTTGACACTCACTATCATGGATATACAGTCCCACTATTTTTCCCTGCCAATATACCACTAGGTTATGATAATTTGGTGCCCAGTGTAAAGTGGGGGTGATAGACCAGTATAGTACAGGGGTGTAAGGAAGAGCACACCAGAGGTATATTAGATGGACAGGAAGCTGTTACTACACTGTAAGATAGTCAAACTGCCTGTCAAGCCCGCCCCCAGTAGTGTCCCAAGCTGCGGCCCTAAGCGGAGGCGACGGCCCGGCGCTAGGGGTGGGAAACTCCTTCCCTATATGGAAGGAGGGGGGGGGAGGGGGGGTCCGCCGAGGGTCGAAAAAAACTTTTCGACCCTACGTACTTATTTCGAATCCCGAGTTCCCCTTGTACTCAGACACGGCTGAGGAACACATGGAGCATGTCAAAACCATAATCGACATATTGAGGAAGGAGAAACTTTACCTCAACGGCAGCAAGATTAAATTCTTCGTTGAATCTGTGGAAATTCTCGGTCATATAGTCGAACCAGAGGGCATAAAAATGGATCCTCACAAGGTAGACGCCATAGAGAAGTGGCCGGTTCCAACGAATGCGACCCTTCTAGCTGGATTCATTGGTGCCGCGGGTTTCTTGGCACCGGACTGCGAACGTGTCCGGATCATAATGGGTGCTTTGACGCCGATTACCGGAGGCGTTCCGTGGCGTTGGTCTCATACGGAACAGCGGGCATTCGAGACTACAAAGGCCGAGGTCGGTAAATGGAGGAACCACCATCGTAAAAACATCGACTACTCACCAAATGCATTGCCCATATTCGTGGTAACAGATGGTTGCTTAACCGGATGTAGCGGCGTTATCGCACAAGGAAAAGACCTTGCTTCAGCCCACGTCATCGCATTCTGGTCGGGAAAATTCAACACGACCCAGCAAAACTATCCTGTACATGATATTGAGATGCTCGCAATTGTTGAATCCCTCAAGAAATTTCGTACCTTACTTCTCGGTGCTAGGTTCACCATTCTCACGGACCATCGCTCTCTTCAGCATTTCATGACCCAGAAGAAGATGAGCCCTCGTCAGTCAAGATGGCTGGAGACGTTGAGCGAATTCGATTTCAATATTGAATACATCCCCGGTGAAACAAATATTCTCGCAGATGCCTTGTCTAGGATCTATAGCGCCGATGCGCCGGGAAAAGTCCGTGCTGCAAGCGAGTTTGTACCCGTCGATGATGAGGAGGTCGACCCAGTCAAGATGAGGGCTGCAATGACTGCTATAACGCGTCCTGTTAACACTGGAGATGAGGTTTTTGCCAAGTTGGGCCTACTCACCCCAATCACGGATATTGAAATTCCTGCTACTGCGACTACTCCTGGCCCAAAGCCCAAGCAAAAGACAAAAGCAAAAGCAAAAGCTGAAAAGAAAGCATTGCCACGAGTCTTCTTGCGCGTCCGAAATCCAGCCAATAACGAGTTACTTCCAAAAATGCCGAATTTGGAGGGCGGGACTCTCAAAGATGTCGATCCAGCAAAAGAGGGTGCAAGTTCCAGCCCAAGAGGACACCAGAGACACGTTGCCTGGGCCGGTTGAGCCACCGAAAATCCCAGTGGAAACACCAGACGATGGAAGGAAAGCAAATAGTGATGTAGGACCCATAGACACAAACAACGACATACCGGGTCAAACCCCGGATGAAGAATTGCTTTCTACGGTCGCACCTCGACTCACGGATATAATATCTGAAGGCGACCCGTCAATAGACCTTCCTGGTAGTTTGAAGGACCGATACTCTGAGGATCCTTTCTTTAAACTAGTGCTCGACGACCCGACGCGATACAAGAATTTCGAGATCAAAAAGGGACTAATCTTTCTGCGGGATAGCGAAACACGAATACTCTGCATACCAGACATTTGTATCGGTGGCGGGAGCGCTAGGGATATTGTCATAACCCATGCTCATTCCATACTTGCTCACCTGGGACCGCGAAAGACTCTGTACTACCTCAAGGACAACGTTTGGTGGAAGAATATGGTTGAGGATGTGAAAATCCACTGCAAGTCTTGCTCAATCTGTGACACCTCCAAAGCGAATACTCAGAAGCCTTACGGGCTTCTGAATCCTCTACCAGTACCCACGCGACCTTGGCAATCAATCGGAATTGATTTTGTCGGTCCGCTGACTAGTTCGAAGAACCGCTTGGGCTCTTTCGATATGATCATGGTCATAATTGACCATCTGACTTCGATGGTGATCCTGGTACCCATGAAGCAGAACTATCGGGCCAAGGATGTTGCAGAATTGATTTTCGATCATGTTTATTCAAAACACGGATTACCCGAATTTATTGTAAGCGATCGCGACTCGCTATTCACCAGTATTTTCTGGGAACGGCTCCATGCTTTGATTGGCTCGAAACTGCGAATGTCCTCAGCTTTTCACCCACAGACCGATGGAGCAACCGAACGGGCCAACCGGACAATGATTCAGATGCTCCGTTCTTGTATATCACCCAATCAGAAGGATTGGGTTATCAAGCTACCCGGTATTGAGTTCGCAATGAACTCAGCTCGATCTGCAACAACGGGTTTCAGTCCGTTTTTCTTAAACACGGGACGCATGCCCCAACCGATGATCTGGGATGCTAAATCGGATTATCCGGGAGTGAGGGTTTTTGCGCAGCGCATGAAGGATGCCATAATGGCCGCGCACGACGCAATTATTGAGGCTCGTGTAAAGCAGACAAAGCAAGCAAATAAGCATCGTAGACCAACACCTTTCAAGAAGGACGACCTTGTCTATTTGTCAACAAAGAACTTGTCTATTCCTAAGAATAGGTCCCGTAAACTCGTTCCAAAATTTGTTGGACCTTTTCGAATACTGGAGGATTATTCAAACGGAACTTTCAAGTTAGACATTTCGGGTGATCTCAAGCGCCGCGGAATTCATCCCGCGTTCCATTCTTCATTGTTGCGGATTCATAATCCGAATGATGATAGGAGATTTCCAGGACAGGAAGTCTCACAAATCACGGGTATCGGCGACACAACCGAGGAATGGGCCGTTGAGAAAATTCAAGGCCATGCAGGACAAGGAAAAGAAGCCTTATTCCTAGTCCTCTGGAAGCACGGTGACACGGCGTGGTTCCAACACAAGGACGTGAGCCACCTACAATGTTTTGCAGCTTACTTAGAAGCCTATGGAGCCGCCTCCATACGAGACCTGCCCCCTGGTAAGGAACGGACCCCTGAAGATGCACAGGTTTCAGTTGGGGCTCTTCATATAAACGGAGTGGCATTCTGCGACTCTACAACATCGAAAATGCCCTTGTACAACGACAACCCTGATGGCGACTGGACTGCTGCTCACCTGGCTCTCTTCCACCGCTTCGCTGATTACCTCACCGATTCCGACCGCTTCGACAAACCCCCTTTGGCGTCTCCTCCCCAGTATAATGACTGGGTGTACGAGATTCGCGAGTGCCACCGCGGTGTTAAAGGGTTGCCGCCTCTCTCGGACGACTACAGCGGACCTATCCCCAGAAAGGCGCCGGTCAGCGCACATGCGCCAGAAGTCGTCACCAACGACACATTTGCTGAGTTGTACATCCGGAGCCAGCTCGCTAACCAGGAGAAGCAGGCCGAGATCCAGAACATGGGTTTTGAGGCTCTGATTCGCCAAGGTATTGCCGCTGGGCAGCGTAAATCCGGTTTCCGCCCGAAGACGCGAGGCTTTTTCAACAAGTACCGCGGCCGTGCACAGGTTGACTCATACGTACCGGATTACGACAACCGTAACGGAAAACGCGAGCGCACACGATCTCGGGATGGCCGAGATGTACGCGCACGTCGGGATTCGCGTAGCGCGGATCGTAGCGCGGATCGTTCCGACGCTCGTGACCGTTCTCCAACTCGGGGTCGGTCGCGTTCCCCAACTCGCGGTCGGTCGCGTTCACGCACTGACGCACTTCCCCCCTACCGCCGTCCGACTTCCCGCGAGACTGATGCAGTCGCTGCTCGCTCGCTTGAACGACTCTCCAAACGCGCCGAGGAAGAAAAGAGGGCTTACGATGCGAGGGACGTCACAATGAAAGACGTCGAACACACCGGCACCGTCGCGAAGGCTTCGTCCTCGAAGCAGCCCGCCTCCTCTGTGAACTTGGTGGAGACGATTGCGTCCATGAATATCACCGCCCCACGTCCCTCATCGACTTTCTCTTTCAACCCACAGGACTTCCGGATCCGCGGCCGTTACGACGTCGATTTTGGGAGCTACCAATGCTGAAGACAAGGGCAAGGACAAGGAAGCGAATCCCACGATGATTCCGTTGCCCGAGAGCGACGACGAGGGCGAGGACGACGCGATGAGAGGACGACGCGATGAGAGGAAAGTAAAATTTTAATTTTCAATCTCACATTTTTCTGTCTACTTTTAATTTCTCTTACCCTACGTACTTTTAGCACATTTCTTAGTTAGAATTGTGGGAGGGCGTATGTAGGGGTTGCTAGGTTTCCATGTACGATCGGCCGAGCCGATCACACTATATAGCGTAGCTACTCTGTGATTAGCTACAGGACTCCCCTTGAACGAGACTACTTCTGCCTGTTTACCTCTCGTTCACCCGGACTCCGACCACTCGAGGGAAGACCGCTCTGACCGACGGAGCGTCTATCCCTACACTGGGGGACGAGTGCGCGTCGTGCGGCGCTTATTTCACCAACTGATATCCATGCTGTTCGCAATTTCAGGGCTATATGACTTCCAGGGTTGACCCGATTTTCTGGTACACTCGACTTCTCTCCCCGACTCTCGCTGGTGTTTCATACATAGCATCTGATCCCACGTGAGGGTGCGCGTTCTATATATATATTTACTCGTCGATCCAGCGCAGGAAGCGCAGCACCAATGGGACTCACACCAAACCCACGCCTAATTTTGGCCAAGAACACCTTTCACGAGCTTCCCGTTCCCGGCGAACACATCGTTTTCGCCCAACCCCAACCATCGACCTCAACCTCGAGTTGCTGAATGGCAGGTTTCTCACCAAGACACTGTTGCTGAGGCAAGCACAACCTCTCCCCCGGGTATCCCTGCTTGTGCTAAATATGTTGTTGTGAAATTCGTTGACAGTCCGGAGCCGTACATGCGATCCCTCGATTATTAGTTATTTGACTGCGATGAAAGTGGGCCAAGCGTAGGCGAAACACATTCCACTGTTGACAGCTGGTCAGTGTTGAGTTGCATGCAGGCTTACGGGCTTTGGGTTGGTTCTCGTCCTTCGTTCCAACAGGACGGGGTCAAGGTCGGGGATTACTTGTACGGGTTCACCACATGGGAAGCGTATACAGTCCAGCCCTAAGTCGACGGTACGGATACACGCGTTTTGATCTCGATGGATGGACGACTAATACCGAGGTATTTAGCTCGCGTCGAGCTTCGCAGAGAGGATCCGCAGTACACGATTGACATGGATTCTCTGTACTTGCGGCGCGTGCCCGATCCGGAGGGCGCCTTCCCATGGACGAAATACGTCGGCTGCCTCGGCACACCTGGCCTAACTGCATTTATTGGGTTGGAGCGCGTCGCAGAGGCAAAGCCGGTATGTATGATCGCGGAGCTTACACGCACCAAAGGTCGTTTGGATCTGATCTGACCTGAATACGTGCGCAGGGCCAGACAATTTATGTTTCATCCGGCGCGTCCGGGGTGGGGAGGTGTGTGTGCCCAATGTTTTTCAATTCGAACTGCACTCAGACTGCCTCTGGTAGTAAGTATGGTCATTCAACTTTACAAAAACAAAGGGTTGGATGAATTTACGGGCATTCGTTGTTGATTCTGACCGGCGTTGCAATCCAGGCTCACGGTCATTGCCTCGGCCGGAAACTGATGAAAAATGCCAATTATCTGCTTTCCCTCGGCGCAGATGTAGCTTTCAACTACAAGACCATACCTGTGGCGGCCGCGCTCCAAGAGCATGGACCCATCGACCTGTTCTGGGACAACGTTGGCGGAGCCCAGCTGGAAGCCGCCCTTGAAAACATGAACATGAAAGGGCGGGTTATCGTGAGTCTCGCGTCATTCATTGGGATGGTATGTCTTACTTGGCACACGGTTGGCCGACAGTGTTGCGGCGCCATCGCCGAGTACAACATCCCTGCGGATGAGAGATACGGTGCGCAGAACATGAGCACGATGTTCCACCGCCGCATCCGCCTCGAGGGGTGCGTCGTCGCCGACACACCTGAGTGTAACGCACGATTCTTTTCGGAGATTCCGCCGCTTATTGCGGAGGGAAGAATCAAGGCGCAGGAACAACTGTTTGCGGGGCTTGAGAGCGGCCCGGAGGCGGTTCTGTCGTTGCTAAGCCTGTAGTTGTGGTCGATTCGAAGGATGGAGGTGTCTGAATCTGCATACTGTATGCGCAGTTGAACGGGAACCATCATCGATACGAACGCCCATGAAAAGAAGCCATACACCACATAATTCCCTTGACTCTGGTGCGGATTTCATGCCAGTATCACTGACAGATGACGCCGGAGAAGTCCCTTCGTCCCGCGTCTGCCTGCCTGCAGAATAAATATCACCGGGCTCAGACGAACGGACGAACTATGGCAAATCCACTTTTGGTTGAAACTGTTTAGGCATCTCGAGACTCGGGCAAACTCAATTTACGTACCATTGCGTCGGCAACCCCATGGCCAAGCAGGTCCACAGCATATTCTCGGTCTTAGGGCGTTGATCTCAAACGGGCGAGGAGGGACGTCCCACCTTGGAGCGCGAGGCTAAGCCCGGCTCATTCATTCTGACTATCGCGAACTTGCATATTTGACAGCAATCATTCAACCCATTCCAAAAACGATTTTGTCTTACTTGACTCGTGTCCTGCTCGTGGATCTAGGTCTATCCGGCCGAGCCACAAAACGGTCTCAGCACCGAACCTGCTGAAATGAATGCAACTGATTTTTGTGGTCGGAAAGCGAAAAATGCATACAGGGTATTGAGGTACGAGATCAGGGTATATTGAAGTGTCTGTCTACAAGAGACTACATATAGGGTAACATAAGGAAGGGGCAGTGAAATATCCAGACACATTTGTTGTGAATACTCCGAATCCCTCCGCACGAATACGGTCGCGTGCACCGCGGTGTCCTAGCCGTCGACTTTGCCGCCCGTGGATTTTTCGTACTCGAACATATCAGTGCTATCCGTGGCCACCCAACTATCAGAAGTTTGCGCGTCGCCATCGCGCTGAGTAGAGTACTTGTACGTGTACGGCATAGAGTCGATATCGTCCGAGTTGTGGAGGAGACGATATACGGAGGTGGCCAGTACGCCGACATTGGCCACTAGAAGTGCCGTGGCGGCCTGCCCAAAGGTCATATACATACAGCAAGTTGGGAGCGACAAGAGAAACTTACCTGCGCCTGCACCGCGATACCCTCAAATGAACCGCCAGGACCGAGCAGGAAATAGGCATGAACAATGGAAATGAGTGTAGTCAGGACACAGGCAGCGAAAATGACAATGAGCATCCTGGAACCACTCAGTTAATGTCATGTTTCCCAACGGAAATTTACTTCCACTGGCTGGTCGGAACTATGGCATGGCCACGGCAATCGGCAGTATAGCCAGCGTGCCGTCCGAAAAAATGTCGGCTGAATACAAACAAGTATTGGTGTTTGTTCAACGTCTCACTATAGAGGCCGACGTACTAACTAGTTCCGAAGCTGTAACCCCTTTACCGACTTGGCATTGCGGAGGGTTGTGTTCTTTATACCACAATTTATCCGACGCGCAGACGTGGACCTTTTAGATGAGGAGGCCCATCCAGCACAGCGCGAATATCATCGCAAAGCCGGTGATGATCTGGCTATCAGTAAATACCACATCTCCCGGAGGCTCAAAGAAGGCGTACTTGGCGAAGTCTTGAGTGATTATCGTGAGGGACAAGACGAAGGACAGCGAATATAACACCGATTCGGGAGGCCCTGCATGTACAATGGATGGGTGGTTAGAAATCAAATGGCACAATAGGACCATCCAGAGAGTATTGGTGAAGCTCGAGCTTGCAAGCCTGGAGAAACTATCAGGTTCGCAAAGGATAAGGTTGGGAAAGCTTACTAGTAGGCCGCAATAAAGGTAGAGCGGCTTTAAGAAGGATCGCTCCTCAGCCACGTCGCGACAGTCAACATGATGGAGCAACTAGCAGCAACAATGACCCCTAGGAAGACGAATTATTGCACTATAGAGATAGTGAATTAAACAAAACTCACAGGAGTCATCTAACCAGAATCTGCCACTGCGGATCCGAGTCCTCAGGCACCAAAGTCGTGAGGATGCCAATCGCCACCAAAGTCATCGACACGGCTCGCTTCGTTGTATTTTACGGTTGAATCCAAATGACCATTTTACCGGAGAAGCCAGGCGTGAGGGTTACTTTAAATGCGCCGCGTATCCCTCGTTTATATCGAGGAATTGAAATCCCGGATCCTGTGAAGAGAGACCGTATTTTACTGCCGGGTTCCACCATGTGTCCGAATTGTGTCTCTTTTCCGACATGTTCCAATCTGTTAACCAGTTCGTGCCATGGTCACCGGTGCGCATTCAAGTGTTATGAGTGAGTAGGATTGGTCTAGACAGGTCGAAGTGAGATACAGTGGGTTATAGACGACCTGAAGTTGACTGACGTCAAGATGGGCGCGGTGCAAAGCGGAGTAACCATTAGAGAGGTTGTGCAAAAGGCGCATGAGCCGCATGCGGCTTTTTGGCATTGTGCACAGCCACACAAGAAACTGAAGCATTTGAGGGTGTATCCATGTGGATTTCAAGGATATATAGGTAAATTAGGTGGTATGCGATACATTGAACCACTTACCAAATGTAACCTGCCTCGTTTTGACGTCATTATTTGGCTTCGTCACAGCCGCTGTGCGGCTATGGCCGAGATGTTGCCGTAAAAGCAACACTTGCCGCGCTTCCTGCTCGCATCTGATGCCGGAATCAACACCAACGGCATTCCAAGCACAGTATGCAAGGTTTGCATGTGTCATACACAGAGAAACAAAAGCCACACAGTGCTGCATGCGGCTTTGCACAATGCAAAAAAGCCGCATGCGGCTCGTGCGGCTTTTGCACAAACTCCCTATTGACCAGCTTGGCCATTACTCCTGAGGTGGTCTGTTAATTCGGATTCCAGAAACAAGTCTTGTGAGTCCCAGACGGCCGCAATAGTGATAATTCGGCTCTATTAGTCGTGTTAGTGTCAAACAACAATACTCCTGATGAATGGACCCACAGAGAAGGGTCGTGTAGGTTAGTGCTCGTTCATGCGGAGCTTCATTGCCGCAACGGGGAAAACACACACCAATCGGGTCCTCTAAACTTTCCCGACACTTGATAATCTTGCTGAACTTGACCCGCCCCAGCCTGAGCCTGAGAATCTGAGATCTGTTTGACCAACGGCGAACGTGCAGAGCCTCCAGTAGCAATCCTGGATACGCGTCAAGAATCCACTTTTGGCGCTTGGATGATTGACTGGTTGTCCGTGAATTGTAGGCCGTAGTGACCATAGTGTTTTCCGGGTCGGGCCGGCCTGAAAGCCCGGGGCTTGGGCCGGGCTTGGGCGGGCTTGGGTCGGGGAAAACCTCAGGCCTGACCTGACCATCGTGCTTGAGGCCGGGTTGGGTTGGGCTTGGGCCCAGGCCCGGGGCTTAGCAGTAAGTAATTATATATATATATTAAACTTGCTTTGCCTCTTGTTCAATCATTTCTGAGTCGTTTCCCATGATTCTAGATCCATTTTGAAGGGATAATACAGGCACAGGAGACCAAAGTCTTACCTTTTGAGTCAATCACAGGGCAACCATGGCCCATGAATTGTTCATGCAGATACACAACAAGTGTGTGGAACCTGTGTATGATGTGTGTAACACATTTTGAACTGTCAGATGGAATCGACCTGCTCCTGGCTTCCAGAAACATCTGGTCTTTGTTAGATCGGTCGGGGAATAGTGGAGAACGGTTGCTTTGAGCATCCGTGGGCCGTACTGCAAGCAAATAGGGTGTAAGTATAGGTACAAGACTGCCAGCTGCGAGAACGAAAGTGGAGAGTACTTGGTCGATTTACGGCCGTGGACTGTGGAAAGCCCCTTTTGTTAGTCTCATGCTTCTACGAGATCTCCTTGTTTGTAATTTGATTATCTGTGCTAACGAGAACTTACTTGCCCAAACTCAACAAAAGAGGCTAAGACCACTCACTCAAGGGTGATTCTCAGAAAACCCAAGGTCTATGTAAATCCCAACCTAAGTTTGGGCGGTCAGCCAGTGTAGGCTTCCCTCGCTAGTGGCTCGGACATCAATCAGAGGTTGAACCTAGATTGGCTGCGCTAAATTGCGGCCGCCCATTGCCTGATCCCGGAAAGCACAGGGATCTTCATCATGCAAGCTGACGCTCGTTGGAAGCGAAAGGCACAGCACCTGAATCCGACATGAATCACCCAAAAAGTTGACAACTGCACGAAGCAATATTGATTGTGAGCTGGTCTGGATGCACCCTTATTGCAAACAGCAAGAAATCAGATTTATGAAGGTCCTTACTGGGCAAAAGGGTTCTCCTGTGTAGGTCATCTTCCGACATTTTGAAAGATCTGGCAAGAAATTGCGACATAATCAAAGATGAGGTAGATCTTTCAATATCTGGGTGAAATCTTGGAAGATCGCTTGAAATCACGAGAGATCTTGTCAAATGTTTTAGCTACTGTTTTGGACTGACATCTTCCAAGATCTTCAAAGACTTTGAGCACCGCTGTATCTTTTACACAGAGGAGTACCTTTAATGAACCACAGTCTAGTCCATGCCTTCTCAGCGCACTCATCCGGTGCCAGGTGCATTCCTTACTTACAAATTCCTCTTTTCTCTTTTCCTCATCGGCCTCTAATCTCAGCCTTGCCCCGGGACTGCCTCCCACAACCAATAACCCTATTTCCCGCCTGGTGGCCCCCTCTCGTCGCAACACTAAGTTGTAGTTCAATTGGTCAAATCAGATCCCATCAATTACGGTACTCCAGTCCCATTTCTAGTGATCTCTGCCCGCATAGAGCTCAGGGTTGAACTGGCCATTGGTGACAGTCACCGGGAATTCCTGCTGCTCCTGTCCGCGACACATGCAGAAGGGCCGGGGCCAATGTTTCCTACTGTACTAGCTCTTACAGCCAATTTGCAAGGATTGTTTTTGCCTTATACTGTATTAGTGTTTTTCAGGGTAAAAATTAATGAAGAGCAGATATTGTCACTCAGGTACTGGCTTTACCGAGTAGTTTAAGATGGCAGAGGTGGGAAAGAAAACCATATGGTTTTCATCCTAACTACGCTATTGATGTCTGCAGGGGATCACCCACACTCAGACTCAGACTCATCGGCTAGTGTGGACGAGTTGCGCCACTGTCCCACCAGTGTGGCACACTTCAACGCGACTTGCACCATTGTCATTTGATCCCGAGGGCGACTCAGAGGCCACTTCGGGTACCAAAGTTGAAGTAATAATAATGTAACTGACCCCCATTGAGCAATTGAACACAGATTTTATTGATATTGCCTGCTCTAGTGCGAAGCTTGGTGGTGGATTTAAATGTATTCAACTGATAAATGCAGTACATGTACTCTAATACATAGTTAGGTGCTGCCGCATCACACCTCGTCAATATTAATGTGTGCATCTGCCCGCCCCCAGCTTGGATGTGAAAATCAGGGGTGTTTCAAGCACACAGCACTTCTGCGCAACTCTCCATCCGACACTTTCTGCACACGAGTGGACCACCTCAAAACACCGGCAAGCGGCCACCCCCATGGATATCGCACACACACCGCTCATGATCAGATTTAGCGACAGCGGCAGGTGGCAATTGCAGTGCATCACACTTTGTTTGAATATGACCAGCACGAGAGAAGCTCCCGAGCCTGGCTGGATGGGTGAGCATAGGCGGCAGGATCGAATTAACAAGCGATGCAGGTGGATATACTCACCGGTTTTGCACAGCTAAGAGGAGCTAGGCAGGCGGGCAGTGGGCGTGAGCTGGTAATTGAAGTGATAAGAAGTGGTAGATGGCAGGCCCCGGGAAGCTTCTCCAGAGGATGGTCCAGAAAATTCCTTAAATCTGGCCTCAAAAAGTGTCATGAATCGTCTTTTCATTTTACTTCCAGAACCCGATCATTGATCAGATCAACTATCTGATCAATCGAACCAGGATACTGTTTTAGGATCCCTAACGGTTTCGATCGGTTCCCCGACCTTCGGGTTCCTGATCACCCCTCTACATTCATATACCCCTTCATTTACTTTGCATTAATCTTGTCCGTTGCCATTGGACACTGTACCTTAATTTACAACCCCTAGAGACTTTAGTATATAAGCTGTAGTTAATTCCCTGTACTTTACACTATTCTAGTCTAAACTCCAGGCTTATTTGTTTGGGAACTCTTTGTGCTTCAGTCGCCTTCATCACCTCAGAACCCGGAATCTGCTCTGTGCTGACAAAAAGCCACTCGTCCCTGGTGCCTGGGCCTGGAAAAGCTACTTTTTGGACAAGGGTCATCACGTGTTTACTAGGAAAGATTTTCCAGAAAATAAGCAGGAAATTTGAAAAATTGTGTGCACCGACCATAAGGACATAGAGTACAGCCGAAGCGAGTCCCTGGACTTCACAGAGGGCTGGTTCTCATCTACTGGTAGTGAGATCAAAATAGGATCACATCGCCAAAAGAACTCTCAGACCTCACCTGGATCTTGCCTGAAAAAGCCACTTTTCAGGACAGCGGTTGCCGATTTCTGGCCTCAAAAAGCCACATTTCGGCCAAGGAAATCACCAAATTTGAGGCTCAAAAAGCCAATTTTTTGGACCATTCTTTAGGGGAGCTTCCCGGGGCCTTAGATGGCACACACCTTGTGATTACAGCACCGGCCTCGGCTCATAGAAAGCCCCATTCTTGGAGTCCCCACTGTCATGCTGAAAGGTTGAGAATGGGTACAGGAGGCTGGGCGTTGTCATTGTCCATGATGAGTGGGTCGCGATAGAAGAGGGAGGAAGCAAGCAACAAAAGAATGGGATCAGATCCGCATTTGGCGATCCTGTGCCCAGAACAGAATTACGGTGAGAATGGCGCTTCTTATCAACTTGTGCCAGACTCGCACAACTCATGCCACACTGGCACAAGTCATCCACACTAACCGACGAGTCTGAGTGTGGGTGCGGTGTCGTTGACACATCCCCTGTCTGCAGTGGCCTGTGGGTGCCCCCGGCAAACATCACCTAAATTTATTTTCAGGGAAATTTAATGGACCAATCAAACAGCTCCTCGTGTTGCAACAGTTGGGCTATCTGTCAGCAAGCACTCACCATGTGGAGGCTGTGGGATTTTTCTGGCTGCAGGGAAACTGTGCAAAGTTTAGCTCGGGCCAATTGGCCGCATTGGTATGATAAACCTAGGTGCCAGATCTTGCAAGATCTCGATGAAGAAGGGGGAAATACTCTAAGCTTAGTTCGTAGTGGGGATACGAAGTGGGTTGGGTTTGTATGTATGTAGAGTGCCCAAGGATCCATTATGTGGTGTAGCAGTGAGGCGTACATTTAATGGAGAAGTACATAGTAAACGGAAATCATCCGAGCAAGGTAATGCTATACGCCCGCTGATTTGTAGGCAAATCACGGTCATTAAGACAGTAACAGTCGTAGGTCCAGAACATAGGTGTTCTATACCTAGGTGCATATATGGTGTCTGATTTCGGAGTAGGATAGAAGGTCGTCAAATTCTCTGTGCAAAGCACGAGCGAATAGTCTGCGCAAAAGCATGACTATAAAAAGAGTTGACAGCTAGAGCAAATCCAGCTGATATTGAGCCCAAGAGAAGGCCCAGGTGTGGGAATACGAGATTGGGATCGAAACAAAACGATAGGTCGATGTGTTGACACATTTTGTAGATGTCCGTGCACCCGCTGTGGTGGCAAGAGGCAAGCAAGAAGGTGATGGTATTTTGATGCGTAAACATTTTACATAATCTGTCACCCGGTGTGTCCGTACTCGCGGGATACATCAACTCCGGACGATAGATACATTCGGAGATCAGATGCATTCACTTGATGCCAGATACATTCGGTTCAAACCAGATCCATTCAGGCTAACACAGATACATTCACTGACCGTGTTTCTCCTCTTGAATATCATACCAGTTGTGTGCAAGGCGAAGACACAGACACCATGTAAGAAGAAACCAACACTTCAAGCCCGGAAGTTGCCGTAGGGAAGATCTGTTGGCAGATGTGAGATACTTGCCATTTTGGGTGCACTCTTCAATGCAAGACCTACAACCCCTGAATATTCAAATCAACCAATTGTTCGGTCACCTGTACATAATTGTAAGCAAAATAAAATGTCGGTTAAACACTCCCTGAAACAAAACTAAAATTGAAGACCTAAGTGTGACGCCTAGAGATGCCAAAAGGAAAGATATATGAATGATGCTCGGGGTCTGCCCGAGGCTTGCCTTGAGTCCATATTCACAAAAACCCCGCTCGTCATCGTGCGGGTAGAAGTTGAACGTGGGACTGGGTTATTCGGACCTGAGTGCCAATAGGCGCCGGTGATAAGCCAGTAATTGGGCCATGGTTAGATACACGTAATTTTGCGTGTTTCTGATCGTGCTCATTGCTGAAACTGTCGTTTCTATGCAACAGTACTGGTTCCTGGTAGCTGTTGGGCGAACCACAGAGAAACGGGTGGACGTTCTCAGGAATTAGAACGTCCATTGGCTAGTCTCGCCCTGAAACTGTAAGGGAAACGTGCAGCCAGATAATAAGTCAAGGGACTTCTTTTGACTTGTTTCCAACATTCACTTAAACAACGGAAACGGGTCAAAGGAACAGGAGTTGGCAATGTGTTGTGTTGTGTTGAGACGCTAGGGGAGACGTGTTCGGTCACGAGTGTTTCGGTTGCCAGAGTTGCCGGTTTCCATCGGATGCGGATACACCGAAACAGGTGGTCAGCTATTCTGTGGATCCGGATCACAACTCTAAAGGCGTTCTAAGGTTCTTTCTCAAGAACCCTTTCTGGGAAACCCTAGAGAAACGGGTATCTACCGAGACCTACAAAGGAGTATTATCAAGTTCCGCACTTGGAACCAAGGGGAAACTTGAGTTGAAGCAGAAACAGGTCGAACGAGATGCAGTGCCGATCTATCGGTGATCGACACACCCTCTGAATAATACAGGGGTGCTGCTGACGGGTTCCTGCCTCGTAATTGGCAAGGGAACATGGTGTGCTCACAGTTGGGAACCAATGGGAGGCGACGCTCGGAAGAACAACCGACGGAAACACGGTTAAAGAGGTGGATAAACGGACTTTTGACTCATTGGGATTGTGTTTTGGGCTTTGTAACAGTGTCTTGGCGGTTGTATAAGTATCCGAGGGTGTTTCTACGATGGACACAGCATCTTCCCCCGAACTAGTAGGCTATACGCTTGCGCATTGGGTTGATCTGGGATCCTCGACGAACGCACTCTTATAGAGTACAGTCGTCACTGTCTTAACCCATAACCCCCATAGCCCATAACCTGTAAAATACCATGAATTTTTGCGCAAACACTGACCGTTCTCAATTAAAACCCATAACTCTGTGGTACCCCATAACCCATACATTTTTCCGCCAGAAAACCCATAGGTTTTGTGAAATTCTGGATAGATTTGGTGCCGGTTTGGGGTTCAAGTACTTCAACCTCATGATATATCACAATTAAATACAAATTGAAGCCATTGGGAAGTGATTTAGTACCCAATGTTGACTTCAGCTCAACACTTTACTGCCCGATAGACACCACTTCACAGATCAAATCAATCAAATCTCAGCCATGGTAACTAATGACTGCTTTTAAACAGAGAAAAGCCATTTGAAGCACCAAGACAATGCAAGTTTGTAATTAATTTTACGGTTTGTGTTATATTTTGTGCCGATTTTGCTGCCAGAAAGGCTGCCGGAAGCTGTCGAGGAAATTCCCATGGCTCTTGAAACCCATACCTGTGGTAACCCATAGCATTTGGGCTAAACTGTGGGGTATGGGTTAAGACAGTGACGACTGTAGCACTATTAGTCGAAATCTTAATTGTTTCTGAATCATATATTATTCTGGAAACGCACTTGGGCTTTGCCTGGAAACTGTCTGAACTCTGAGAATCTGTTGGATCTGGGACTCTGTTGAAAGAAACATTATTGTTGTTGTTTGCGGAGCGGGTTTCAGAAAGTACCGTCAAGGGAAAACTTTGGAAACGTGACCGTTGGCGTTGCTCAGAAAGTACCTCTTTAGGGAAAGCTCTGTGAACATTCTTGGCCTATAAACTAGGGGCCTTACTTGAGTCTACGGGACTACTTTAAACTTGTTTCTCTGTCGCTTGGACACACACACACACACGCTGCGAAGCTATAAATCTATCTTGTTTGGAAACAACGTTTCCACTGTGTCTAGAAACACGTTCTACGCAGTTTGCTCTATTATCTCTTTGAGATACGAAACCTCTCCCTACAACCTTTACAAGGCCCTGTACTAGGGGCTGTAACTCGTCGGGATCTTTGGAAACGTGCATATATTGCCGTTTGATTTGTTTGTTGGTTGTTGGAACAGTCTCTGGACTGTTTCTGTGCTGCTCTCGAGTCAAGTGGGGTTATTTGTGTGTTTCTTATATAGGTTCAGAGCACATCAATCATCTGGAGCCCACCGCAAGGGAAGGTTCTGATCTCGTTTCGAGATAAGATTGAGTATTCTGCTGTAAAACTCGTTTGGAAACTCTTCCAAACCGCGTTTCTGTTGGGTCGTCACCATTCCTCCTAGACGAGGCTCTGGTACTGAACCAGACACATCACCTTCGGGTTTTCCTACTCTACTTCGTGGAGAAGGAGGACTTCGTAGCGGACAATTCAGTAATCCCGCTCCGGCATCGCGTAGCACCGCGACTTCCCGTCGAGCGAGGGATACACTAGTTGCTCCTTTGCAAACTTTCACGCATTGGAAACCACCGAGCATATCTGGTTCTCCTAGTCGAGGTCATGGACGTAATGTTTCTACACTGGCGAACGCGGTAGCTTCTGGTTCTGTTTCTTTGCCTAACACGCGAAACGAACCGAGTGATCTCGGAAACCCAGTTGAGACGGAAACAACACTGAACTCTTCTTCTGATCCAATAACGACTATGCCTACTGTTCAGGGCTTTAAAATACCCACGGCTTGGGATTCTAATCGTCCCAAGTTCGATGGAGAGACTGCCAGCAGTCTCAAATTGTTTCTTAGAAACACCGAGCAAGTGTGCAATAGTGGAGGAATCACTAGTGAACAAGAACAGAAGAAGCTTCTGCTTAATTATCTCGATGATAGCGATATCAGAGAGCAATGGCAGAGCCTCTCCATGTTTGCAGAAGCTGAGGGTTCGACGTATAAGAAATGGCGGAAACAAATCTTGCGGTTGTATCCCGAAGTGGAGGACCAGGAGGCTGGTTCGATTCAGAAACTCCAGGACATATGCGCGTCAGCGCGTCCTATTTCCCGCCCCGAACTCGGGAAATTGCGCCGTTTCCGACTAGCGTTTGAAACGGAAGCAGAGAAACTGAAGAAAGGACCTTCAGCCTTGGTTGTAAACCGGACGTTAGTCGACCTCGTCTTGTCTGTGTTGGAAGAGGGCTATAGCCAGGAAGTGGAGGTAGCCATGAACCAGCAGGGCATACGTGCGATTCATGATGGAACCGCTGCGGATGATGAGGTTTCTGACGACGAAACGGAACCCACTACTCGGAGAGGAGACCGTTTGTCCTACAAGCAGGTGTTGAAACTTGCGGATTATATTGCAAACAATTGGACTGGGAGAACTGCGGGTGCGATGTTGCTTGATAGCCCTCGGGCCAACACGTCCACACGCGTTCCTGGATTAATTCCAACTCTGGTTTCACGGGATTCAACTCCCATGAATTCGATAAAAACAGAGGTCAATGAAAGACTTGACGTGTTTGCTGGACAGATGGCGCAACTGCGAGATACGGCGATCCTGCAGGAGAAACGTCTTGCTGAGAACTTGAAGAAGATGGAATCATCTTTCGAGAACACAGTGAAACTGATGAGTCAGGCTGTTAAGCCGTCTCCTCCTCACATGGATAACCGTCCGCGTGAGCAAGCTGAAGAAAGGAGGGAGCCGCGCGAACAGCGTGAGCCTCGCCCGGACGTGGCTTGTCATTTCTGTAACGGTCCCCACTATATCAGGGATTGCAGGAACAAGGACGAATTTATAACTCTGGGATGGGTTAAGGTTGAGGACGGGCAGCTTAGGCTGGGAACGGGTGGTTGGATACCCAGGTATCCTGAAAACCTGAGTCGCATGCAAAAGGTGGAGGAGCACTTCCGGAGACAGGGTGTCACCAGGGAGTCTGCCAAAGCCCAGCGCGCTGGAATGATGCAGAGTTTCTACTCGAGCGCTTCCTGGACTCAGGATGATGGATATGGAAACGGGTATACCGACAGGGTGGATCACCTGTATGATACGACTGAGGACGAGATTCGATCTGTAAAAATACAGCAGATGAGCCGCGCTCCCAGTCAGAATTATATGGCTCCGTCTCCTGTATTCCAGCAGAGCATTCCGTTTCCATCAACTGGGGCGCAACCCCTAGCTTCAAATGGCGGTGTTCAACCACCGCAACAATTCTTGCAGGTCCCACAAGGACAGTTCGCGAGCCCGCCTGTTCAGGCGAATAATGGGATCGACATTTCTCAGCTGATACAGCTGTTTAATGCGGTTCGAGGCGAAGGAACTGGAGGTGTGGTTGATCAATTGGTAGCAACTAGAAGTGGGGCGAAGACGGATCCTCCGTCTAACCCAAATTTTTAGGCGGACCGATGAGGGAGGCTGGTGGACGACCGAAAGCGAGACCACTAAAAGCAGTTAAACCTCCTGAGGACCGTGTTTCTGCTGCTGATACGGAATTGGATTGGAGGCGAAAAGGCAAGAAGGTGGAATTCCTTCAGCCTGATGAGTTAGAAGAGGAAGAAGATGTTCCTAGAGCCCCTGCGAAACGCGCAGAAAGGCGTATAGTGTTGGATGACTCGGACGAGGAAGATGAACCTCCGATGGGTTTCGAAAAATTGAGACGGTCCACGGAGTTGAGTGGAGCGCGTTGTGAGGTCTCCGAGCGTGCTACGCATCGCTCGTCGCCTCATGGCCCCTGCGAACCATCTGCACGAGTAACGGGACAAGCTCGGACGTACGCGACGGATCTTCCTAAATGGGATTCTACGTTACCAGAAGCAGCTTCCGCGAGACCACCGCTCTCCCGCATCCGCATCATCTCCCCCGCCATTCCGGGCTCGCTCCTGCACCATCGTCACACGGATACGACCCGTACGCCACGACCCATTGACGCCTACGACGTGACCTTCCGCATCCAACGAACCGGCGCTCCTCGTACCGCGCCGTCCACCAACGGGATACGACCGGTCCCCTGGCGCACGACGTCCCCTCGTTTCTGTTCTCGGACGCTCTCCCACACCGGAAGGACCTACCGCGTGCCTGACGCCGACCCGTCGGACGAGGCAGAGGATATCCCGACACAGCCCTCTCCCCACTTCACATGACGCATCGACTAGCCGAGACGAGACCCTCCGTCTCTCCCCCTTCCTGAGCACTCGAGCACCCACCGGCGCAATTACCAATCGTGCCTGGAGCTCCAGACGTATTCCGAGGTCGTTTGGCCTCACCGCGCCTCGCGCGCACCCAGAGACGATTGGTCTCCTCAGCAGAGGCGTCCATCCTCCTGTCATATATGCACCCCGAAACGCCTCACGACGCCCCCTGCCCCCTGGAAACACCTGCGACCCGCATGGCACCTCTGGAAACGTGGGAAGTCGTCGAGGAGGTATAAAAGGGAGCGCATTTAGTAGGAGTAGTCAGTACCTTCCGGCCTGCAGAAGTAGCTTTCGGGGTGTTTTTCCCCACTTTCTGTACCGTTCTCAGCTCAATCTAAGGGGTACTCCCAGCCTTCCCCGACTTCGTACCTCTCGTGCACCCTCCTCCTCGCCCACTGCCGGAGGCAGGCCACACATCTTGCATTCGCTCGTTCATCGGCGTCTCACCTCCCACACCTCCATCAGCAGGGTCCCTCCTCACCGGACCCGGTGTCACCATCCCAGGCTTCCTCGATTAGGATCACCGTTCTCGCGAGCCTCGCTCTGTAGAAAACAGGCCCGGAGAGAAGCCACCACATATAAATCGCCGTCCATAGCCAACGAGACCAACCGTCTCGCCGTCGACCGAACGACGTCGGTGTCATCGTCTGTGCGACACACATCGCATCTCCAGCGCTGGTTCTAAGGGGAAGAGCGCACGAAGGAAAGCAGGCAGGGCAACACATTTAGGGTTCCAGTACTCTCGTACGGGGAGCCAGGTTTAGGCATTCACACCTTCTTTACCGTTTTCACTAACAACAGGTCCGCCGCACACGTTCACACCTAGGAGACGAACGGTCTCCACGATCCCCCGTTCACACACACACACACACACCCATCACTCATACAAGGCCGATTCGCGCACCGACCTTCCGCTCTATCATTCGACTATACCTTCCCCTCTAGAGGACGAACGTAGTCGATTTCGAATCACATAACTTTCGATACCGACACCGCGGTCCTTATCACAGCGTGTAAATCCTGCACCGCTGCGTTCAGCTCTGCGTTTCAAGGAACCAGCAAAAGAGAAGGCGTATAAACTGGTTTCTAAGTTTGACGATGGAAACATCGTACAGAACTTAGTTAATCAAACCAGAAACATGGTGCTGGACGGCGTTACAGTCGGTATGATGACAGCCATGAACGGAGAATATGCCAAGGCGCTGAGGGAGACGACATTGAAGGTGCGGAAACCGGTGAAACCAGTTATGATGGCTGGTTTCGCAGCGGAAGCACCTGGTCTTCCCTTCATGGATGAAGATGAGCCCGTACGACTGAACAGCGATGCAATATCAATAGACAGTCTGACGCCCGTCGACTCTGTGTATATTTCTACAGAGAAGGATGTGGGTCTGGAACCCGGATGCGTGGTGGCACCGGATATTGTTCTTCAATATTATTCTACCTTGGCACCGAACCAGGCACCGAAACAGATCTACTCCGCTGTAGAATCAGCCAACCTGAGGGTTCTTTTCCCAGTGCTGGAAGGACGAGAGAAACTGGAGAGCGTCGTGGATCCTGGTTCAGAGATTGTTTCTATGGCTAAACGCGTGGCGGAACGGCTGGGTCTGTCTTGGGACCCAGACATTACCATATTCATGCAAAGTGCGAATGCACAGCTGAGACAATCTGCGGGCTTGGCACGCAATGTTCAATTCACCTTTGGTGATATCCATGTGTATCTACAAGTCCACATCATAGAAATGACTGCATACGACGTCCTGCTTGGCCGACCGTTTGATATTTTGACTCGCTCAAACATCCAGAACTTTAGTTCTGGCATGCAAACGATCACCATAACGGACCCGAATACTCAGAAACGGGTTTCCTTGCCTACGCTTATGCGAGGCAAATTTCCCCCTGATATGAAAGAGAATCAGAGGGCTACCGTGGAAGAAGTTAGGGACGAAGATGAAGTTCCGAAACCGGCGCGTACTGCTTCGGGTGCTGAAAAGGAAGCGGATTTTCAGGGCTCTTCGAGGAACTGATGGGAACACATCAAGGAGGAGAGTTGGCTGTTCAGTTTGGTTTCAATAGGCAAGGGAAGTTGCAGGTGGAAGGCTATGTGGAACCGACAAATGGAGAGTTCGTAGCTGATGAGCTGAGAACTGCCTATTTGTTACGGTCTCTGGACAGCCCGGAACTAGAGGAGGACGAAGTTGCGGTACAACTCTTACAGGAGTTTTCTGGGACTTTCGTTAAGAAACAGAAGGAAAAACGGACCTATGAGGTCTACGCCCTAAATGAACAATTTCCGGTTCGGCTGGGGTCTGATTCCACGCACAAGAATCAGAAAGAGACTGGGAGGAGCACAAAGGAACATACGGTGGGCACTGGAGCTGAATGCTACATGTGTTTCTGTGATGGTCCTTCCTCGGAGCGAGTTGAGAAACTTGACAGTTCAGGAATACCAGTCCTGAACAGCTTCGCAGGGAAGAAATATAAACCTGTCGCGTTGAAAACACGACCAGTGTATGCGGAATTACCAGAGCGGTTCAGGATTAAACGACAGATAATTGGGGATCTGCTTGCGGACATGCCTAAACTGTCTCCTAACCCAGGTGATTTCGTTCCTACTGGACGATACACGCAGGAACGGATGGAAGCTATAGATAAGATCCACGAAGAGGATTTTCTGTGGCCGGAGGAACGGAAACTCATGCATCATATGGTTACGATCCAGAATGAAGTGTTCGCCTGGAATGATGATGAACGGGGAACGTGGAAACACGATCAGTTTCCACTGGTGGAAATACCCACAGTTGAACACGCGGTATGGGTTGAGAAATCGATTCCCATTCCACGCAGGCAACTCACAGAGTTCTGTGCGGTGATAAAGAAGAAAATAGATGCAGGAGTGTACGAACCTTCGAGCTCATCCTATCGTTCAAAATTCTTTGGAGTTCTGAAGAAAGATGGGAAGAGTATCCGTCTGGTACACGCGTTGGAACCTTTGAATGCGGTTACCATAGCGCATTCTGGGTTACCACCAGCCACAGACGAGCTAGCAAGCCACTTCGCAGGAAGGGCATGCGGAGCTGTGTTCGACTTGTATTCTGGTTACGATCACAGGGATTTGGCTGAAGGATCCCGGGATTACACTACGTTCCAGACGCCCTTTGGGGCCTTGAGACTAGTTAAACTTCCGCAGGGATGGACCAACTCGGTTCCCATATTCCACGATGACGTTACTTTCATACTACGGGAGGAAATTCCTCATGTTACTATTCCTTACATCGACGATGTTCCTATTCGGGGTCCTGGTAGATACCAAGATAAGGATGGAAACTATGAGGTTATACCTGAGAACTCAGGCATACGGCGTTTCGTATGGGAACATTTCGGAAACTTGAACAGAGTTGCCCAATGGTTGAAGTATAGTGGAGGCACTATCTCGGCGTTGAAGGTGATTCTGTGTAAAAACGAGTTTGCGGTAGTAGGCCATACTTGTTCGTTCGAAGGTTGGAAACCGACTACAGACCGGATTGGAGTCATTTTGAGATGGCCTCCCTTAGAGGATGTTTCTCAAGTGCGCCAGTTTCTGGGAGTAGTAGGGACCATGAGAATGTTCATTTGGTACTACACGGTGCAGGCGAGGCATTTGACCAGACTGCTACGGGCAGAAGTCGAGTTCGAATGGAACGACGAGACCCAAGCGTCTATGGATGCGCTGAAAGAGGCGGTTAAAAACTGCGAAGCCCTGAAACCACTCAATTATGAGTGGGATTCTGATATAGTGCTGGCAGCAGATACATCTTGGATAGCGGTGGGAATAGAGGTCTATCAGCTGGATCCTGTTAACCCAAAAATCCGGTACTATGCGAAGTTTGCATCGATCCCTCTAAACGCTAGAGAGGCTCGTTTCTCTCAGCCTAAACGCGAGCTGTATGGCCTGAAGCGTGCACTCACGCATATGCAATATTGGCTGCTGGGTTGCCGGAAACTGGTTGTGGAAACGGATGCCATGTACTTCAAAGGGATGCTAGACAACCCGGGAATGGGCCCCAACACCACAATCAACTGGTGGATCGAGGAGATTCTGATGTTCCGTTTTACGTTGAAACATGTGAAAGGACTTACGTTCTCGCCGGACGGTTTGTCGAGAAGGCTGAAACAGCCTGGTGATCCCGAATATCCCAGCCCAGAGGATGGTTTCGATGAGAATCCATCTCCTGAGGAACATGAGGAGTGGGACCACGACATTGAGCAGCCTTACGAGTTCGATGACTTCAAGCGTGATATCGACACGCACGGAGGGTATCTCCAGACCATAGAGGAAGTCGAGGAGACAAGTGTTGAGGATGTTCCCTTGGATCAGTTTGAACAGTTGTGTTGGGATTCGTACACGGAACACCGGAAAGACGCAGAACTGGTTAGAGAGGCTTTCAAGTCGAAAGGCTTAGAAATGCCCCAGTTCATTATGAGTCAAATCCGTGAAGAGGAACCGATGTTACCACCCGATGCGTTCAAGTTCGATCCGCAGAAACGGGAAGAATATCCTGAGAAACACAGGACAGAGTCTGGTAGAAACCAGGATGCGAAGCTGGAGAAGCTTAAGGAATGGTTTAAGAAACCGGTCGCCAAACGGCCTGAAGGTTTCTCAGACAAGCAGTACCATAACTTTATGGTGTATGCTAGGTGTTTCTTCGTTGACAAGAAGGGGTGTCTATTCCGAAAAGGAGCTGATTCCTCACACAAACTGGTGGTGGATAAAGAACATCGCATGTACATGTTGAAGGCTTCGCATGATAGTCTGGGACACCGAGGTGTATTCGCGACTAAATCTTTGATCGAGCTTCGTTTCTGGTGGCCAGAATTCGAGCGCGATGTGGCTTGGTACATTAAAACCTGCCACATGTGCCAAGTTCGACAAGAGGAGTTGTTGCGAATACCGCCTGTTCCTACTATGACGCCCAGTCTGTTCCAGAAGGTCCACGTAGACGTCATGATTATGGGTGTTCCATCAAATGGACATCAATATGTTGTTTCTGCGCGGGACTCTCTCAGCCGTTGGTTGGAATCGAAAGGCCTAAGGTCTGAGAACGCCTCGGAACTGGGGAGGTTTCTTCTGGAGAACATTATCTGTAGATGGGGTTGTCCAAAGGAGTTTGTGACCGATAACGCACCACAGTTTCTGGCTGCAGTCGAATGGTTGAACCGTAAGTATGGGATCACGGGAATCCGTGTCTCGCCTTACAACTCAAAAGCCAATGGACCAGTAGAAACAGGTCACAAACATATGCGCCAGATGGTGTATAAGGCCACGGGTGGGGATGTGCGAAAGTGGTTTTGGTTTCTGCCACAGATAGTTTGGGCCGATAGAATAACGACGCGGAGAGGGTTGGGTTGCTCACCTTTCTTTGCGGCGACTGGGTGTCACCCCACTATTCCTCTTGACGTTGTCAAGGCTACGTGGATGGTTGAGTACCCGGGCGAGATTATTTCTACTGCAGAACTAGTGGGGCTGAGAGCCAAAGCGCTAGCCAAGCATAGGCAGCACATTGAAGAAATGCGGGAATGGGTAGACACTGAGAAACTGGATGCAGTGCGGCGTTATGCTCGGGAACACGAGGAAACGATTAAGGACTATGATTTCCAACCAGGGGATATGGTGCTTATTCGAAACACGAGAGTTGAGAAGTCCCTGAACAAGAAACTTGAGCCAAGATACTTGGGTCCGATGGTTATTGTTAGAAGGACGAAAGGTGGCTCGTACATTGTCTGTGAAATGAACGGAGCGGTCTATCCTGGAAAGGTGGGCGCGTTCCGTGTCATTCCTTACTTTGCGCGCAAAGCTCTGGATAAGAAACACAAGATTGAGAGTTTGATTGACCTGTCCAAGGAGGAATTGGACGAGTTAGTTCCCAACAAGGAGAAAAAGGATGACGCTTTTGGGCGTGACTTACAGTTCGATAATGTGGTCTTGAACCCTAACTGGGAACAGGAAGATCCTGCGGACTTGAGCGACGAACCAGAGGAGGAGTACGTTCCTGATGTTGACCTTGATGAATGGGACTCCAAGGAGACGGTCCGAGACGTTCTAAACGTGTTGGGAACTGAGTTCACACCGTGTTTCCAAAAAACGAGTTTTCATTCTACACTATGGGCATGGCTGTACATAGTGTCTACGAGGGGCATACATAGCGGTAGCGCGCAAGGAGTGTACTGGTTAAGAGAGGAAGGCATGGATTGGCTAGGAAGCCACAGAAACACGAGTCAAGTCTGGGAGAAAGGACTGGACGCCGCACTTTGGCACGACTTCGGAACGTCTCGAATATGGAAACATTCATTCAAGCGTTATACCCATGGCCACGAGCCCCACGTCCTCGACCACCACATCCGCGATGAAAGGCACGGGGACCGGTCGGCCCATGTACACCACTGGGGGCGGTAGGAACTGTGTGGGGTCTGGGGAACTTCATTAATCTCATGAGTTGCTCGTCTGGAAACAGCAGGCGACTCACGCGTACATGGGGAACTCCTGCAGGGTCAGACCTTTCTGTTCGACGAGGGCGCGGACGCGTTCATACTCCTCGAAGATAGTATCGTATTTCTTGACATCGAGTTGGATGCGCGCCGCGGTCTGGGACAAGTGGGTGCGAATAGCACAGTCCATGCGAAGGAGGGCGTCGTTGGTGGTAGGGAAACTGGCCATGGTGCCAGTAATTCTGCCGGTATCCTGGAGGATAGCGAGGACGTCGTCGTAGGAGAGATGGTCCGGCATGTGGGGCCTGGACACGACAGAGCCCATGGCCTGGATGGAAACATCAGTAGCGAAGGGGAAATGCGTTGTAGAAACACGCACCCTGGAAACTATGGAGATGGGTGTCTGGGAACCTTGGCCGCTGGCTGAAGTCGAGGACGTCTTCTGGAAACGGAGGTCGTTCTGAAGTTCAGTAAGACAGTGGTGCTCGGGGAAACAGCTGGATAACTCACGGCGCGTTTCTTGGCATGCGCCTTGTTGCTGGAGCTAGCCTTCTCATCGTAATAACGAGAACCCTGGAAACAGGTGAACGTGTTTCCATGAGGAAGGCAAAAGGAACATACGGGGGCAGGAGGGGGTATGTATTGCTCATTCCCCTCCATGTCAATGTCGGAGTCTGTGAGTTCGTCCGAGTCGCTGGAAACGTCGGAGGGCTCAAGCTCAGCGGACGAGCGGAGGCGCTTGGCGATGGGCACGGAGTCGGAAGTGGTCTGAAGGAAATAAGAAACCGCGTGAAGTAAGTGTGTGGAAACGCACCTTCTTCGACGACACGGGAGTCTTCCCTTTGGAAACAGGAGCCACAGGAGCGACGGGAGCAGGCACCACGACAGGAGTGACCACGGGCGCCGGGACAACTACGGAGGTCCCTGCAGCCTCGGTCTCGCCCTCCTTAGTGAGGACGTTGTCGATGCGCCACTGGCGCAGAGTGTCGGCGGCCTTGAGGAAGTCGTCCACGAATGGTGGAATCAGCTGGTCCTGGGTAGCGGGATCCAGAGCGAGGGCGGGCAGCCACTGCCTGACCTTGTTCGCGGAGTTCGCGAGCTTCGCAGTGAAGAACTCGGACTGGCCGAGATACAAGTAGTCGCTCGTCAGGAACGGAAGCTTGGAAACAGTTAGAAACGGAACAACGACACGGAAACAGAGTACTTACCCAGTACTCGGCCACCGTTTCGATGGCGTCAGACTGAACCAGAGCACCACCGCTGCTGGTAGTCGACAGGAACGTGTTGTTCTTGCGTTCGAGCTGTTTCCACGCCTTTTCCAAGCCAGGGGGGATGGCGAACAGTTCGGTGGTGGCAGTAGTAATCTGGGTCATGTCGTAGTCGTTATATCGGCGGCGACGGCGGGCGATGATTGCTGTTTCTGTGATACGGGGTGCGAGACTGGGGAAGAAGTACGAGAGGAACGCCAACATTTAAGGTGTTTCTGGGCGATACTTCGGCTCACTGGGGACAGTGAGTTCTTTAAAATGGGGGAGAGGCGGATAGGATCCGAACGTCGGCAAACAATTTTCGCGATTCTTGCGTGTTTCCGCACCACTCGTGGTCGGGGAACACGCGTTTCTGGCCCGAGACGACCGAAGAGGAACAGGGTATCCATGTTTCTCGCATGGACTAATGTCCGAGAACGCGGAATACCCTGTAAAAGGAAAGCTGTGGAGACTGGAATCGATGGATGGAGGAGAGTACCGCGTGGTGGTCTCGGATCCATCACTGGGTTTTCTTTGAAACCGGTTCCTAAGTCAGGGGCTGGATTTCGATGGAAACCTGGGAGTAGAGAAACAGCGAGGCTGGAGGCAGAAATATGGCCACTGGAGTGAGGATGACGCATATTCTCCTGAATTAGAGTCAGGAGCCTACCTTAGCAGTTCTAAGCTATGGAAAGGATGCTGACTTGCGACCGGAAACGGTACATATTGATGATCTGTCAGCTAGTGGTGATTGCTCCTTTGAGCTCGGCTGTGTTCCTTCTTAGCCGGATAAGGTGTTTCCACCTTCGAGTTGCGCAGAAACATAATTAAGGAACGGGAACGAACAACTTGGGGCAGAGATATGCCAAGTCGAGTGTTTCTGTAAATTGATTCGTTTCTGTGTGGAACTTAAGTAACGCCGGGGAGGGCGGAACTGGTTGTTTCTAAATTGGTCAAAAGCATGGAAACGTACTTAAAAGTACGGAAACCGGGGACTTGGCAGAAAGTCTGCTACAAGCCCTGCGTTTCCTCACTCTAGGGTGTTTCTGTGTTTTGACTTAAGACAATTCACTCAAAGTCCGTTCACGCGAAATAGTTGGAAACGACGATATTTATTCGATATGAGTCGGGTTTCGACTCGCTACAGGATATACAGTATGTATTTTTCTTCCCGTGTGTGTAGGCTATCTACACGATACCTACCGCACCGGGGCAACCAAGAAAATTTGTATGCAGCTGTGTATCTGGAAATAAAAGGGGAAGTCAGGAACGGAAGAGAAAAGGGAACAAGGGAAGGTGGGGACTCACGAAAAATGGGACACGACCGACCCTACTTCGCCCCGCCGCGCTTGCGCTTCTCGCCCGTAGAAGGGGAGAGTTTGGGGGACTCCTCGCCAGGAGCATCCTCCTCCTCCCCGTCCGCGTCCGTTTCTGCTTCCCCCTCTTCCTTCTCGTTCGAAACCGACCCGGGTCCCTCTTTCTTGAGGACCGGCTTCTTGGGCGGCAGTTTGGAAGGGCCCGCAGGAGGCACCTCGTCGGCCGAAAGCTGGTACACTGGAAGAGGGAGGCGCTGCGTTGCGGGGTTGTTGTAGTGGTTGAACGCGTGGATAACGGCGTTCATCTGGCCGTGGGCAGACGCGTCGGGGATCGTCGACCGGAAGTGTTGCTGGAAAGCCTCCTCGCTGAAGCGTCGAGTATGTTCCCGCACGTTGGAGAACAACGTGCGGAGCGAGTGGACGAGGTCGGTGTGAAGAATTTCATGGAGGGCGCGGGCGCTGGCCACCTGGTGCAAGAGGCGCTCGGTGTGGTCAGGAACGACAGGCGCTGCGGGAATAATTCAGAATAAAACGGGGGAGACGGAGGAAACATACCATCTGGAAACATGATGGTATGAAGTCCCTCAACCCCGCTGAGGAACACCCGCAGCTGCTCCGTGTTCCACATGTGGTCACACCACTTGTGGAACTTCTTGAGGTTGCAGTGGGTACAAGCCAGGCCGACGCCGGACGGGCGGCACTCGAGTCCGTAGAGCTGGCAGAGGAAACAAGCGGCGAGCGGCTACAGAGGAATAAGTAAGAGGGGAGTTAAAAGAGAAGGGAACGTACACGGAGGGCCTTGGTGAAATGGAGGCGAGTGAAAGGAACGAGCTCGACGCTCGGTTCCTTGGGCGGCTCTGGGGGAGCGCCTTTCTTCGGAGTAGGCAGTGGCAGGGGTCCCTAGGAGTTGTTGGGGACGTAGGCGCGGTTCCCCTGGTATGACGAAAGGGTGACCATAAGCTTGACGCCAGCCTCCTCGACGGTACCTGAAAAGAAGTGAAACGGGAGTAGAGGGGGAAGGTCGAGTTTCTCTTACGAAACTCGGTTTTCTTCTTTTCGTCCAGCATCTCCAACAACGCTTCGCGTACGCGGGGCATGAGGGCGTCTATCTTCTTTTGAGAAGCAGCCTAGAAACGGAGTGTTAGCGTCAAGGGGAATCGGGATTGAGAGGAAGGAACATACCGGGTGCCCCTCCGACTTCGCCTTGGAAATGGAAGCCGGTGCCTCGGTGGTGCCTTGGCCGTGGTAATCGACTTTGGCGTGTTTGCGGAGCGAACGACCAGAGGGGCCCGGCGAGCTAGTGACAGCTGGGGCGGGTTTCTCGCTGAGTTTGACGCGCTGAATAACCGGGTCAAGAGCCTGAGTAAAGAGGGGTAGGGGAAGAGACGTACCTTAGTGGGTGGGTCTTGTTCCTCTTCTGAGGAATCCACAACTTCGGAGGCGGACTTTGGAGCGCTGGGTGAAAGTCAGAAACATCTAAGCGAAGACCGCGAAGGAACGTACCTAGCTTTTGCCTTGCCTTTCTTTGGGGAAGCCGTTTTCGTCGTTTTGATGGGAACGGTCTTGCTCAGGGGAGGGGCGTTCTCCGTCTGTTCGAGGGTGGGGAGCTCCTCTCTAGACAGAGCCTTGGGCGGCGCGGACTCCGGGTGATAGGTTGGAATCTGGAGTTGGGTTGGAAACGTTAGCGGGGAAGAAGAGAGAAGAGGACGGCTTACGTTCTTGTCCTTGGGAAAGGGGCAGATGTGCCACTCCGAGTCGGAGCCGGGTGCTGTGGATACGAGGTATCGGAGACCATAGAAGGCGACGGTGATGTCGCGGGGAACCGTCTTGGAAACGTCCAAGGTCGTGATAGCAAACTGCTAAACGGGTCTTGAGATGGGAACGGGGAAACGAGTGAGACGGGCACTCACGAAAGCGCGAAGTCCGTTCTTCAGGGCAGCGACAGCCTCCTCCTCGACGTATTCGTGTTCGGTACTGCGGCAGATGCAGGCAAGTTTTGCAAGGGGACGAGCACCCTTGGAAGACATTGCCGTCCAGAATGCGTGCGGTACGAATTTCGGGGGGTCAGAGTCGGCCTTGAACGCGGCGAAGTTGAGATAGTAGCGGGGGGTGAGAGCGAACTCGGTGTGACGCTGAGGGACGGAGGCGTCGCTCAGTTCATGCTCAGATTCGGAGGCGAGAGCGTTGGAGTCGTTGTCGGACATGGTGGTAGTGAGAGAGAAGCGTGGGAGACACCGACTTGTGAAAATTTTCACAAGTCAGGTGCTGCTGCGGAGAACTCACGGCGGCTGTGTGTGGAAGAGCCTAGAAACGGGCGTTTTGGAATAAAACATATTCCAAAACTTTGTTTCAAGCTTCTAATTTGAATTGGCTATAATTAGCCAATTCTAGCGCCAGGGACGGCGGAGATTGCAAGTCTGAGTCCAACATGAGTTGGAAACAGAACTTTTGGAGAAACATATGAGGCAGAAACGACTTTGTAGTCGTTCGGGGATGTGGAACCGAGGTGGACGACTGGACCTACTACTATGTGGGCATCCGTGATCGGCGTCTTGAGGAACCGAGGCATGATCACGTCATGCGGATCCGGTATCCTATTTTGGATGCCGGCGGTACCTCGGCACTTGGACATGAGTGACAGGCCATGAGAGTATGGCTTCGCAACAGAAAACGCGGGGTATCATTGCCGAAGTCTGCGACCGCTTGACCGAGGGCGGTCAAGATTTTAAAATGGGGGAGATGATAAGCCAGTAATTGGGCCATGGTTAGATACACGTAATTTTGCGTGTTTCTGATCGTGCTCATTGCTGAAACTGTCGTTTCTATGCAACAGTACTGGTTCCTGGTAGCTGTTGGGCGAACCACAGAGAAACGGGTGGACGTTCTAAGGAATTAGAACGTCCATTGGCTAGTCTCGCCCTGAAAACTGTAAGGGAAACGTGCAGCCAGATAATAAGTCAAGGGACTTCTTTTGACTTGTTTCCAACATTCACTTAAACAACGGAAACGGGTCAAAGGAACGGGAGTTGGCAATGTGTTGTGTTGTGTTGAGACGCTAGGGGAGACGCGTTCGGTCACGAGTGTTTCGGTTGCCAGAGTTGCCGGTTTCCATTGGATGCGGATACACCGAAACAGGTGGTCGGCTATTCTGTGGATCCGGATCACAACTCTAAAGGCGTTCTAAGGTTCTTTCTCAAGAACCCTTTCTGGGAAACCCTAGAGAAACGGGTATCTACCGAGACCTACAAAGGAGTATTATCAAGTTCCGCACTTGGAACCAAGGGGAAACTTGAGTTGAAGCAGAAACAGGTCGAACGAGATGCAGTGCCGATCTATCGGTGATCGACACACACTCTGAATAATACAGGGGTGCTGCTGATGGGTTCCTGCCTCGTAATTGGCAAGGGAACATGGCGTGCTCACAGTTGGGAACCAATGGGAGGCGACGCTCGGAAGAACAACCGACGGAAACACGGTTAAAGAGGCGGATAAACGGACTTTTGACTCATTGGGATTGTGTTTTGGGCTTTGTAACAGTGTCTTGGCGGTTGTATAAGTATCCGAGGGTGTTTCTATGATGGACACAGCATCTTCCCCCGAACTAGTAGGCTATACGCTTGCGCATTGGGTTGATCTGGGATCCTCGACGAACGCACTCTTATAGAGTAGCACTATTAGTCGAAATCTTAATTGTTTCTGAATCATATATTATTCTGGAAACGCACTTGGGCTTTGCCTGGAAACTGTCTGAACTCTGAGAATCTGTTGGATCTGGGACTCTGTTGAAAGAAACATTATTGTTGTTGTTTGCGGAGCGGGTTTCAGAAAGTACCGTCAAGGGAAAACTTTGGAAACGTGACCGTTGGCGTTGCTCAGAAAGTACCTCTTTAGGGAAAGCTCTGTGAACGTTCTTGGCCTATAAACTAGGGGCCTTACTTGAGTCTACGGGACTACTTTAAACTTGTTTCTCTGTCGCTTGGACACACACACACACACACGCTGCGAAGCTATAAATCTATCTTGTTTGGAAATAATGTTTCCACTGTGTCTAGAAACACGTTCTACGCAGTTTGCTCCATTATCTCTTTGAGATACGAAACCTCTCCCTACAACCTTTACAAGGCCCTGTACTAGGGGCTGTAACTCGTCGGGATCTTTGGAAACGTGCATATATTGCCGTTTGATTTGTTTGTTGGTTGTTGGAACAGTCTCTGGACTGTTTCTGTGCCGCTCTCGAGTCAAGTGGGGTTATTTGTGTGTTTCTTATATAGGTTCAGAGCACATCAATCACCGGCTAAGCGCCCTTCGTTCACATAGTAAAGTCCTAATAAAAATGTCTATAAAATATGTTCGTCAGTGAGCTGTAGAAAAAGGGAAAAAATAAAAAGATGATAGAGAATAGAGAAATCATTTGGTATAGGTGATAATCCGAATAAAAAGCGAAAAACAACGACATTGTTGGTGGAGTGGTTAAGATACTCCAATTTTGCACACCTCGGCCATCCGTCCCCTCCACATCGAGAGAATAGGCAGTATGTGCTTCCCAACACAGAATATTGAGAGAAGGCTTTATGTCAGAGATCTCTGAAAATGTCAGTTGGCAGTTTGTGAGATCTCAAGAACGGAAAGTTGATCTGCAAATCAAACTATTAGTCATCTTGCAAGATGTCAGAAGATATTGTGAGATTTTGGGAGATCTTTCAAGATGTAAGAAAGTGAACCAATTCTTGTGATTTCTTGGGATATCTTGGGAGATCTCATGCAAAAGCCCCATGGTAATGCACAAATGCTGAATTTGTCCAGTAAGGACCCTCAAACAGATTTTAACCTAGGCCCGGCCCGGCCCCGGGCATCTTGGACAAGTTCGCTTCATGATGTGAACTTTCTGCAAAATTGTGGATGTGTACCTGAACACCTAAACCAGGTACCAGATGCAGCTCTGCCAGTACTCTTCAACTTTTAAAAATGTCTGGCCAAGGGATTCAGTGCTCAGTGCAAAGGGTGTGTGTTGAGCACATTGATCATAGTGGTGCTACTATGAAAAATGACGACAAGTAAACTAGGACTTGGTCTCCCGCGTTACAATCACATTCAGCAAGTGTTCGATGTTGGCGAGACCAGTGGTCAGTCTAGATTCTACCTCGCTCAGGTGTTGATCCACGGTATCCAAGCGCTTATTGATATTACGGTTGGCTGCTTCGAAGCGCGCGGTGAGTTCCTGGATCTGGTTTGTGATCTGCTCCCATTGTCCAAGCGGGGGGGAGAGCTCTGCTGCTGTCGAGTCGCCTCCGGTAGCAAAGCTGTTTCCCTCCGGTTTTGCCGCTGGAGCGCGATCAACGAAGATCCGAACCATGGCGTGGAGAACAGTATGAACACTCCCATCGTCCTTGCCACCCCATTTTCCCGATTTCGGAACGATATCGGTTCTGATAATCCCACGGAAGCAGCTCATTTGTGGCCTTCTCGCAGGAATCACACACCCATGCATCTACCGCGGACAAGTGTCAGAAATCGAATGGCAGTGATACTGAACACGTTACTTACTATAGCAGATCACGCAGTTCCAGCACGGCGCCACGACACGCTCTTGGCACACTGCGCAGTTCATTGTTTGATCATCATATCCGAGTTCCTCCACAGGCGTAACCGCTTCTGACGAAGCTTTGTAAATATCGCGAGCATGGCTGTGGGCATATTCCGCTCGTTGTTTGATCACGTAGTAGTCTCTGAGGAGCAGGAGATCCCGGAAGCGAACCATAAGATGAGACGGGTGATGTTTAACATCTGTCCGATGAGGAATTTCCATAGCGATGCATCCGGGCTTGGAGCAGAAGTCCACGGTCCGTTCGGCATTATCTGTGCTCACGCACTCCAGGCAGACGACCCTAGATCGAACAATGACCTCCCCGCAGCTATCGCACGTATACCCGATCCTGAAAGATTGAGTGAATAAATAAAGCACGGCGAATTTCTACGAGGTTCTCACGGTTGGAGGTCACCAACTCGACTATACCAGGCGTATAACTTGTACAACTCGGTCATCTGTTCGTAGGAAAATGTCTTGAGGAGCGTCGAATATTCGAGTTGTCTGGCGTCGTCCAAAAGGTTGCGATCATCGTCGTACATGAGCCCTAAAATGCGACGCATGCTCGTCATGCGTTCCCACAGGTAGGACAAATTAGGTTTCTTGCGTCTGAGGTCATTTACGACGGCGGTGGTAGCAAAAGACCACAATTCTTTGGCGTTGAGCACAGGGACGGTCATGGGCCGCGCGCACATGAATGCAGACACTGCGACCTTTTTGAACAAAAAACCTCCGCAGGCAATGGAGCCTTCAAATGTTCCAGTCATGACCTGTCGCTCAGGGAAGAAGCTTCCGTTGTACTGGATCCAAGTCCCGTCGCTGGTAAAATCGCGCTCGAATCTGAGCGCAAAGCTTCCAGTAGGCTTGTCAACCGAGTTCAGAGTCCCATTCACCGTGAAGGTGTACGCATCCGCTGAGAGCTACATTAATTGAGCTTGAGCCCCGGAAAAAGAAAAAAAAAATTACTCCGCCTCCAGATATGGGTATTTCCGTTTTGGATTGCGACCGCCTCTCTCCGCACTCGAACTCGACACTTGTCAAGGTGTGGAAGGGTTTCGAAGTTTCGGTCCAATGCCAACCCAACCAGGTGCCCGTGCTAAAATGAACACTGAGAATGGTAACGAACACGGATTGATTTTGACACACATCGACCTTGCTGGTTCTCCAGTCGGTGTTTCTATCGAAGTTATATTCGCAGACGAGTCTTCGGATTTGAACTGAGATGTGTGTGTGTATACAAGGATGCCGGTGAGCTCAATCGGTTCCACTTCGCGAATTTCGTGGCTTGTCCGCACAGTCATTTTGTTCTCCATGAAATATTTTGGCTGGAGCCAATCTTGCCATGCCCAGTAATTTTTGAACTGTGGGGTGTACAGTGTCAATGTCGAATAAAAAACACGCAAAAATAACATAAGTACCAATCCGCAAGAAAGGTATTCAAATGTGAGTTTTGATTCGGTCATTTCTTGATGTTGAAATTCTTCTGTGTGATACAGCTGTTCAACTCTTCTGACGAAGAATATCACGCCGCCGAACCTTTCAGATCAAGGAACCGGATCCGGACAGCCTCCACCACCCAGGTGACAGTGTCCATGTCATTCCAAAGCTCCATCGGGTCGAATTCGTGGCTGAGACAGAGATGCATCTTAGCGACATGTCTCCTCATGAGCAATGCTAACAGCGTGAAGATCGACTGTACAAGGGATAGGATTAGTAAATACTTGATGTCAATCACGGACCCGTACCCGTTCGATGAGCTCACCGCCAAGGAGCAGAGAGACCGTTTCTACGGTGTCGATATCGTATTGAATCTTCTCTAAACGGTTGTTCAGAATGTGCTCCTGTGATTGGACATATACGGAAAATTTCTCCTCCAGCCAAGGGTCCGAGTTATAACGTTCAATGCTCGATGTCAGGGCGGTAACATGCTGCCAACAACCCTCGATGTAGTCGTTGACGTAGCGTGTGTTCCCCGGCATCTTGATGGCGATTTTGGCTTTCAGTAGATTCATCTGCTCAAAAAGTTCTTCAATTTCGACGCAATACTTGGTCGCGTAAATTTGCCAGCCAATGGACCAGTACGAAATCCAACGAGGAAGGCTAGAACATGGTCAACGATTATCTGTGAAACAAGTGTGATTTTACCTCCAATCTTCGGGACGGGCATGCGTAAATGCATTGATCTCAGATACTGTTGTGAAGCCGGAAAAGTCTAGATCCAACGCCTCTGGATTAATAGATTCAAGTGCCAGTGAGGAAACCGGTGATTGTGGATGGAATCGTGCTACCTACGTTCGAGATTGCGCAGATGCTTCACATGTAGATATGCCGCCATCCACCCATCTGGTAATTCAGAGATATCGGCCTCGGGATCGGTATCACTGTCGTCTTCCTTCAGAACTGAAGAGATGCGACGCTGCCGTGCCACTTCCGAGGATGCCGAGGGTGACTTGCGGTGCTCAGCCCGCTCTAACAAGTAGTCGCGCAACGCAAGGACCAACGATCGGGTTTTCGCGCTCCCTTTCCAGCCCTGGGAAGGATCAAAAAGCAGATGGACAACAAAATGTGCGCCTTACTTCGGCTTTCCAGACGCGATATACCATCTATTAAGATTCAAATGAGCGGTGTTATATGCCACTGGAACTGCGTACCTTGTCTTTGATTCGCTGATGCGGGCCACCTCTCAAGTACTTGATGAGTCGATCCCCTTGGTGCTGTATCTTATTCCCCAAATCGTCCAAGCCCATCGCAAAGTGCTTAGAATAGCTCTCTAGGTTCGCTCGGATAACGATCTGGATGTCCTCGCGGTACTCCCGACGCAGGGCAGCGATGGCGTCATTCTTAGTATTGTCGTCAGCCCCGGGCATTCCTACGTTTGCGTGGCCGACGGTGCTGCTACTGGGAACCAGTGAAGCCTCGTACTGGATCATTGCGCCGCATTTCTCGTCGCTATCCAGAACGGCCGTCTCGCCGCCGTGCTCGTGTATCCAGCGCCCCATATCGTGCTCTTGTGGCGACAGCATGGTCGAAAACATCTGCATCATTCTACCAAGCCATCAGACGTGCAAGTGAAGAGAGATTGCGCGCACGTTTTCATACTATCCGAAACATCAGAGTCAGTGCGCAAACAATTTTTGATGATGAAAAACAGACTTTGCGTTTATCTCCTCCACGGTGATCGCGGTTCGCATGCTTAGAGCAGAATTGAGGTCAGCCTGTCTGGTCGTAAAACGAGCGGCATATGAGCTTAATTCTTTATTCCAGCTCGACGCCTAAGAAACTTTATCCCGATAGAGCGCTTTTCCTGGGCATTGAGTACTTCGGGTAAAATATGATTAGAGCCCGTGAACCGCACTGATCCAAACTCGTACCATTGTAGCATTGTTCGATGTCCTGCTTCATGTCCGCGCATATTGAAGCAGTGCGGCTGAGGACGGGTTTGCCATCGCGAGTGGTACGAGTATCATCCTTCCTGAAGCGTCTCAGCCTGGTTGATTGTCAGTTTCCACTCAGCTCGCGCAATCAAACATACTCCAATAAAATGGTCATGACTTCCTTGATCTTTCCAAAGAGAGTGGTTCGTTTCTCATCGTTGTCGCGGCGCTGGACCTCCCTGAAAAGATTCGGTCAACGAGCGGAGCGGGCGGTATACAAACGGCATACTGCTGATAAATGAGTTTGAAGGGAAGATAAGCGGCTAAGAGGTCCCAGAATCAGCTGGGTAAATTACAGAAAACTAAGCGGACGCACCTTCGAGAAATGGATGAATTTTCATTAAGGTTTCCAAGGCACTCATAAGTGTTGTAACAGCTTCGAGGATCCTATTCCCGATTGCCTTGACTTCACCATTCGCAAGCACGGTCTTAACGAGGCCGACGACACGGTCTGAAGAAGATGCAAGCTCAACAGTGTTGCCTGAATGGCAACTTAAAGAAGAGTTCAACGAGTGGCAGAAAACATAACAGGACGAACTCGTTGTGTCGGTGATTTCATTCATTATCTTTTCCATCTTCGTTATGTCCTCGGAGCGATCACTGATGTTGCGCCACATTCCAAGTTCTGCCATGTCGTCTACAGCCTCAACACGTGCTGGGCCGATTTGCGGAGTCGGCGGGAGTACTGCTGGATTTTGATGCTGCATCGTATTCCTCTCCGCCAGCTCTCGCACCAGATCATCCAAAGTCATCTCAAAGCGCTTAGAGTACATCTCCAAGTTCGCCTCAATAACACTTTGGATATTCTCTCGGTACTCTTTTCGCAGCACGGCAATGGGGTTGGTTTCATTGAACCTGAGTCTCTTCTTGTGCGCATGACCGATGGGGCTTGGAGCCAGTATAGCTTCATACTTGATCATTGCGGCAGATTTCCGGGCGAACCCGGCCTTCTTGTGCCCATGACCGATGGGGCTGGAAGCCAGCAAAGCTTTGTACCTGAGCATTGCGGCACATTTCCGGTGCGACTCTAGCACTGCCTCCCCGCCGCCGTTATAGCTGATCCAGTCTTTCATATCTCACTCTGGTGGTGAAAGCATCGTCGAAAAGATCTCCTCCATGCTGCAGATGATCAGACCAACAGGGGGAGGGGGGAAGAGGATGCACATACATTCTCATACTTTCCAATAAAACTGAGTCAGACCGTGCCCGAAATCCTCAACAATTAAAGACGCACTTCGAGTCTATCTCTTCCGCTGCGATGGTTTGCATGCTTAGAGCGAATGCAACTTCTACACACCAGAATGTGAAACGAGCGGCATGCGATGCTAATTCCGTATTCCAGCTCGACGCCTTGAGGACCTTGATTCCGGGAGAGCGCCTTTCATACGTGTCAAGTACTTACAAGAGATGATCAGCAGTCCAGGATCATAAATCTGAGTCGACCCCCCTACCATTGTAGCATGCCTCGATATCCTCCCGTATGTCCTGGCATATTGAAGCAAGGCGGTCGAGGACTGCGTGGCCGTCGGGGGTCATACGAGTATCATACTCTCCGAATTCTCTCAGCCTGGTTGATGTCAGTCTCCGGTGCACAGCTCGAGCAATCAAACAAACGTACTCCAATAACATGGAGATGACATTTTTTATCGTTCCGAAGAGAGTCGCTCTTTTCTCATCATGGTCGTGACGCTGGACCTCCCTGAAAAGATTCGGTCAACGAGCGGGTGGTATTCGAATGGCATACTGCTGATAAATGAGCTTGAAGGGGAAATAAGCGTCTAAGAGGTCCCACAATCAGGTACGCAAATTACAGGAAACGATTCAGACACACGCTTGAGAAACGGATGAATTTCTATCAATGTTTCCAAGGTATTTAATATTGCTGGGACGCCTTGGAGAATCCAAGTGGATTCGAGCTTAACAGCGCTAGCTAGATAGCATCAACTTAAGAGTCAACCAGTGACAGAAAGAGAAAAAAACACAAGACGAACTCGCTGTCTCGGTCGCGGAGCGATTGCTGATGTCCCGCACCATTACTATCACTCCCACGTCGTCTACGGCCTCGAAGGGTGCTGGGCTCATTTGTGGAGTTGGCGAGAGTACCTCTGAATCTTGAGGCTGGGCTTTACCCCCCTCCGCCAAGTCTTCCGCGTTAACCGCACCACCTAGATCATCAGGGACGGTCAATGAGTGGTAAGACGCAGGACGCACTCGCCGCTGGCGTGTCGATCTTATTTGCAACTCCCATGTCGTCCGCGGCCTCCGAGTCGGTGATTCGACTCGCAGGCGGTAGGAGTACTTTTGCGTCGGCTGGGTACGAACCTTCAGATAGCTCAAGATGTTCCCGAGGGTGACGCTGTCTGTCGACGAAGCTGCGCCCGCCATCGACTGGCGGGTGTTGCTCGGGAAGTACGAGCTCCGCCATGATCAGTGCGCTAGCGAAGCGATGTGTATCCTCGTTTACCCCAATTTGCACTTGTGTGCTGTTACCATGACTCAGGCTTCCGGAATGCCTGCCTCCCATATTTTATCGACGCGTCGGCCGGACACATAGAAGAAGGGTCCGCTGAAGTGCTGAAATTACTTCCATTGGTTTAAGCTGGTGAAATTATGAAATTATGTACGTGCATATGTTTCCCCCTAGGGTTGGACACGGGTCAACGGGTATGTATGTACCCGTACCCGCCAATTCCGTACGAGTCGGATCCAAAACCCGTACAGGTTTACACGCGGGTCGGCCGCAACCCGCGCAGACCCGTGGTCGAGAAATCACCAAAGAACAGTGAGTATCAACCTATCCAGCAGCCTCTGATTCGGCAACAAGAAGTCCTTTGAATGCAACATGATGCAGGTCTCATACAAATTTACGAGATAAAAAAGTTGAGAAACTCACAAGTCTCGAGTGATCGAATTGCTCAGACCCATCTTTTTGAGGCGCCTCGGGGTCAGATATCACCAGTGTACAAAAGATTGCATGGCTGGTAAGTTAGCAATGCATTTTATTGCTGGCTAAATGCTAATAATCTTAAGCTTACTCAAAATTGACTGTAGCAAAACCCATAAAATTCCCAACCCGCACCCGTACCCGCGTCACCCAAACCCGCGGGTAGACCCGGTATCCATGTCGAACCCTATTTCCCCCAAAAAAGGAAATCCTCTTCCCTAAAGAGGAAACCATCCTCCCTGCCTCCCTGCGCTTCGCCTTTACCTCCTCCCCCTGCTCTATGTACCCCATCCAACGCAGCAAAAAAAAAAAAAAAAGGGTACAGATTTATTGGTGTATGATATGATACAGCGGATAGACAATAATGACGATGATGCAATGCAATGCGATGTGATATAGACGATATAAACGAGGGGGAGAGACGGTGTCGGGACCAGACCAGAGAAAGAGGAAAGAATGTAGAAGGCACGGTACGATCAACGAGGTTACGGGAGTCTCGTGCGGAGATTCAAGACGAGGATAAGGTAGTGGGAGACAGTTACAGTAGCAAAGAACCAGGGAAAGGAGGAGAGACAGAGTGGGGTGTTGACGTACAATCGGGGAGAGGGAGAGTGGGTGGGTGGGGAAGGGGGGACGAGACGAGATACAGAGAACGAGACACGGCAGGCGGCAGAGTTCAGTGCAGATGGGAAAGGAAGGCGCGTCGTACTCTAGGCTATCTCCCCCGCCCAACACCCACCTCCACCGCCCGCGCCACGCCCCGCACCGGCTTCAGCACCGCGTAAAGCGGGTACACCGCCAGCGCGACGCACGCCGCGAGCCACGCGCGCAGGAGCGGGAGCAGGGTGCCGCCTGCACCTACGTCTACATCGGCGTGGGCGTGCGTGTAGGCGGGGTGGGTATGACACGGGTGAGGGAGCACATGCAGAGGGACATCGCCGCCCTCCTCCTCCGGTATCGAGTCCAGCGCCCTTCTCTTCCCCGTGCCGCTGCCGTTGCCGTTCGTGGGGGAAAGCGGGGGCGGGACGTACGTCGTGTGGGGGGAAAGGGCAGGCTGCGCAGGGGGCGCCGCTGAACCACGAGCTGACGAGCGCGAACGCCGTCGTGTGGGGATATTTTGGCTGAGCGAGGACGAATATCGTCTTGCTTTTACTCTTGCTGCTGCTGCTACTCGCACCCGCGGCCGGGCTCGAATGGGACGGGGACGCCCCCTCGAGCTCCTTGCGCCCCGAACGCAGCCGGCCCACGCGCCGCTCCACCCGCCGTACGCCCTTCTCGAGCGGCGCGAGCGCGTCCTCGACGTACGCGTACAGCGCGTCCTCCCGGTCGGGTGCAGCCAGCTGTGCCACCGCGAGCTCGAGGCGCGCGACCTGCGCGCGGAGGGCGGCGAGCTGCGCCTGCGTCGACTCCGTGTCGGCGTTCTTGTCTCGAGACGAAGGAGAATGCGCAGAGTGCGCATGGACTTGGGAGTGGAACGTGCTTCGAGACGAGACGAGATTCGGGATAAGGTAGTGGGCAGGTGCAGTAGGGGGAAGACAGAGAAGCGAACCAGATAGGAGGGAGTGGGGGCTCTGTATACGATATGATACAGCGAGTTGGCTCAATCGAGCGAAGGAAAGGAGGGTGGTGGGTGGGGACGAGGGGAGGAGAACGGGACAGGGACGCAGCGGGGAGGGAGGGCGCGCGGGACTCTAGGCTAGGCTACCTCTTCTTCCCAACACCCGCCCCAACCATCCGCCCCACCCCCCGCACCGGCTTCAGCACCACGTAGAACGGGTACAGCGCCAGCGCGACGCACGCCGCGAGCCACGCGCGCAGGAGCGGGAGCAGGATGCCGGGTACACCTGCATCTACATCGGCGGGGGCGCGGGCGCGGGCGTGGGCGTGGGTGTAGGCAGGGTGGGTGTGACGAGGGTGGGGGAGCACATGCAGCGGGAAATCGACACCCTCCTCCTCCGGTATCGAGTCCAGCGCCCTCCTCTTCCCCGCGCCGTTGCCGTTCGTGGGGGAAAGCAGGGGCGGGACGTACGTCGTGGTGGGGGGAGGGGGAGGCTGGGCGGGGGAGCCGCCGAACCACGAGCTGACGAGCGCGAACGCCGTCGGGTGGGGAAACTTCGGCTGAGCGGGGACGAATATTGTCTTGCTTTTACTCGTGCTACTACTCGCACTCGAATGGGACGGGGACGCGCCGTCGAGCTCCTTGCGCCCCGCACGCAGCCGGCCCACGCGCCTCTCCACCCGCCTTACGCCCTTCTCGAGCGGCGCGAGCGCGTCCTCGACGTACGCGCACAGCGCATCCTCCCGGTCGGGCGCGGCCAGCTGCTCCACTGCGAGCTCGAGGCACGCGACCTGCGCGCGGAGGGCGGCGAGCTGCGCCTGCGTCGACTCCGCGTCGCCGTTCTTGTCGCGGGACGAAGAAGAACGCGCAGGGTGCGCGTGGAGTTGAGAGTGGAGCGTGCTCGTGCGCGAGACGAGCTCGCGCGGCGGGCGGAGGGCGGTCACGAGGCCGAAGAGGGCGGTGGAGAACCAGGAGATCGGGACGTGCGCGGCTGACGAGGACGAGGACGCAGAGGAGAGGGAGGCCAGGGAGCGCAGGAGGGCGACGCCGAGGAGGCGTGATGAGGCAGAGGAGAAGGCCGAGTTCGAGGGTGCGGAGAGAGGCCTGGGCGGGGGCGACGCGGGTGGCGCGGAGGGCGGGGATGTGGGCAGGATCGGGGTTGGTGTGCGCGGCGGGCGAGCGGCGGGGGCGGGCGGCGTGGTAGAGGGACCAGGGGACTGTGGGACGTCAGCGTATGATATATGTACGAGTACGAAGACACGCACCTTCGATAATTTGGAGATAAAAGACAAGCAAGAGGTCCTTGACGTGGTCGCCTCCTGTGAGCCAGTTGCCGATGGGCGGCGCCAGCGCGAGGAGCACGGGGACGGAGGGCTTGTACCACGGGTGCGGGGCGGGCGTGTCGTGGTAGTCCTCTTCGTCTTCATCCTCGTCCTCCTCGTGGCGTGCAGCTGTCTCGGCCCCCGCTCCCCGCATCGTCGTCATCATACCCCGCCTCAAACGACGTCGGCGGCGGCTGCGCGTTGTCCCCCTCGCCCTCGCCCGCGCTCCCAAGCTCAAACTCGTCGTCGTCGTCCTCGACGTCCCCGTTGCGCGTATTCCACTCGGCGGTCGTGAACGAGCGGCTCACCGCGCGCTCGAGGAGGTGCATCCGGCGCCGGAGGGGGTTCGTCGCGGGTGGCGCCCGCGCGCTGCTGGCGAAGACGCGCTAGTGTAGATGGATGGGGTCCTCAGCGGCGGTCGTGGTGTCGGCCTCGACGCAGATGTGTTGGAGGCGAATAGTGACGCAGAGGTGAGGAGCACCACCACAAACAGGGACCCGCGCGGGTGGGGTGATGTAGCCACAGCAGACGGGGCTGACGATGTGGACGTGCAGCGTGGTGGGAAGAAAGGCGGCATCCCCGCGCGGAAGGGGTTCGACCATCGGCATCGGCGCAGCTGTGGCAGCAAGTACCAGAGTCGGTGCCGTTGCAGCCGCAGGGACATCAGTGCGAGATCTAGGTGCGCTCCGGAGCAGGTGTGCAGCGAGGGGGAGCGCGGAGTGCAAGGCGAAGTGTGGGTATGTATGTGCGCGGCGATGCGATACTGAGGCGAAGAGCCTGCTCGTGCTGCACGATACAGCGAACGACGCGGCCGACGAGGCGTGGGGCGTGAAGCGCGGGGGTGGAAGCCCGTGCTCGGGAACGGCGCGGCGTGAGCAGCGCTAGAACAAAAGAGAAGGCGAGATAAGCATCACCGTGTGGCAGGCAAACGCAGCTTGCACGAACGTGAGTCAGCGCACGCCCGCGCTCGCATGTGCAAAGAATACACAGACACTGAGGGAGGCTACAATGATAAAACGATGGCAGTGTCAGTGTGACGCGGAGGCAAGGCAAGCAAAACGCACCTCGTCCACTGTTCCGGGGTGGTGAGCAGCGCAGTCGGGTCGTGTGCTCAAAAGGTCTGGGGGGGCGTGCTCGACGCCGCTCAGCGCCGACGGCTGCAACGACATTGACGGACGCGGAGCGGGAAGAGCGCGGGATGATCGGACCGGGGGCAATCGCTTTGCGTTCGCCTCACGCTCGTCTCATGTTCAGTGTTCTCTCGGCAGCCAGGAAAATGGCGCAAAGTTACTCGTCTGTGGCGAAAGTACCGAGCTCGAGCTGAATCCTGAATATTAATCAGCTCGGGTGGACTTTAAATTGAGCTAGGTAAATGAAACCGGACGTAGGCAGACGGCCGGTGAAAAATCTAGAGAACAACCGGCTGCAAGTCCTCTACGGCCAGTGTTGAGTCCATTGTTACAACTCAGATGCAGATCTGGGTTCTAACTCTGGAATTCTGTGAGCTAAAATGCCCTTCCTCGATCTTACTCGCTTCCAAACACATTGTTCGGTTCCCGACTCGCTCGGCCGCGGACAGGGGACAAGAGCCTGAACTGACTCGAAACAAGGCAACGCCTTTGATGTTTCATTTTTCCCTGAGTCGGAGCATTGGAAAGTGTTTTTGGAGGATGTACTTGCCGAAATCTGTGGCACTATGTAGTTCTTCATTGTACATACAAAATTTATTCAAGAAATTTTTGAAATACAAAAGGACTACTCCTCCAAGACAATAACGGTATCCTTGCAAACAGGCACATGTTTTTTGAGTACACTGGCTTTGAAATAGTTGCCGCAAACCTGACACTGCTTCCGCAATGCCTCATACGACGACTCGGTGATACCGCTCCCCAATCAGCTGCCGAAGAAGCCGGACCTCCTGCTCCTCCGGCGTCCGACGCGCCGGCAAGAACGCTCTGGTCCGGGAGGGTCCGGGAGCAGAGACGCTCGGCGTAAGGCGCGAGTTCGAAGGACCGGCTACCGGAGCACTGGCAGACGCTGCCTTGAGCATACTTGCGGGGGGTTTGTGGTGCGCTCGCCGATTCAAGTCTAACCGGCAACATCCGGCTTCCAGCTCATCTGACCAGTGGAAGCCGCGGACTCTCCGCCCAGTGTTCGCTTCACCTGCGCAAGGCCTTCTGGGCCGCCAAAAGGAAGTTAGTTGGCTTCTCCGAGATCTACGGAGATGTAACCATGGACTACACACTCCTCTACGGCATCGCTAGAAAATGAACTTCATGTCAAATTATTAGTCAACATAAGCGGTGTCTTCAGCCGCAAGTCCAGCTTCAAAGATACTGTATGTAGTTGGGAATTGTCTTGATACTGGATTGTCGGTGTGTATCAGAGCTACGCCTGCGCCTCGCCCCTGACTGATGCGCTGCTGGGAACAAGTGCTGGCAGGCCTTTACGACAGTGATGCCACGAGTCCTCGATGATTGACAGGCAGTGATGCGTCTTGACGGCGTCTGCGCTTCGCTGGCAAGAGGTTGGCGAGGTCGACAAGACTGGCAATGTCCAGCATGTGGTGCTCTCTTGCTTTCTTGTTACTTCATTCCACGGAGATTTTAATCCATCTATATACTGCTAAACCGAGGCTTTCGCCGACCAGTGATTTTATCCGATCATATCGGTAATTCATTGTGCGAACGTGCTGTCTTTCAATGTGATATCGTACCACCCGGGAGCAGCGTTCCTTGTCTTCTGCTTCCACGTTGACTGCAGTTGTCTAGGCTCCTCTCTGTTTCTTTGCCCGTTAGATCTGCTCTTGGTATAAACTTTGCTGATGTCTGACATGGTGTTGTCCAGATACACACCCTCTGGAGCAAACAATCCATATTAGTAATAATGTCTGACAATCCTCGGACAATCCATATTCATGGTGTGCTCGTATTGGTCAGACATTGATGCCATCATTAATTTTTGCCAGGAGGGTCTGGTGGACGAGGTGGAGATGGACAAGGTACTGGTGGCCCCGGGGGTATAGGACAGGGGCCCACTCTGAATATGGGGAGAGTTGAAAATCTGAATATTGGTAAAGTCTACCCCGTCCTCTGGCTATCTATTCACAACTGAACATTCATGGTAGGGAGCCAGAAGGAAGCAGAAATCTGGTACATTTTTGTCCTTCTTTTAGAATTTTTGTCCTGATCTTCTTACTCAAAGGGACCAAATGGAAGGTAAAGGCTCAGACTGTGTATTGATTCAGGGATTGAACACTTGATAGATACAAAACGTCGAATGATCATTGAATGGTTGTCTCCACTCAATTTCTTCCTTCGACAGCAGGACATTTCCAGACCTGCCAGCAAGGAACTGGAGAATGGCTGCTGGATGACCCTAAATTCAAGGACTGGAAATCAAATCCTGGACAAGTGCTATGGTGCTCTGGAATACGTATGTGGCTGAACCTTGCCATCAGTTTCTCAGCCTGACTACTGAAATATTCAGCTGGGGCTGGAAAATCTGTTCTTGCGTGGGTCTCAATCCTGCTGATTGATTTCTGCTAATCCCAAAATCCCAGCTCTCTTGTAGTGGAATATCTGACCGACCAGTCAAAGAACAAGAATATTGGAGTGGCATGCATCTATTTCAACCACAAGGAAACTCAGATACAAACCCTGGACAATCTGCTTGCAGGACTCTGGAGACAGCTCATCTGGAAAAAACCTCTTGGTTCTGCAGTTCAGCTATACGAGCAACACATTGAGAAGAAGACAAGGCCATCACATGAAGACATGCAGAAACTTTTGTCCTCTGTGCTCATTTGGTTCACACAGATTTATTTCATCCTTGATGGGGTGGATGAATACCCAGCAGAATGGTGGAGTCAGCTAGCCAAAGCTTTGACCAATCTGGGACATGTGAGCCTGTTGGTTATGTCAAGGCCTCATATTGCTCCGACTAAGCTGTTTTTGAATCTGGTGACTCTTGAGATAAGGGCAAATGATAAAGACATTCTATCATATGTGGATACACAGTTACAGAAGTCTGACCGCCTATCTGAGCTTATTGCAGAGAAGCCAGAGTTATATGGAGAAAATTTCCTCAAAAATCTGCAGCAGTGTAGAGGGCATGTAAGTTCTAGTTTTCATTGCAAAGAATGATGTGACCATTTGTGATATCAGGTTCTTACTTGCCAAGCTTCACATTGAAGCTCTGAGCAAAACAGCCACTATTAAGGCAGTACGTCAAGCTTTGCAAAAGCTGCCCAAAGATCTGGATGCCACCTATGAGAATGTAATGACCCGAATCAATGCACAGGGTGAAGAGGACAGGAAAATTGCTCAATCAACTCTCACCTGGGTTGTCAATGCAAGGAGACCATTGACTAGCTTGGAACTTCGTGTGGCTCTGGCCATTGAACCAGAAACAAGAGAATTGGACAATGTCAATATGACTGGAATTGGGATCATTCTTTCTGTCTGTGCTGGTCTGGTTATTGTAGAAGAACACAGTTCCCTGGTCCGACTTGTCCACTTTACTGCTCAGAGTTATCTGGACAGAATCCAAACTGAAATATTTCCAGATGCACACTTTGAAATCACACAGAGCTTGTTAACATATTTGCAATTTGAGCAATTTTTAGACAAAAAGGCAATTTCTAGGGACAAGAGACCACAACTTCTTGAATATTGCCAATATTGTCTGGTACATGCTCAATGGTGTGAAGGGCAGTTGAGGGATGGAATTCTGGGGTTTCTGAGAGAGGCTAGGAAATGGCAAGGAAAGAGGTGGGAATTGGGGTGGGGGGATCCTCCATGGACTTTCAGTTATTGGCCTTACTCTCCATCCCCTCTATGGGTTGCTGCCTCAGCAAATCTTGTAGAGACAGCAAGTCATCTCATAGAACTTGCTCAAAAAATGTCCAGATAGTCAGGAGCTAACTGTGGCAGCTTATTATGGCCATCAGAAGATATGCCAACTTCTCCTCAATAAAGGTGCAGATGTGAATGCACAGGGAGGGAATATGGAAATGCACTCCAGGCAGCAGCCACTCAAGGCCATGACAACATTGTTCAGGTGTTCCTTGACAAAGGTGCAGATGTGAATGCACAGGGAGGGGAACATGGGAATGCACTCCAGGCAGCAGCCTCTGGAGGCCATGACAAGATTGTTCAGGTGCTCCTTGACAAAGGTGCAGATGTGAATGCACAGGGAGGGGAATATGGAAATGCACTCCAGGCAGCAGCCTTTGGAGGCCATGACAAGATTGTTCAGGTGCTCCTTGACAAAGGTGCAGATGTGAATGCACAGGGAGGGTTCTATGGAAATGCACTCCAGGCAGCAGCCTCTCGAGGCCATGACAACATTGTTCAGGTGCTCCTTGACAAAGGTGCACATGTGAATGCACAGAGAGGGCATTTTGGAAATGCACTCCAGGCAGCAGCCTCTGGAGGCCATGACAAGATTGTTCAGGTGCTCCTTGACAAAGGTGCAGATGTGAATGCACAGAGAGGGCATTTTGGAAATGCACTCCAGGCAGCAGCCTATGGAGGCTATGACAAGGTTGTTCAGGTGCTCCTTGACAAAGGTGCAGATGTGAATGCACAGGGAGGGAAATATGGAAATGCACTCCAGGCAGCAGCCTCTGGAGGCCATGACAAGATTGTTCAGGTGCTCCTTGACAAAGGTGCAGATGTGAATGCACAGGGAGGGGATTATGGAAATGCACTCCAGGCAGCAGCCTCTGGAGGCCATGACAAGATTGTTCAGGTGCTTCTTGACAAAGGTGCAGATGTGAATGCACAGGGAGGGAAATATGGAAATGTACTCCGGGCAGCAGCCTATGGAGGCCATGACAAGATTGTTCAGGTGCTCCTTGACAAAGGTGCAGATATGAATGCACAGGGATGGCGATATGGAAATGCACTCCAGGCAGCAGCCTCTGAAGGCCATGACAAGATTGTTCAGGTGCTCCTTGACAAAGATGCAGATGTGAATGCACAGGGAGGGATCTATGGAAATGCACTCCAGGCAGCAGCCTCTGAAGGCCATGACAACATTGTTCAGGTGCTCCTTGACAAAGGTGCAGATGTGAATGCACAGGGAGGGGATTATGGAAATGCACTCCAGGCAGCAGCCTCTGGAGGCCATGACAAGATTGTTCAGGTGCTTCTTGACAAAGGTGCAGATGTGAATGCACAGGGAGGGAAATATGGGAATGCACTCCGGGCAGCAGCCAATGGAGGCCATAACAAGATTGTTCAGGTGCTGCTATCACAACATAGTTCAGATGTTCCTTGACAGAGGAAAAATAGGTATGCCTCTCTATCAACCCATTCTCAAGACTCCACTGATTTAACCTATATATAATAGCAATTGTCAGGGGAACCCCTACTCTGGCTCCAGCTCTGTCTTCAGCTCCGTCCTTGCCTCTGGCTCCATCTTCAGCTCCGTCCTTGGCTCCATCCTCAGCTCCAACTCCTGTTCCAAAAACTCCTGCTCCCTCTGGTCCCTCACGTTGGCATGTGTTATATGACCAGGCCGGGATCACTGTGGATCCCTTCGGTCACGTGCTACTGGCTAGTACCTATTAGTTTATAAGCTTCACCTAGCATGGGAATCCTCATCCTTTCTTCTCTTTGAATTCCCCTGCTAGGTACATATTACTTCCACCCTGTATTTGTACTGCCCATTAAACTACTTTGGATTCCCCTGCTAGTTTCTGCACCTCTGCACTGAGCTTAAGGTTGCCCCTTACAGTACTCTGATCTCTCTTGAGCATATACCTATAGCTTTTCACATCAGTAACAGTGTATACTTGATCTCATCGCATGTACCAAATACATATTGTGTTTTCTTGACCAAGCCACAACTTTGTTTTCTTCCATTGAACTCTATTCAGCTTTATATTTCCTCCAGACCCCCCACCATCCCACTCTGTCACACCCAGCTGCTTGCCAAATTTTATTTTCCATGTTTTGTGTAGTGATGATCACACATAATGCCATCAGCACCAACACATGAAGATCCACCATCAGTGTGCCATGGTCATTAGCAATAGCAATTTCAATGATTCTGCTAATCTGGAATTTGGTCTGAGGTGGATTGTGGGTTAAGTAGAATTTCGTTTTCTGTGCAAAATTGAAACACATCTTAGACTCTTACTTATCACTCCAGAAAATGTGATGTCTTCGTGCTCCCGAAGATGCTCCTGATACCGTTAGTATATGAACAAAAATAAGATTGCCTGAAATTGTACTTGATATCCAACAAATATATAGCACTAAAACTGCAACCTGTATGAGAAGTACAAGAAACAATTCCAGGCCATCTGATATTCCCCATTTCAGCTGCAACTTAGGAGTGACTAATATTGCGACTGATACTCAACGTATCAGTGTGGATTTACATGCATCCGAAGATGCTGTAAAGCCAAATCAGCACGACTGATACTATCACCTGATTCTTTCCGTATCAGGTCTGCGGCTGATACTGCCACTGATATGGGCTTTACAGCATCTTCGGATGCACGTAAATCAACACTGATACTTTGAGTATCAGTCGCAATATTAGTCATAGCTAAATTGTGGCTGAAACAGAGAATATCAGATGGCCTGAAATTGCTTCTCGTACTTCCCATACAGGTTCCAATTCCAGTGCGACATATTTGTTGGATATCTACAATTTCAAGCACTCTTATTTTTGTTTATATACTAATGGTATCAGGAGTATCTTCAGGAGCACCAAGACATCACATTTTCTGGAGTGTATGAGCCCCTGCACAATCATCGGATCTTATAAGTTACCTTACCCTCACAGTGGAACCTTGAAAGCCTCTCTCCTTTAAATGCAAGCAGACTCATGTGTCTAATATGATGTACCACAGACTACCATACTGTCTGACATTCACACAACACAACACAATTGACATCAATGAAACTTTCAAACAGCTAACACTAGTTCCACCCTCTTTTGGTTTTATGTTTACTTCCTTGTAAGTACTTAGAAAAAGAGAAAAAAAAGCAGCACACTGCTTTTTGCACAATTAAAAAGTGGCATGCCGCTTGGGCACAACCTCTCTATTGTGCAAAAAGTGGTGTGCTGCTTTTTTTCTTATTTTTTCTAGAGGTTATTACAACTGTGTAGTAGCATCGGGGTGTCAGAATTTGACTACTAGGCACAAGTTGTAAAAAGCGGTGAAAAGTGCACTTGTCAAATGACTAGAAATAGCTTAGATTCAGTATTACACAAAACAACCGCCAAAACACCACTACAATAATCTTATCCTCCAAAGATGTGAGTGCTTCTCTTTGTGAGTTCGAGTCCGGGCCATAGTATGTGACCAGCAGGTTCAGAACAAACACAATTTGACTGCTAGACTTCAACAAAGTCCTTCAACAATGTGCTAGCACTATGCAACTGCCAACAACAATACCACTAGCACCAGGGGTGGGTCTGGGGGTTTAAGGTTGGATACAAGGTGGCTGGACCACTATGGTCGAGAGCACCAGGGCAGAGTATGTAGGTTTGTGAAAATCCTTGCTAAGGGCACACCCAAAGACTACTGAGGCTAACAACAGGGGACTTCAATCCTCAAATGGCAAGGCAGTCCTTAAACTGTTGATAGGGCGTGTACCAAACATGCATGAAAACACCAGTTTTTATTTCATTTTGAACCTATTAGCGGGCAGAAGTGAGGCATTAGATTATGAGCGTACACCCTCCCTGGGGTGGTAGGCTACACTATTGATGGCCGAAAGTCAGTGCAGCAAACTATGAAGGATTGAGTAGACTTGACAAGGCAGCCCAAAAGGCTGTTACTTCCTGCCTACGATATCCTACACTGAGCTATAGATGGTGGCGGTAAACCATTATCTTATGCGCTGGAGGTGAAACATCAGGGAACTACTCAGAATTATTGACTTGCCGCTTCAACAGCCTCTGAATAGTCTGATGACTATTAAAACAAGATATACGAAGTCAGGATTGGTACAACCACATTAGGGCCAGCAGGGATATAACACCACTTGATTTTGTGTATAAGACCAACTGATTAGATTAGGATGAAGACATGTTACTGAGTTGACCATCACTGTGGTTACTCGGGCAGATCTGACCGTTAGAAAGATGCGGACCTCGCATCAAGGATTTACTGATATGATTGACGAGGATTGGCACTACAGAATAGTGCCGCGCTATATTTCACTGGTCACTATACTGGCCCGCCAGTATAGCACCGCGCTACATTGTCAATCCACTTGATATGTACTATGAGCTCCACTGAGCTTGTGAAGTACGGGACTGATACAGAAGTTGAATAGGAATTGACTAAGACTGACTTGACCAGTCAGCAATGACTAAACTGACTTGCTCAGTCAGAAAGATGGAAACCAAGACAATGTAAGGGCAACCTTAAGCTCGGCGCAGGGCGCGGAAACTAGCGGGGGAATCCGAAGTATAAATATGGGTACTAAATACAGGAGCAGGAATACTACGCACCTAGCGGGGGAATCCGAAGAGAAGAAAGGATGAGGATTCCCACGCTAGGCGAAACCTTATATACGAATCAGTAACTACCCAGTAGCACGTTGATCGATGTGCTCTGAACCTATCAAGAAAACACCAACCAAACCAAACCTACACACAGAAGTGCGTCGGAACGGAACGGAAGTGCTCGAGACGTGCACAGACGAGTATCAGACCCTGGTACAGGGCCTTATAAAAGGTTGCAGGGAATGGTATAGACCTCAAAAACGAGGAGAGAGCGTTGTATTGTTTATAGAAGTCCTTGGAACGAAGTCCAAGTACTTGAGCCTTGATCTGAGTGAACCGGAATGAAACCGGAACAGACAGGAAAGCTGGTGGAACACAACGAGAGTGTCGATGCAAATGGAACCCTTGCTGTGCAAGTGTTCAGGCTAGATCTGAGTGAACGAGGATTGACCCGAACAGACAGGAAGCACAGAGCGCGGTGATGTAAAGCTTCTCAGCTATGAAAACAAACAAGAACGGGGTGCTGGGGTTCTCCAAAGCGAGGTGGATGCCGATTCCAAGCGTGACACAGTAACAACAGTAGTGGGTTCCGATCCCAAGCACTCCAGACAGTGGTGGGTTCCGATCCCAAGCTCTTTAACAGTAGTGGGTTCCGATCCCAAGCTCTTCAACAGTAGTGGGTTCCGATCCCAAGCTCTTTACAACACAACCCAAACAACCAAGTGCGTACTCAGCACAATCCCAACAGTTCCAGTCAAACAGCAAAGTCGGATCCCAAAGATACCGATCACAAAAGAAAAGATTCCAAGCCAAGATGAATTCTAAGAGACACCTTGTTCGAACTCCCCGGTATCTGCCCAATTCGCAAGCGTTTCCGCCTACTAGCCGTGGGGTGATTCTGTGAAGTCGCCCAAGATGCCCCGCTACTTAAATACAAAGCGCTGAAACACATGGAAACATCCAAGAATAAGTAAGTATGAGTAAAATAGTCCGTTTATCCGTCTGACTTCCGTGTATCCGTCGTAAGAATGGGTATCTGAGTCCTTCTATTGGCTGCCCATGTCGAGCACGCCATCCTGGTGCGATCCTGTGCACATGTACGATCGGTCAGACTGTGCCGGAGCCATCACAACCGATCCCCTATGTCGATCCCGACTGTATATGCTGTTCCTCCCAATACCGGTGCCTTTCCCGTCTACCGGAACGTCTGGAACCGAAGCCCCCAGTCCGTAGCTCTCCAGGGATACCGCATTCGAAGTAATCCCCTGAGATTTGCTTAGATTCAGATCATTATTCATTCCCAGTCTGTGTTCAATGAGTTTATTATTTCAACTAATAAAAACATTGTGTAAATCCAGCACCAGAGCAAAGTGCAGGCACTTCTTGTTCTAGTATAGTATTTTGTGTAGTATAAATACTGGATGAAAACCCATACAATACATTGTCTTATTCTCTTCTGTATCTCAATATTCATATACATGGGGAACTCGGTGTCAATAGGACAGTGGTTTCTGGATCCGTGCCCTGCACCATTAATAGCAGCAAAACCCAAATCCCAAGCAGAAGCAGTAGGCAGTGGACAGCAAGGTGATAAGAGCGGCATGTGCTGAAATAGACAGATAGGTGTCTGCTCTATGAGACGAGAAGAGAAGAGCATGCAATGCATTTCAAACACGTGGCATGCAATAGGAGCAGACATCCATTGCAACATGAATGCTGTTGTGCATCATGCACTATGGCACGTTGATGAAAGTCTCAGAGACTAGAATGGCAAAAAATGCATGCGACAGATGGAGAGTGTGATACTAATAGGGTGTCACCCAAGATTTCGGCCAGTGTCTGAATTTTGAATTGTTAAATCTGGTCACGCTTCACCCCTGTCTATTTGAATGAAAAGGTAGTATACAGTATTTGCTAGGTTCGGATCAAGCCGCCTTCTCAGGCTCATATGATCAGCACGTGTTTTCCAGTGTCTTCTGAGATAGTCTTGCATGCCGGGCCGAAGACAGGCTTGCTCCAAACCTAAGTATTCACTGTCTGTAAGGTCTCAGAGTACTCGGACTGTGCACCTGTTCCTCCACCTCCGAATACTTACGCATCCAAGTCTCTTGACTCGTTCTGATTCTATACTGACTCTTCCTGACTCATCTCTTAGCTATAAAAACCTACCTACAAGTAGACTACAGTAGCTTACTTCCCTCTTGAATACTCTTGAACATGGAGACCATTCCACTGTTCTCTTGGTTAGGGCTTGCAGCCATCATAAAATTACGGAGACACGGGCCGTGAATACAGTTACAGACCCGTACTGTCAAGCACTGGGATACCATTTTATACAGGATGGGGACGGCATGGGTTCGCCCGTATATGGTGAGCCATAATCGTTCATTTATGGCTTTACGGCTTTGTCTCACTGGTGCCTCAGCAAGGCTGCTGATGGCATCCCGTTGATTAAGTTCCTAATCATTGATCCAAGGAGAAAACCTCACACTGTTAGTATGCAATGAAATTTCGATGAAAGCTGCCCCAGTGCCTGTCATTCCGAGTGCCATCATCAATTCGAGTTCAACACCAAAATAAGCATTGCCAACAAACAATGCGGCAACCATGCATTGCTCTGTCTTCCTTCACCCTTCATGGCAGAGACACTAGGCACAATGGCGATGATTCTCCACCTCATATTGACACTGCTGGAAATTTGACTCAGATACATTTTGAGCAGAAGCACTGCAATTCATCCAGAAGCCCAATATGCCAGCCTTGCTGTCAGCTGGCTGTCATCATCGAAGCACCACATCGATCTGTGTTTGATGCTCATGTCAGGACTGTATGCGAACATCGCAGCCAACCACTTCTCCAGATCTGCTGTCACAGCCTCATGCTTAGTTTAAAGTGGCAACATGCCCCAGAGGTATGTTTCTCTGACCCCTCCTCTGACCCTTGTCTTTACTCATTCTTACTAAACCATACACATCTCTGTGAAGTCATCTCCAGTTCAGTGATCAGTCCTTTGTAGTGCACCTCCAAATCCATTGCAGTCATATATCCTCTTTGGTCAGTTCTGTCCCCTATGCAAACTTTGATGCTGGCTGATATACTGCTGTCCCTCAAGAATAAGCTCTAATGACCATGTCTGATCAACACCTTGCAGTGACCCTCCATAGTACAAGAGAAATTGATTGGAATACCAAGATCAGTATTTATTTTATCCAGGAAGCACAGGAGGTCCTGGCGGCAGTGGACATAGTGGCGGATATGGCGGTGCTGGAGGTCCTGGACATGGTCCCACTCTGAAGGTCAAAGCTGGAACCGTATACATTGTGATAAACCGCGAAAGCAGAGAGATTCCGCAACTGGACTTCCTCAACTGGCTTTCACCTATCAATTTTTTTCCACAACCGGCAGATATTTTTTGGTTGCTGCAGGAGGGAGCCAGTGAATGGCTGCTAGCCGATCAACGCTTTCAAAGGTGGAAAATTGGTTCTAAAAAGACGCTTTGGTGCCACAGAATTTGTGCATTGTTTACCTTCAGCATTGGTATAAAAAACAAATCAAGAAAAATACACAGCGGGTGCGGGGAAAACAGTCCTTGCATACACACGTTCTCTGATTAGTGGTGCCTGCTAACTATGAACTTTCCAGATCAATTGTTGTGGACCATCTCACTACCCAATCCAAGGACAAAAATATCGGTATCACATGCATTTTTTGAACTACAAAGAAGCCAACAACCAGACACCATCTAAGCTTCTGGTAGCTCTCTGGAGACAGCTTGTATATGGCAGGGATGTCGACTCCATCGCAAAAAACATATATGTGCAGCACCAAGAGAAGGGCACTGCACCATTGATGAAAGAAGTTCTTGAAGTACTCAGCTCTAGCCTTGCAGAATTTTCCAAGGTCTTTATTGTCATGGACACTGTTGATGAATATCCTGATGATCAACACTGGATCTTGCTCAAACATCTCACAGAACTGCAGGGTCCCAAAGTGAACTTGATGGTCACTTCTCAACCCCATGTTCATGCAGACCCTGTTCTTCCAGATGTTGAAACTCTAGAGATTGGTGCAATGCCAGAGGATATTCGAAAATATGTCGACACACAGATTGACTTGTCATCATGCATACACGAGCACGTACAAGACCAACCCAAGTTGCGAGAGGAATCCAAGCAAAAATCATTGAGGCTACAGCCGGGATGTATGAATCATTGTCGGAAAGCAACTGAAATAAAATTTACCCAGGTTCCTTCTTGCCAAACTTCATATTGAATCCCTCAGGACAAAGAACACAATCAAGACCATTCAAGGAGCTTTGAAAGAACTCCCAAAGAACCTCCATGAAGGTTATGATATTGAAAAGCAGTGGATTGAAGCCCAGAATGAGGACAACAGAAAGACAGCTTGCTCAACCATTACCTGGGTTGAAAATGCAAAGAGGCCATTGATGGTCAAAGAATCACAATTTGCTCTCGCTGTTGAACCAGGCACACAACAGCTCAATGTCGATAATCTTACGAAAATCAGAACTATTCTCTCCATCTGCGCTGGGCTTGTCATTGTGGATGAGCAGCTTTCTGTGGTGCGACTTGTGAACTATACTACACAGGAATATTTGGGCAGCCTTCAAGCCCACAAATTCTCTGATGCGCAACAAGAGATAACATGCACCCTGCTCACATTCCTTGCTTTTAATGGATTTCCAGATTCATCTTGGAACAGGCGGCGGGATATTCTACCCCTTCTTGTTGAGTATTCCCAATATTGCTTGGTTCATGCAGCTGGGCAGCACGAAGATCAGCTAAAAGGCCTGATCACAGAGTTTCTTGGTCAGGCCATTCAATGGAAGAAAACATCGAGGAAGAGAGGATTCTTCAAGAATCCAATATGGAACTCCCCACCATAGAATTATCCGGATTGGCCATCACAACCATCTGCATTGTGGATTGCAGCAGCTGCAAACCTTGTGGAAACTGCAAAGTTTCTGCTGGAGGGGGCAACATTGCTACAGCATTCAGAAAACCCAGAGATCATTGTAGCATCATACTATGGCCACCTGCAGATGGTTGAGTTGCTTGTAGAGAAAGGTGCAGATGTCACTGCAACAGGAGGATCTTATGGGAGTGCTTTGCAGGTTGCAGCTGCTACAGGCCAGGCAGAGATAGTGAATAACCTGCTAGAAAAGGAGCCGGATGAGGAGTACCTGAATCATAAAGGTGAGTATTGAGATGCTGGTTGCACTGATAATTGATGACATGCCCATAGGAGGGGAGTACGGAACTGCAATTTGCACTGCATGCGCGAGTGGAAGGGTTGATGTGGTCAATGCTTTGCTTCAAAAAGGAGCAGATGTGAATGCAACAGGGGGATCCTATGGGAGTGCTTTGCAGGCTGCTGCTCTTCGAGGCCACACAGAGATTGTCTGCATTCTTCTTGAAATGGGTGCAGATGTCAATGAAGCAGGGGGACACCATGGGAGCCCATTGCAGGCTGCTGCTGCTCAAGGCCACACTGAGGTTGTCAGCCTCCTTGAAAGGGTGCTGTTTTCAAGAAAATATGTCGACACACAGATTGACTTGTCATCACACCTATGCAATCATGTACAGGACCAACCCAAGTTGCAAGAGGAAATCCATGCAGAAATCATTGAGGCTATGAATGGGATGTATGTGGCAAAGAACCATTGTCGGAAAGCAACTGATACAAATTTTACCCAGGTTCCATCTTGCCAAACTTCATATTGAATCCCTCAGGACAAAGAACACAATCAAGGCCATTCAAGGAGCTTTGAAAGAACTCCCAGAGAACGTCCATGAAGCTTATGATATTGCAATGCAGTGGATTGAAGCCCAGAACGAAAATGACAGAAAGACAGCTCGTTCAACCATTACCTGGGTTGCTGATGAAAAGAGGCCATTGGCAGTTGAAGAATTACGAGTTGCTCTTGCTGTTGAACCTGGTACATGACATGCGCATGGACTTGGGAGTGGAGTGTGCTCGTGTGGGAGGGCCGAAGAGGGCGGTGGAGAACCAGGAGATTGGGATGAGGGAGGACGAGGACGAGGACAGAGAGGAGAGGGAGGCCAGGGAGCACAGGAGGGCGACGCTGAGGAGGGGCGTGATGAGGCAGAGGAGGATGCTGAGCTCGAGGGTGCGTCACGGTGCAGGTGCTGTGGCGGGGGGGAGGGGGGGGGGGCGGCGTGGTAGAGGGACCAGGGGACTGTGGAGTGTTAGCGCATGAGTATGAAGCCACCCACCCTCGACAATTTGATGGAGATAAAACACAAGCAAGAGGACCATGAGAGGTGGTTATACATTTTTCTCCATAGGGGTTGACACACGTGCACTACCGGGGACAGCTTAGAGCGAGTGTGGACAGGAGGTACCTAAAAAACCCAGAGGTCCAATTAGAAGCATCCAGAGTGCCCAGTGACGGGCTGACGGCGCCTCAGTGACAAGACACACACCGTCAAGATGGCTGTTTGGGAAGATCGGCAATCAAGTGGCATCCAATCATGATTGCTGCTGTTGTCGGATCAGCTCTGGCAAAGACACCCATCAATTCTGGTCAAGTTCGATTTGCAATGTTTCACCCAAACAGGCCGGTCACGCCCAAATTAATCCAGACCTTTCAGCTCCACATGTCGCAATGCCTCGTGATGTTTCATCAGCAATCCTGCCTGAGGCCCTGGCAGAGGAGGCCGGAAGAGATCGCTCCCATTGGCTGGACGAGTGCGCGTCGTGCGGCGCTTGTTCCACGAACTTCCATCTGTTGGTGTCCATGCTGTTCGCAATTTCAGGGCTATGACTTCCAGGGTTGACCCGATTTTCTGGTACACTCGACTTCTCTGAGCCGAGAGCCCCGACTCTCGCTGGTGTTTCATACATAGCATCCGATCCCACGTGAGGGTGCGCGTTCTATATATTTTCTCGTCGATCCAGCGCAGGAAGCACAGCACCAATGGGACAGACACCAAACCCACGCGTAATTTTGGTCAAGAACACCTTTCACGAGCTTCCCGTTCCCGGCGAACACATCGTTTTCGCCCGACCCCAACAATCAACCTCAACCTCGACACTGTTGCTGAGGCAAGCACAAACTCTCCCCCGGGTATCCCTGCTTGTGCTAAATATATTGTTGTGAAATTCGTTGACAGTCCGGAGCCGTACATGCGCGAACGGCTGCGAGATCCCTCGATCATTAGTTATTTGACTGCGATGAACATGGGCCAAACGTAAGCGAAACACATTCCACTGTTGATAGCGAGTCAGTGTTGAGTTGCATGCAGGCTTACGGGCTTTGGGTTGGTTCTCGTCCTTCGTTCCAACAGGACGGGGTCAAGGCAGGGGACTACATGTATGGGTTCACCACATGGGAGCCTATACAGTCCAGCCCTACGTCGACGGTACGGATCAAGGGGGTACGAAAAACATAAAGAAATACCTTATGCCGTTTTTTATATTATCGACCTTGCGCTGGAACCACCCTACCACGTGATGTCCAGATATGGTAATTTCTCACGTGTACCTTCTCAGAAAATGCCATTTCCTGATTGCAAACCCTTAAAACTCGCTGGAATCATCCCAAATGGCTGAAGAACATGAAAAAGTCTGTTTAAAACATTCACCTGCATTATAACAACTTTATTTATTTATTTATTTTTTGGCTGCCTGACCTCACGGGAGAAGTTGAAGTAGTTACTTCACCAAAGGATGGTTTGGTGTGCCAGAAGGTTCAAAAGGTATCCTTGAGGATGGTTCAGAACATCATGGTTTATGCACAAATCACCTTGGAATTACTTTCAGCACCAATTGTGTAAGGGTTGGGAACCAGACCCAAATTTAGTTATACACTGCGATCTTTGACCAAAAAAATGGCTTAGAAAAATGCCAAAATCAAGCCACAACTATAGTATATGCCTGCCAGAAGCTCCCTGGACTTCATCCGAGCTCCATTGTATAAGGTCATTATTTTTTTTTTACCTGACCTTCCGGCTGACCACCCTCCCTGCACTAGGTCCCGGCTTGTCCGGCCCGCACCCCCTTGGTACGGATACACGTGTTTTTGATCTCGATGCATGGACTAATACCGAGGTATTTAGCTCGCATCGAGCTTCGCAGAGAGGATCCACAGTACACAATTGACATGGATTCTCTGTACTTGCAGCGCGTGCCCGATCTGGATGGCACCTTCCCATGGACGAAATACGTCGGCTGCCTCGGTACACCTGGCCTGACTGCATTCATTGGGTTGGAGTGCGTCGCAGAGTCAAAGCCGGTATGTATGATCACGGAGCTTACACGCACCAAAGGTCGTTGGGATCTGCCAGTGATCTGACCTGAATACGTGCGCAGGGCCAGACGACTTATGTTTCGTCCGGCGTGTCCGGGGTGGGGAGGTGTGTGTGCCCAATATTTTTCAATTCGAACTGCACTCAGACTGCCTCTGGTAGTATGGTCATTCAACTCTGCAAAAACAAAGGGTTGGATTTGCAGGCATTCGTTGTTGATTCTGACCGGCATTGCAATCCAGGCTCACGGTCATTGCCTCGGCCGGAACTGATGCAAAGGCCAACTATCTGTTTTCCCTCGACGCAGATGTAGCTTTCAACTACAAGACCATACCTGTGGCGGCCGCACTCCAAGAGCATAGACCCATCGACCTGTTCTGGGATAACGTTCGCGGAGCCCAGCTGGAAGCCGCCCTTGGAAACATGAACATGAAAGGGCGGGTTATTGTGAGTCTCACGTCATTTCATTGGGATGGTATGTCTTACTCACACGGTTGGCCAACAGTGTTGCGGCGCCATCGCCGAGTACAACATCCCTGCGGATGAGAGATACGGTGTGAAGAACATGAGCACGGTGTTCCACCGCCGCATCCGCCTCGAAGGGTTCGTCGTCGCCGACACCTGAGTATAACGCACGATTCTTTCCGGAGATTCCGCCGCTTATTGCGGAGGGAAAAATCAAGGCGCAGAAACAACTGTTTGCGGGGCTTGAGAGCGACCAGGAGGCGTTTCTGTCGTGGCTAAGCCTGTAGTTGTCGTCGATTCGAAGTATGGAGGTGTCTGAATTTTGCATACTGTATGCATAGTTTAACAGGAACCATCATCGATATGAACGCCCATGAACAGAAGCCATACACCACATAATTCCGTTGACTCTGGTGCGGATTTCATGCCAGTATCACTGACAGATGACACCGGAGAAGTCCCTTCGTCCCGCGTCTGCCTGCCTGCAGAATAAATATCGCCGGGCTCAGCCGAACGTACGAACTATGGAAAATCCACTTTTGGTTGAAACTGTTCAGGCATCTCGAGACTCGGGCAAACTCAATTTACGTATCATTGCGTTGGCACTCCCATGGCCAAGCACGTCCACAGTATATTCCCGGCTTGAGGGCGAGGAGGAACATCCCTCCTTGGAGCGCGAGACTAACCCCGGCTCATTCATTCTGACTATCGCGAACTTGCATATTTGACAACAATCATTCAACCCATTCCAAAAACGATTCTGTCTTACTTGCCTCGTGCGAACCGGAAGCAGTCCTGCTCGTGGACCTAGGTCTATCCGGCTGAACCACAAAACGGTCTCAGCACCGAACCTGCTGAAATAAATGCGACTGATTTTTGTGGTCAGAAAGCGAAAAATGCATATAGGGTATTGAGGTACGAGATCAGGGTATATTGAAGTGTCTGTCTGCGAGAGACTACATATAGGGTAACACAAGGAAGGGGAAGTGAAATATTCAGACGCATTCGTCGTGAATACTTCAAATCCCTCCGCACAAACACAGTCGCGTGCACCGCAGTGTCCTAGCCGTCGACTTTACTGCCCGTGGATTTTTCGTACTCGACCATTTCAGTGCTATCCGTGGCCACTGAACCATCAGAAGTTTGCGCGTCGCCATCGTGCTGAGTAGAGTACTTGTACGTGTACGGCATGGAGGCGATATCGTCCGACTTGTGGAAGAGACGATATACGGAGGTGGCTAGTACGCCGGCATTGGCCACTAGAAATGCCGTGGCGGCCTGCCCAAAGGTCATATACATACAGCAAGTTGGGAGCGACAAGAGAAACTTACCTGCGCCTGCACCGCGATACCCTCAAATGAACTGCCAGGACCGAGCAGGAAATAGGCATGGACAATGGAAACGAGTGTAGTCAGGACACAGGCAGCGAAAATGACGATGAGCATCCTGGAACCACTCAGTTAATGTCATGTTTCCCAACGGAAATTTACTTACTTCCGCTGGCTGGTCGGAACTATGGCATGGCGTATCAAGGCAATTGGCAGTATAGCCAGCGTGCCGTCCGCAAAAACGTCGGCTGAATACAAACAATTATTGGTGTTTGTTCAATGTCTCACTAATAGAGGCCGACCGACGTACTAACGAGTTCCAAAGCTGCAACTCCTTTACCGACATGACATTGCGGAGGGTTGTGTTCTTTATACCACGATTTATTCGACGCGCAGACTTGGACCTTTTGGATGAGGCCCATCCAGCACAGCGCGAATATCGCCATAAAGCCGGTGATGATCTGGCTATCGGTAAATACCACATCTCCCGGAGGCTCAGAGAAGGTGTACTTTGCGAAGTCTTGATGATTATCGTGAGGGACAAGACGAATGATAGAGAATATAACGCTGATTCAGGAGGCCCTGCATGTTACAATGAATGGGTGGTTAGAAATCAAATGGCATAATGGGACCATCCAGAGAGTATTGGTGAAGCTCGAGCTTGCAAGCTTGGAGAAACTATCAGGTTCACAAAGGATAAGGATGGGAAAGCTTACTAGTAGGCCACAATAAAGGTAGAGCGGCTTTAAGAAGGATCGCTCCTCAGCCACGTCGCGACAGTCAACATGATGGAGCAACTAGCAGCAGATAGAATGGCCGTTTCGGATTCTTGCATACAGTTGTCGAGATCCATCTGTGCATGTTGGATGGGATGTAAGGAACAATGGAAGATGGTTTCAGATTTTAGAATGGACTGACAGAGTGAATCGAGGAACAAGGCACCAACAGATTCTACTGGCGAGAGAGAGATGGATGGGGAGGGGGGGGGGGCGGTTGTGAGTGTGGTAGGTGCCTTTGGACGTGGTGAAATAAGATGATCCTCTGCAATATTCGAAGGCATTCTGGTCGGCGAGGTGAAGGTAAGAGGCAAGCCGAGATGATGCAATCACATCACGCCGTCACCGTAACTTCTCTCTGCCATCGGCCGTCACTTTCGAATCCGTTGTTGCAGGGCTTCAGAGCCGGGCCGTAGGCTCTCGAATTGGGTCGGTGATCCGTGTAGCGTAGAGCGAACGATGTGGGACAAATATAGAGTTAATCCCCGAGCCGTAAAGTGGAAAAACGGTGCAAAAACAGAGTAAAAGAGAGCGAAAAAGCCGTGTGAAGAAGGTAAAGCTGTTATGCGAAATTCGAGGGGTTCTGGTGGCTAGACTGCCCACTGGCGGCGTTCCAAAGAGGAGGGGGCGAGGAGCTCGGTGCTGCCTCTGGGCGCTTGCCTTACACTCGCCGCTGATGTTGTGGTTCATGGTGGAAACGTGATGTGTTGGCACTATTTACGTTACAAACAGATGCTGTAAGATAAAATAGGGGTGAATGTAAAATGATAATGAGAACTAAATAAACGGGTCATTCCACAACCCAGCCGTCCGACCCTGCAACACCGTGTCTATCTGGTCCGTGATGCAAGGATCTTACCGAAGATCTAGGTCTCACCTTTCATCGATTCCCAAACTTCATACAAGACAACCCTCCGCTTCGCTCCGGTATTCAAGAGCGCAAGATGAAAGAGCCGCAAACTGTCTAGGTAACAAAATGCATAACTCTTAGCGGAAGACACCAGTTGAGAAGAGAAATTTAACCTCATCAAGCAACATCAATAATCTCAGTCTAGAAAAGAATCCACCGACGGCTTGAAGAGTAAATGAGATCAATTCTTCCCAGGCACAGAACAGCAAATTTGAGATGAGCGATATTGAAAGAAGTACAGAATCACTTTGAGAGATGGTGCACCAATGTAGCCCAGAAATAGCATAGCAGATTTGAAGCCCAGTACCCAGCAGACAGAATGTTTGAAAAATCAGATCAGAGCCAGAATTAATGTTGAGGACGAGCGAACTGGGCAAAGAATGGGATCCAACAACAGGAGGCCGCATTTATATATGCCAAGAGTTTGCCAGAAGGGTTAGAAGGGGTTAATTGAAGAGCAAGAGCAGAGGAAAAAACAAAAAGGAGAACAAGATGGACCTCTGGCTCGCTCCGGAATTATGAGCACGGCGAACTTTCCGAAATGAAAACCATCCATTGCATGTGTACAGAATATAATGCAAGGAAATTTGACAACTGCAAGAGGTGGTCCGCAATGAGCCTACCTCTAAGTTTCTCATCAATTCCAACACTATCTTACACTGATGAATAACAAGATCTGAAAATGCGTGGAAGGCGCAATAACCTCAGTCTCCCGCTATGTGGGATCAAGGACTATATATTAAATACCTGAAAATGCATGGAAGGTGCAATAACTACAAAATGAGTAAATAGAAGTCATATAAATAAGTATTGAACTCACCCTCAGTCTCCTGCTATGTGGGATCAAAGACTGAGGATGAAGAACAAGGATGTGTCCTTATATCTAACTACAATTGTACCAGGTGACAATGAATTGACATCGGAACGATTGGTATCAAGGGCCGGAGGCCCGGGGCATGCTGTAGATTACTACTTATCAACTTCTGACACCCCCACTCGACCCAGGCCGTAGTCCCATTGATAGACAAAATTTGGAGTGCTTGTCATGAGGCAGCGCCTTTGTAAAAATGTCTGCCACCATATCCTCTGTCTGATACCAGAGTACAACACATTCACCTGTTCGAACCAGGTCATCTCGCACAAAGTGATATTTGCGCTGTATATGTCGAGTTCTAGCATGATATTGTGGATCTTGTGGATATTGTGGATCTTGTGATTCATCTCGCAGGCGGTGGGAGTACTTTTGCATTGGCTGGGTATGAACCTTCAGGTAGCCTGAGCTCAAGATGTTCCTTGCTGGGGTGACGCTGTCCACCGACAAAGCTGCGCCCACCCCTGCCATCAACTTGCAGGTGTATCCTCATTACCTCAATTTGCACCTGTGTGCTTGTTATTACTGCAACTCAGGCTTCCAGAATGCCTGCCTGCCTGCCTCACACTGAAGTGCTGAAATTGCTTCCATTGGTTCAAGTTGGTGAATTTATTATGCTTATGTAATAAGTGATTGTTCTTTTTAAAAATTGAAAGCAGCTTTGACAGGTGCATTTACTTGTCCCTGTTTTCCAACAACAGAAATTAGTGGCTGTGTTGAAGGGTCTCTTAGTTAAAAAAACTATGATTTTGTGATCCATTTAGTGGCAGTGCCCAGCTCACATAATATCTGTATGTGGGTGAGTTCAATTCTTGCTATGTTATCTTTAGTGCAGGGATAAATTTGCGAAGTGGTTTGTAGGAAAACTTTAAAGTTGCAGAATTATGGCCAATATGCATTGTACATGAGATCAGGATGGCCAGGGCTCCACATTGAGCACTCACTGAATGTCTTTGGAAGGACACACTCAGACTTGGAAGTTGCCGCGATGTTGAGCCACTGGCAATCAGACCGGAGATCAGTGCAACCGGGTGTATCCGAAGTCCTTCGTACGGAGGCTCAATGCAGCCATATGCTGTCTTTTGTCTTTTACCATGATTACCATCAAAAAACAGCTAAGCAATATCTACTTACACAGATTGTGCTGTGATTCATGATTTAATCTGGTGGTTTGCTGATGGTCAGTCCATCTGGGATGTCGGTGGTGAGTTCTTGCTAGCTAGATGTGTATTGCTTGGGTGGAGTGGTAAATATTCAGTGAAATATAGCAAACACCATTACCGGAGTGGACTCAACAAAAAGACAAAAAAATAAGTATGAGTACATGCTGTGCAAAGCATCGGCCTTCCCACTAAGTGAATTTATGTACGTACATATGTTTCCTCAAAAAAGGAAATCCTCTTCCCTAAAGCGGAAACCACCTCCCTCCCTCTCTCTCCCCGGCTCCCCTCCTCTTGCGCTATCCCATCCAACGGCAAAAAAAGGTACAGATTTATTGATACGTATGATACAGCTGATACACGCTAATGACGATGATGCGATACGGAGGATAATGCGATACAGGCGATAATGCGATGTAGACTCGGGACCAGAGAAAGGAGAACGGGACGCTAAACGATAAACGATAAACGAAGGGCAGGCGCAGGGCGCAGGGGCTATACGGCAGGATACGGATCGTCTCGTGCAGAGATTCGAGACGAGAGTCGGGATAAGGTAGTGGGCAGGTGCAGTAGGGGAGACAGAGAAGCGAACCAGGTAAGGAGGGAGTGGGGGCTCTGTACGATATGATACAACGCGTTGCCTCAATCGGGCGAAGGAAAGGAGGGTGGGTGGGCACGAGGACGGAGAACAGGACAGCAACACAGCGGGGAGGGACGGCGCGTCGTACTCTAGGCTACCTCCCCGCCCCCAGCCCCGCCCCCACCACCCGCGCCACGCCCCCGCACCGGCTTCAGCACCACGTAGAGCGGGTACACCCGCCAGCGCGACGCACGCCGCGAGCCACGCGCGCAGGAGCGGGAGAAGGGTGCCGCCTGCACCCACGTCCTGCATCGGCGTGGGCGGGGATGTAGGCGGGGTGGGTGTGACGAGGGTGGGGGAGCACATGCAGCGCGATATCGACGCCATCCTCCTCCGGTATCGAGTCCAGCGCCCTCCTCTTCCCCGCGCCGTTCGTGGGGGAAAGCGGGGGCGGGACGTAGGTCGTGTGGGGGGGAGGGGCGAGGCTGCGCAGGAGAGCTGCCGAACTACGAGCTGACGAGCGCGAACGCCGTCGCGGGGGGGAATTTCGGCTGAGCGGGGACGAATATCGTCTTGCTTTTACTCTTACTACCACCCGCGGCCGAGCTCGAATGGGACTGGGACGCGCCCTCGAGCTCCTTGCGCCCCGCGCGCAGCCGGCCGACGCGCCGCTCCACCCGCCTTACGCCCTTCTCGAGCGGCGCGAGCGCGTCCTCGACGTACGCGTACAGCGCGGCCAGCTGCGCCACCGCGAGCTCGAGGCGCGCGACCTGCGCGCGGAGGGCGGCGAGCTGCGCCTGCGCCGACTCCGCGTCGGCGTTCTTGTCTCGGGACGAAGAAGAACGCGCAGGGTGCGCGTGGACTTGAGAGTGGAGCGTGCTCGTGCGCGAGACGATGCGCGAGACGAGCTCGCGCAGCGGGCGGAGGGCGGTCACGAGGCCGAAGAGGGCGGTGGAGAACCAGGAGATCGGGACGGGCGCGGCGGGCTTGGCGCCGGAGGACGGAGAGGAGAGGGAGGGCCAGGGAGCGCAGGAGGGCGACGTTGAGGAGGGGCGTGATGAGGCAGAGGAGAAGGAGACCGAGGTCAAGGGTGCGGAGGGCAGATTGGGCGCGGGCGGCGCGGCGCGCACGGAGAGCGGGGATGTGGACGGGGTCGGGCTTGGTGTCACGCGGAGCGGGCGGGCGGCGGGGGCGGGCGGCGTGGTAGAGGGACCAGGGGACTGTGGCGCGTCAGGGTATAATATAGTACGAGTATAAAGGTACGCACCCTCAACAATTTGATGGAAATAAAAGACAAGCAACAGGAGCAGGAGGTCCTTGAGGTGGTCGCCGCCTGTGAGCCAGTTGCCGATGGGCGGCGCCAGCGCGAGGAGGACGGGGACGGAGGGCTTGTACCACGGGTGCGGGGCGGGCGTGTCGTGGTAGTCCTCTTCGTCTTCATCCTCGTCCTCCTCGTGGCGGGCAGCTGTCTCGGCCCCGCTCCCCGCATCGTCGTCATCATACCCCGCCTCAAACGACGTCGGCGGCGGCTGCGCGTTGTCCCCCTCGCCCTCGCCCGCGCTCCCAAGCTCAAACTCGTCGTCGCCGTCCTCGACGTCCCCGTTGCGCGTATTCCACTCGGCGGTCGTGAACGAGCGGCTCACCGCGCGCTCGAGGAGGTGCATCCGGCGCCGGAGGGGGTTCGTCGCGGGTGGCACCCGCGCGCTGCTGGCGAAGACGCGCTAGTGTAGGTGGATGGGGTCCTCAGCGGCGGTCGTGGTGTCGGCCTCGACGCAGATGTGTTGGAGGCGAATAGTGACGCAGAGGTGAGGAGCACCACCACAAACAGGGACCGCGCGGGTGGGGTGATGTAGCCACGGCAGACGGGGCTGACGATGTGGGCTTGCAGCGCGGAGGGAAGTAAGGCGGTTTCCCCGTGCGGAAGGGTTCGACCATCGGCATCGGCATCGGCGCAGCTGTGGCAGCAAGTGCCAGAGTCGGTGCCTGTGCAGCCGCAGGGACACCAGTGCGAGATCTAGGTGCGCGCCGGGTCTGGTGTGCAACGAGGGGAGCGCGGAGACCAAGGCGAAGTGCCGGCGTGTACACGGGCGGCGGTGCGATCCTGAGGCGAAGAACCTGCTCGTGCTGCACAATGCAGTGAACGAAGCGGACGACGACGCGTGGGGCGAGAAGCGCGGGGGTGGAAGCCTGGGCTCGGGAACGGCGCGGTGTGAGCAGCGCTAGAACAAAAGAGAAGGCGAGATAAGCATCACCGTGTACGTCCAAACGCAGCTTGCACGAACGTGTGAGTCAGCGCACGCCCGCGCTCGCATGTGCAAAGAATACACAGACACTGAGGGAGGCTACAATGATAAGACGATGGCAGTGTCAGTGGGGCGCGAAGGCAAGGTAAGCAAAACGCACCTCGTCCACTGTTCCGGGGTGGTGAGCAGCGCAGTCGGGTCGTGTGCTCAAATAGGTCTGAGGGGGCGTGCTCGACGCCGCTCAGCGCCGACGGCTGTAACGACATTGACGGACGTGGAGCGGGAAAAGCACGGGATGATCGGACCGGCGGCAACATCGCAATGTGAGTTAAGTTCGCCTCATGTTCGCCTCATGTTCAGTGTTCTCTCGGCAGCCAGGAAAAATGGCGCAAAATTCCTCGTCTGCGGGGAAGGTACCGAGCTCGAGCTGAATCCTGAATTTTAATCAGCTTGGGTGGACTTTAAATTGAGCCAGGGAAAATGAAACCGGACGTAGGCAGAGTAGGCGTTGAGGCCGATGTGGCCCGTGCGGAGTTGGGTGAGCACGCTGCACTGCGGCCTGCTTACAGTGCAGCGTGCTCACCCAACTCCGCACGGGCCACATCGGCCTCAACGCCTACCTCCACCGCTTCAAAATTGCGCCCTCCCCCCTCTGCCCCCACTGCGCTACCCCGGAATCTGTCCCGCACTTCCTCCTCACATGCCCAGCCTATCGCCACGCGCGCCTCCGCCTTATCATCCGTGTCAAGACCGCCCGCCTCTCCCTCCGAACCCTCCTCTCCGCCAAGTCCGACGCTACACCTGTCCTCGCCTTCGTGCGCGAAACGGGCCGCCTCCCGCGATTACGAACTGTGATACTTCCTTCACCTCTTTCTCTTACTTATTATCTCTTTTTCTTTACTTAGCTTGTTACAAAAACGAACTTGTTACGGTATTATCTACGACTACTACGAATTACTTACACAACCCTCGGCACACCTCCATCCACACCCCCACTATTGTCCCCCTCCATGCACCCCGTGACGCCAGCCAGTACATACACAGCATCCTGTAAAGTGCGACATGGGCCCTAAAGGGCCCGCAGCACTATAATTGATGAATGAATGAATGAATGGCGGGTGAAAATCTCGGAAAGACGTTTAAAAGAACCGGCTGCAAGTCCTCTACGGCGGATTCGATCCCTCCGCGACAACTTCATGTCAAATTATTAAGTAACATAAGCGGTGTATTCAGCCGCAAATCCAGCTTCAAAGATATGTAGTTGGGAATCGTCTTGATACTGAATCGTCGGTCTGTATGAGAGCTACGCCTGCGCCTCGCCCACGCTGACTGGTGCACTGCTGGGAAAAAGGACGCCGGTGAACAAGGAAGTGCTGGCAGGCCTTTACGACAGTGATGCCACGAGTCCTCGAAGTACCTCAATGATTGACAGGAAGTGATGCTGCGTCTTGACCGCGTCCGCGCTTCGCTGGCAAGAGGTTGGCGAGGTCAGCAAGACTGGCAGTGTCCAGCATGTGGTGCTCTTTTGATTTCTTGTTACTTTATTCCACGGAGATTTAATCCATCTATATACTGCTAAACCGAGGCTTTCGCCGATCAGTAATTTTATCCGATCATCTCGGTAATTCATTGTGCGAACGTGCTGTCTTTCAATCTGATATCGTTCCACGCGGGAGCAGTGTCCCTTGTCTTCTGCTTCCACGTTGACTCCAGTCGTCTAGGCTCCTCCCTGTTTCTTTGCCCGTTAGATCTGCTCTTTGCATAAACTTTGCTGATGTCTGACATGGTGTTGTCCAGATACACGCCCTCAGAAGTGAACAATTCATATTAGCAACAATGTCTCGTGATCCCGGGACAATGCATGTCCATGGTGTGGTGGTATTGGTCAGACATTGGCACTATTGCTGATTTTTTGCCAGGAGGGTTTGGTGGCCCGGGTGGAGAGGGCTACGGACAAGGTACTGGTGGCCCTGGGGGTATAGGACAGGGGCCCACTCTGCATATGGGGAGAGTTGAAAATCTGAATATTGGTAAAGTCTACCCCGTCCTCTGGCTATCTATTCATAACTGAACATTCATCATGGTAGGGGGCCAGAAGGAAGCAGAAATCTGGTACATTTTTGTCCTTCTTTTAGAAGTTTTGTCCTGATCTTCTTACTCAAAGGGACCAAATGGAAGGTAAAGGCTCAGACTGTGTATTGATTCAGGAATTGAACACTTGATAGATACAAAACGTCGAACAATTATTGAATGGTTGTCTCCACTCAATTTCTTCCTTCGACAGCAGGACATTTCCAAGACCCGCCAGCAAGGAACTGGAGAATGGCTGCTGGATGACCCTAAATTCAAGGGCTGGAAATCAAATCCTGGACAAGTTCTATGGTGCTCTGGAATACGTATGTGGCTGAACCTTGCCATCAGTTTCTCAGCCTGACTACTGAAATATTCAGCTGGGGCTGGAAAATCTGTTCTTGCGTGGGTCTCAATCCTGCTGATTGATTTCTGCTGATCCAAGAAATCTCAGCTCTCTTGTAGTGGAACATCTGACTGACCAGTCAAAGAACATTGGAGTGGCATGCATCTATTTCAACCACAAGGAAACTCAGGTACAAACCCTGGACAATCTGCTTGCAGGACTCTGGAGACAGCTTATCTGGAAAAAACCTCTTGGTTCTGCAGTTCAGCTATATGAGCAACACATTGAGAAGAAGACAAGGCCATCACATGAAGACATGCAGAAACTTTTGTCTTCTGCACTTATTTGGTTCACACAGATTTATTTCATCCTTGATGGGGTGGATGAATACCCAGCAGAATGGTGGAGTCAGCTAGCCAAAGCCTTGACCAATCTGGGACCTGTGAGCCTGTTGGTTATGTCGAGGCCCCATATTGCTCCAACCAAGCTGTTTTTGAATCTTGTGACTCTTGAGATAAGGGCCAGTGAGAAAGACATTCTATCATATGTGGATACACAGGTACAGGGATCTGAGCGCCTATCTGAGCTCATTGCAGACAAGCCAGAGTTACATGGAGAAATTTCCTCAAAAATCTGCAGCAGTGTAGAGGGCATGTAAGTTCTAGATTTCATTGCAAAGAATGATGTGACCATTTGTAATATCAGGTTCTTACTTGCCAAGCTTCACATTGAAGCTCTGAGCAAAACAGCCACTATTAAGGCAGTTCGTCAAGCTTTGCAAAAGCTGCCCAAGGATGTGGATGCCACCTATGAGAATGTTATGACCCGAATCAATGCACAGGGTGCAGAGGACAGGAAAATAGCTCAATCAACTCTCACCTGGGTTGTCAATGCGAAGAGACCACTGACTAGCTTGGAACTTCGCGTGGCACTAGCCATTGAACCAGAAACAAGAGAATTGGACAATGACAATATGACTGGAATTGGGATCATTCTTTCTGTCTGTGCTGGTCTGGTTATTGTGGAAGAACACAGTTCCCTGGTCCGACTTGTCCACTTTACTGCTCAGAGTTATCTGGAAAGAATCCAAACTGAAATGTTTCCAGATGCACACTTTGAGATCACACAGAGCTTGCTAACATATTTGCAATTTGAGCTATTTTTGGACAAAAAGGCAATTTTTAGGGACAAGGGATCACAACTTCTTCAATATTCCCAATATTGTCTAGTACATGCTCAACAGTGTGAAGGGCAGTTGAGGGATGAAATTCTGGGGTTTCTGAGAGAGGCTAGGAAATGGCAAGGAGAGAAGCAGGCATTGGGGTGGTGGGATCCTCCATGGAGTTTTGATGATTGGCCTCACTCTCCATCCCCTCTATGGATTGCTGCCTCAGCAAATCTTGTAGAGACAGCAGGCCATCTCATAGAACTTGCTCAAAAATGTCCAGATAGTCAGGAGCTAACTGTGGCAGCTTATTATGGCCATCAGAAGATATGCCAACTGCTCCTCAATAAAGGGGCAGATGTGAATGCACAGGGAGGGGGATATGGAAATGCACTCCAGGCAGCAGCCTCTGGAGGCCATGACAAGATTGTTCAGGTGCTCCTTGACAAAGGTGCAGATGTGAATGCACAGGGAGGGGTATATGGAAATGCACTCCAGGCAGCAGCCTCTGAAGGCCATGACAAGATTGTTCAGGTGCTCCTTGACAAAGGTGCAGATGTGAATGCACAGGGAGGGGAAGATAGAAATGCACTCCAGGCAGCAGCCTCTGGAGGCCATGACAAGATTGTTCAGGTGCTCCTTGACAAAGGTGCAGATCTGAATGCACAGGGAGGGTATTTTGGAAATGCACTCCAGGCAGCAGCCTACAAAGGCCATGACAAGATTGTTCAGTTTCTCCTTGCCAAAGGTGCAGATGTGAATGCACAGGGAGGGGAATATAGAAATGCACTCCAGGCAGCAGCCTCTGGAGGCCATGACAAGATTGTTCAGGTGCTCCTTGACAAAGGTGCAGATCTGAATGCACAGGGAGGGGAATATGGAAATGCACTCCAGGCAGCAGCCGCTGAAGGCCATGACAAGATTGTTCAGGTGCTCCTTGACAAAGGTGCAGATGTGAATGCACAGGGAGGGGAATATGGAAATGCACTCCAGGAAGCAGCCACTCAAGGCCATGACAAGGTTGTTCAGGTACTCCTTGACAAAGGTGCAGATGCGAATGTACAGGGAGGGGGATATGGAAATGCACTCCAGGCAGCAGCCTCTGGAGGCCATGACAAGATTGTTCAGGTGCTCCTTGACAAAGGTGCAGATGTGAATGCACAGGGAGGGGTATATGGAAATGCACTCCAGGCAGCAGCCTACAGAGGCCATGACAAGATTGTTCAGGTTCTCCTTGCCAAAGGTGCAGATGTGAATGCCCAGGGAGGGGGATATGGAAATGCACTCCAGGCAGCAGCCAATCAGGGCCATCACAACATAGTTCAGATGCTCCTTGACAGAGGAAAAATGGGTATGCCTCTCTGTTACCCCATTCTCAAGACCCTGCTGATTTAACCCATATATATAATAGTAATTGTCAGGGGAACCCCTCCTCTGGCTCTGGCTTCATCCTTGGCTCCAACTCCTGTTCCAAATACTACAGGAATCTGATCTCTCTTGAGCATATGTCTATGACTTTCCACATCAGTAACAGTGTATACTTCATCTCATCTCATAGACTAAATACATATTGTGTTTTCTTGACCAAGCCACAACTTTGTTTTCTTCCATTCAACTCTAATTCAGCTTTATATTTCCTCCAGACCCCCCACTATCCCACTCCCACTGCATTCCGGCCCCTGGTAGAAGACACAGTTTCGAGAGGCCTAGCCAGTGTCTAGCCAGAGGCGGTATCTAGCCACATCTAGCTGGCTAGTCACATCAATGACCAGGCATGATGAGGTGCCTAGACGCACCTCCACATTGAAGACATAAGCTAGCTCGGGTAGACGGAGAAAGTGCCGAGGTATGTGCTGCCTAGACGACTGACATCTAGGAAGCCATTGCGGCCATCAGTGCGCCTCACCAAGGCTGTGTGTAGGTAAGCAAGAAAGCAATGTTCTAGATCCGTGATGCTGGCTACACGAAACTCACGGCACCTTGGCAACAGTTCCGTGCACCTTGACATCTCACGCTCTAGCCGAGGGCGGAATGCAGTGTCTGTCACACCCAGCTGCTTGCCAAATTTCATTTTCCATATTTCATGTGGTGATGATCACACATGATGCCATCAGCACCAACACATGAAGATCCACCATCAGTGTGCATGGTCATTAGCAATATCAATTCCAATGATTCTGTTGATCTGGAATTTGGTCTGAGGTGGATTGTGGGTCAAGTAGAATTTTGTTTTCTGTGCAAAATTGAAACACATCTTAGACTCTTATGAGCCCCTGTGCAATCGTTAGATCTTATAAGTTACCTTACCCTCACAGTGGAACCTTGAAAGCCTCTCTGCTCTAAGTGCAGGCAGACTTGTATGTGTAATACAATGTACCACAGACTACCATATCATCTGACATCCACTGGCTCCTCCTCATCCTCCTTGTCCTTCTCCTCCTCGCCCTCCTTGTTGTATGCTTCCATTGGGGGCGGCATAACAGACTTGTGAGCTGAGCACAGGACAATCACGGGTCGCCTGTGTTTGTCAAAGTGCTGGGAGAGGGTGAGAAAGGGAAAAAGAGAAGGAAGAGTAGAAACATATGCCAGTGGGGTTGCACAGGAGGTGCACCCCGACGAATGGTTTTCCTGCCTCACACAGCAGATCAAGTGGGGACCGCACTAAAAAGAAGTTAGAACAAAAGAGGAATGAAAACTAGTAAGATGCACGCAGGGTACAGGAGCTTGGAGAGCTTCCACATTTGCTAGAGCATCTGTGGAAGATATCTCCTGCTCCTCAACCTGCATTCCAGTGGTGTTGGGAGATGGGGGAGCATCCACAGATGCTCCTGGTTGCGCAGAATGTGCTGCTGAACCAGGTTTGAGCGATGAAAAACACTCAGGGGGCATTGTGGCACATAGTGCGGGGAATAGGTCCCAGCACACAAGTTTGTGGGCAAGTTGGGCCGAGGTGACAAGACCTTCTCATCTTGACGAAACTCCTCCTGGAGTCTCCTCCAGTAGTACTACATAGGATTAAAGGAAGATATGCTTATAATTGTGTATGGTTTTTTTAAGAAATTCTCGTGTAGACCATGGGGAATGGCAAATGACAAGGGCAAGAACAGATTGGCCTGAGTAAAACATGTAGAAATTTTCGCTTTTTTGCATGTTTCAGGCGGTTTTGGACATGCCGCGACCAGCGGCAGGTTTCAACAAGGACCGCCGTGACCTATGACCAAACGAAAAACCCCAGTATTGGAAGCAACAATTTTGATGGTGAAACAGTGCTGCTGTTACCTGTTACACCCCAAAGAAACTGAAACGAAATGGTGCCCCCATTGCATATTACACAGATTGCTATAGTAATAATATGGTGCAAATAGCGAATTTGATAAATTATATTCCTGGCCATAATATCTTAGGGATCCACCAAGGGAAAGAACTCCTGGCTGTATTCCATTACTCCTAGAGGTTGAAAGGACACTCTGCAGGTGCTCTATCATATTCTGATGATGCAAAACATCGCAATTTGGCCACACAAGCAAGTTGCAGGTTCACTTATTCTGGGCCACCCCATGATGTGGGATATCCCAGAAGACCTCCTTTGAGCTTGTTTCATGTATATATATTTGGAGAAAGCAGACAGTTTACACTCAGAACACCC